>CM069858.1:107201269-107631269 GCA_036172795.1 Pelodytes ibericus | reverse complement strand
GTTTTATTTTATTTATAAACAGGATTGTTCCATAAACTAAACAGATGTTTCCTTTCATGCCTGTTTTATGAATTCATATCCATGTATTACTAATTAGATATTAGAAAGATCTTTTGTCATACTGTAACTGTTTAGCTTTCTTACAGGTCAGTATCAAGGCTGCCTGGCTTTCATTACAAAATGTAATTTAATCTGTTGCTTATTTGAGAGTAGTTTCAAATGTTCCTATGATTCTAAGACAGAAGCTTTGGTGTCAGATGAACATTTGATGTGCATTACTGAAGAGCACACAATGATAACAAAAACATTTTTAAGCCCATTACTATGAAAATTGTTCCTTAAACAAATAAAACACAACATTTCTACCCATAGTTCCTCAAGCCTGCAATAGGTTTCCTGTGCAAACAAATCTGTCATTGTTTCTACATAACAAATGTTGACTCAATAGTTGATATGGTTTATATCTCAATAATGAGTAACACTAACAAAAGACACTATATTTTAAATTATTATTAGCAGGTGAAAAGCTTGGCTAGGTATAAGAAATACAAAAAAAACACAGAAGAGAAATTGGGATAATAACCTTAGAACCCATTGTGGAGGGGAAAAGGACATTGTGAATACATGTAATTTATGCAATAACTTAGCAGCATTTTGCAGAGATAATTGAACCTTGAATACTTTTCTTAATAATTGATGTCAAAAGTTCCTAAGTGACCTCACAAGTGTCGCACTGGTCACAATGCCTTTGTTTCATTAATTGCTACATCCCTTACTTGCCTATAATAAAAGAAAAATATAGTCAAAAAGCCAAGTTAAATGCAGCATATTAACAACATTAAAAAGTGCAGTATAGAGAGAAACAAATTGGCAGATACAGGTTTAAGAGGCCAAGTCAAACATTGTTTTTCTTTCTGCTTAATGAGATATAGGGGCAGTTTCCATGAGGATTAAATATGAGTAGTGAAAATGGCTGATTAATGTTACAAGATAGTCTCTTACTATTCTACAGGAGTTGACATTTGTATGTATGTCAAGACTTAACTGATTAATTATTTCTTATATATTTACATTTTCAGTCATTTTAAAGCTTATAATAGCAATGGTGGTGCAACAGGCTTTGCACGTGGACCTTGTAGCTTCCAACATTGAAAGTGACTCACTGGTGTAACTTAGGGTTTGTAGAGCAATTGCAAGTCTAACTGAGATTACTTCTTTAGATATTTTGGTGAACTAATGACATTAATAGCTATTCATGTAATTCCTGCAATCATTTAGAGTATTGATTTAAATCAATAAATGTTGAGCTAAGGGTGTGAACTGGAAAAAACAAAAAAATATATACAACACAGGAAACCTTTGTTTATATCTGCTTGTCAGCAATTAACACCGATTAGTATTTATTTTTTAAATTCAAATTGTTATTGAGTTCACATGAGAAATGTGGACATGGTCAAATAACACACAGACCATAAACAAATACAGTTGCAAAAGCATAATGACTAACATTTATTGTGATTCTATAATGCTTAGGTATTAGATCTCACTAGAAAGGTATCTATGTGACCATAACATATATGAAAAAAATATCTTCAGGCAATCATTAAGATATAAAAAGGATAATGGATGATAACCATGAACTCAGAACAATTTCAGTGAGATTAACATACTAAATATGGTGGGGGATGATACCTATGGGTACCACCATCGGTCTATAATAAAGGCTGTATGTAAAAACAGAAAATTACGCCATTATACATTGGAAAATGTCCTTGTATTAATAAGAACTTAACTGAGACAATATAAAAGTTGCACCTTCTGGAATCAATAGAAAAAAGCTGTACAATTATTACTGATAAATGTGCTCACATTAACCATAGGTAGAGCATAATAAAGTGTAGCGAGAAGAAGGAACATGAGCGATAGGTTAGAGTGAGTGAAAGGGGGAAACAGGGAAGATAAGGATAAGACAAAATGCCAATTTGGCGAAACAGGAGAGGGGATATGGGCTGCCACAGAGTGAACAGGCCAGCAGACTCAAGAGAGAGTATGCCAAAAATAGGGCTAATTTGCCTCCAAATGTAGAGCAGAGCCCCCAGTAAGCCAATTTAAGGAAAACAGGGGTGGGTGGGGGCTGCTGCCATTGTGGGGGGGGGGGGGGGGCGGAGGATAGAGAGTGCCAGTTATGTGTCCGATGTTAACCGAGTCAGGCATTTGTGGGATACCCAACGTCTTCCAGGTATTCTACCAAAAGTTGTTTTCCATCTCTTACTACTAGTAAGGCTAGTTTGTCCACAGATATCTGGTAGCATTGCGCGGGGCTCTAATGGCTTTCTACACACGGAAACAGTCCAATGTAGAATGGTCCGGCACCTCCAGCTTCAGGCATAGATGAAGAAACCATTTGGTCAGATAGCCCCAAAGGTCTTTGGGCCCTACCTCCTCCGGGGCCCCTCTGATCCACATATTGGTCTGCCTGGACCTGCTGTCAAGCAGTGCCATCTGTTTTTGCACCAAGTGTAGTTCTGGACTATATGAGCCATTTGCCTATTACTGTCGGCCTGTTCAGATTTAAGCCCCGATATGTCCGCATCCATAGCTGTCACCTCTGTTTGAAGCGAAGTTTCCTCCATTTTTTATCTCCACCAGCTCCGACTTTATTGTTGCCTGGATATCTTTCAGAAGTTGGAGATCACTTTTTGTTGCTGGGCTATCCTTCAGGTCCAAAAGTGGATAAGTGAAAGCCTGTCTGATAGGGTGGGGAGTAGTCGAACCATCAGATGAATCTTCTGTGTCACTTCTGGCGGGAATCACCGCGGAGTTAGGTGATGCGACATTGGGTTTGGTTTGCCTTGATAAGAGGAGTCCAGTGTCTGAGCCGTGAGTCTGTAAATACTTTTCTTTTTTTTGTTCTTATTCCCCATGGGGAATGAGGTAGGTTGTCATTTTTTTGTTCTTTTTCACTGGTGTAGCCAAGAGATAATTGCATTAATATTGCCACTATTGCAGGAGCTCCACTGAATTACGTCCGTTCTCTCTCGCAGCTAGCTCCGCCCTTCCTAAATTGTAGTTTTAAATATATTTGCATTTTGTTTTAACATTTGTTCTTACAAAGAAATTAAAAATGTACTCAATAACTCTGAATTTCGGGTCCAAATCGTCACTTCATGAAATTCAGAAACCAAAGCATCGAAGGTGTTCAGACTTGGACATTTTCATAAAAAAGAATCATACATTTTTCAGTTATTCAATATGTGCTAATCACATTAGAACACGCTCTGAATTCAGGTAAGATATCCGAAATCCGCCCATTTCAATTCTCCTTCTCCGAGAAGAAGACTTAAATGTTAAAGATCTCTAAACTACATTTCAAAACATTTTTTAACTGATTTAAATGAACATGCGTACATATATGGTCTCATATCATTTTTCATACAAATATTCATCATTATGATTTTTGTAAAAAAGGATGATATTTGCACATATATGGAACTATGCCCAAGTAAAAAAAACACATTAAAAAGTGGCATGCACAGCCTCTGTGTAACCACAATGAAAGGGAATCCATCTTGAGTGTTGATGTGGATGACAGAAGGGTACGCATATCAGGAACTTATAGTCGAGCACATCAATTCAAATAGACAACCCCAGAAATAACTACCGTATTTGCTCGATTATAAAACGAGGTTTTTTTCAGAGCAAATGCTCTGAAAAATCCCCCTCGTCTTATAATCGAGGTCTTCTTATAATCTGACCTCAAATTGAGGTCAGATTATAAGACATGGATCCAGGTCCCCAGCAGAGCTGCAGGGGACCTGGATCCCTCTCTCTAGCAGCAGGAGGATGTCTGCGCAACGAGCGCAGACTCCCCTGCTTCCGCCCGGCACGACCGCCGGGGCTTCTGAACACAGAAGTCCCGGCGAGCGTTCCGGGCGGCAGCAGGGGAGGTCTGCGCTCATCGCGCAGACTTCCTCTGCTGCCCCACTAGGCACCAGGGACAATCGAGCAGCTGGGGGATGTCTGCACTATACGTGCAGATATCCTCCATGCTGCCCGACACGGCAGACTATTATGACGGACAGCTGTCCGTCATAATAGACTGCCGTGTCTGGCAGCATGGAGGATGTCTGCACGTATCGTGCAGACATCCCCCGGCTGCCCCCACTAGCCACCAGGGATTGAAGTACAGGTAAGGGGGGGGGGGCAACAGAGAGACAGGGGGAGGGAGGGAGGGGGACAGAGAGACAGGGGTGGGAGGGAGGGTGGGGGGCAGAGAGACAGGGGGAGGGGGCAGAGCGACATGGGGGGCAGAGCAGGAAGGGGGGGAGAGACAGAGGAAGGGGGGCAGAGAGAAACATGTGGGGGGGAAGAGACAGGTGAGGGGGGAGTGGGGAAAGTGAGACAAAAGCTGGGGGCAAGGGAAAGAGAGAGGCAGCATTGGCACATAAAAAGAAATAAACACAAGAAATGCATTTTTCTTTTTATATAATATTTTATTAAAAAAGCAATTTACATGTGAGTATATACAAGTTTAACTTTTTTCCTATAGGGTAGTCTTATATTCAGGCTTTTAGTATTTTTCCTAAAGGAATATCCAAAGTTTGGGGGGTCGTCTTATAATCAGGGTCGTCTTATAATCGAGCAAATACGGTATGTTGTGTACACATAATAGACAGCTACTTACTGAAAATCTAAAATGTACCTAGCATACACAATTTATACTTGTGTAATTACCCCTAACTGACACATTCCCATACCTCCCACTACAATAACTAAAACTAGAAATATGCACCTCAACCCATGTACCCCTGCATGTGTGATTGCAATTACATAATAGCTTATGATGAAGAACAGTATCATTCATGTCAGGTCAGCATCATGCGGGCATCACATCACTGTTCATTCATGGTCAGCAACAACTGTTATTATCTGTGTATCCCCTCCACACATGTAATGTTTAGTGGTAAACCATTTCACTTCCAAAGTGTAGATGTAAGCATCGATGTACAATGCACAGTGTAATAATCGGCTACCGTTCTCTGTGGAAGTGTGCGAGGGGTCAATATACCTGAAAAATAAGACAGACACACATAAGTACATTAAAACAAATACATATTTATTCATTTTAAAACAAAATTTGTGTAAATATTTGTCTTTTAATTTTTTTTTAATATAAACAATCCCAGAGGAGCTGTAGTGGGAGGGGAAGTGAGTCTTTAGGCAGAGGGATACAACTGGAGGATAATAAATGTAAGTAAGCAGGGATTGCATGGTTAGTACCAATAAGCAACAGTGTGATCTACTCTGTTCATCTAATATGGAGGTGGATGATGAGCTAGGCAACAAACTAGTAATGTCAGTATCATCAATTTCCTCACTAGCCTGACTGTGCTGATTAGGGAGATTAGATGGGGGAGTTGCCTGTAGAGCAGGACCAGATTTGGAAACTTCTATCTCAATACTTGGTAGCGATGTTCAAGTCTAGACTAACACTCCTGCTGGTACATCAGTCTCAGATTCACAACTCCCACATCTAACTGTCTAAAGAACTCATCCTGATTACTCACCATCATGGTGAGTTACAGTTCATCCTCATGATGTGCTGCTGGATCCAAGCAACTACACGAGCCACAAATTCCGTGATCGGAGGAGGGGTAGGAGGTTGTGGATGGGCTCTTGATGTGCTGGTAAAGCTTGAATCCCCCACCATCAGGAGGATGCTTCCCTCTTCCACAGATGTTACTGCAGGAAAAGATCAACAGTGCAATACAGAGTGTATTAATTGCATTTATATACAGTTAACATGCAGGGTTATCTACATCCTGAACTAGTGACATTCAACTAATAAAAATCATTTTTAATCTAACATTATCTTTGCATTAATCAGTTACATAAAATTAACCTATGCTACATTAATTGCTTGCTTAACCTGTGACCCTTAGGGGTTTTTGCCTTCTTTTGGATAAAAAAGCTGGAATAATAGGTAGAAGGGTTGAAGTTGATGGACTTGAGTCTTTTTTCAACATAATTACCATGTGACTGAAACTATTAAACATTCTAATCACTTTAGGGCACAAGTACATAGATGTCATACTACTGTACCTCTGTGTACATGGATGTACTGTAGTATGTTTTTAGATGGTGTTCTATAATTAAAAGATGCCCTTTTTGAGATGGAGATATGTATGGTCCATGCTATTCCCTCTTTCATGAATGAAATCCTGTCTGTTATATGTGTTACTACTATTGGTGTATGTGTATGTTTTACTTACTGGAGGCAGGTGAAGAGAAAGTGACCACCGAGGCCAGCAGAGCCATTTAACCTGGTGAATTCTGAGGAGGTGCTGCCTTATGTTATGTGGCCATGCTAGGTGCTAAGGGGACACAGCAGAAGATGCTAGGAGTAAAGTGAGAGAATAGTGTTTATACATATCACTGATCACTGTACATTTTGTCCTGTTAACGCATATACACCTATCTATACACATGTATATATCTGTCTTTACACATCCACGCATCTATCTATGCATGTACATATTGATATAAACACCTCTATCTACATGTGCTACCACATATCTATCATTTCACTGACATTGATATGTACTGCAACACCAATTGTCCTTAGCTACTTACAGTGTTAATTGCTGCAATGTGCTGCTTATTCATCCCCTCTCCAGCTAACTCTCTCTGCACAGCTACAGTTCTTTACACCCACCTGTATACTTTCTCTGTGTGTGGGAGCTAATTTAACATGTTCAGCCACATGCAACATTTCCTATCTGTACAATCCTAACTATCCATCCTTGAGACCGCTCTTACATGTGTTACAGTAACTACAGCTTTGTGAGCTATGTGTACAGTGCATTTTTAAATGTGGCATGATATATGTTAAAGTTATGGTGATATGGGATATGTGCATATTGAAGCAATGCACACTAACCTCTTAATTATATTAAACTCACTTCTGTTTTTTTTGTTTACACCCAACTTAATTTATGCTCCCAATGATGATAGCATCAGATCTAAATGTTCCTCCTTTGTCTTGTCTTCTTTGCATTCTTATAAACATGGTGCTGTATTGGACCAGTGTTACATCAGCAAAAACAAAGCTCAGATGCAGCTTTATAATTCACTCTTCTGTTTCTGTGTCCTCTGCAGGTGAAGAGCACCTAATAACCTACAAAAGTGCTACCCTGCTGTATTATTTATTTATTTTTATGCAGTAAAAGTCTGCCGGATTTTAGCAAATTCCTGTGGGTTATGTCATATTAAAGTATAACTGCAAATGTTTAAATTATGTTGCATCTGAGTGAAAAGACCATTGTCACCATTGAATAAACAGAATAGATTTGGCCTCATTAGTAGTGTTTGCAGTAGGCACCCATCATTTTTTTTTATGTAATGGCTTAGACATACAAAACTGTGAGCTGAAATATGCTTATTCTTTAACTTGGTTAAAGGGGAAAATACTGACATTTTCAACTTCTAGAATTTTACTTTTTATTTAATTTACATTGTTCTTAATAATAATACCTGTATTAAGCTAAGAAAACATGGATTTGAGTATATTAACAAAATCCCACTTATTTTTTATTTTGTTTTCTTAATTTTTACTTTTTATAATATAGGAATATGCATTTTACTCAATAACAGAAAAGTCTAAGAATTCTAGATTCACATTGTAAATATTATTTCTTTTAATAATGAATAAATTATAAATATCTACAGCGTCATTAATTTGCACTTTAGAATTTAACATGAGCAGCTATAAAGCTTATGATTATGTTATATGATGTGAGGTTACTGTGGGATCAGTCACCATAAACATGGACTTTAAAAATAATGTATAATTAGTATTTTTAAAGCTTAATGTTATAGTGGATGATTGCGGTTATGTTGGGACCAATTAGAAATGCACCTCAATATTGACAAAAATGATGGCCTTGATCAATACAATAAGAATATTAAAGTAATAATTATAATCCTTTCATCTCACAATAATGAATTAGAATTAGTTTTTCCCTGGTGTCACATTTATAATTGATCCAGGAGGTACTGGATATGTTCATAGTATTGCTAATACACATGGGGTATAGTTCAACAATGTGTTTAATGTTCATAGAAATAACCATTTTGATGTGGAGACACTTAAACAGTATTGTTTTTGTTTCAAATAGTCCAGTTATTGTTTCTTTTCATTTTCAATGCAGCTTCATTTGCTGTGTATCTCTGAAAGATTCCTCCTACAAAACAATTATATACTTTTTTATGGACATATGTGACTTTGTACTCATTCCCTATTGGATGTGGTATATTGTTATAGAACTATTTAGCACAAGGTTTTAATTTCTATATTAGATAAGATTGACTTCACCTGGCGTATATGATTTATTCTCCTGAAGAAGTCTAGCCAGTGTCTGGACGAAATGCGTAGGGCTATTTTTATTTATTGCTTTTTCATATAGTGTTCCTCTGTAATAAGATGGCTCATCACAGAAGGAAGCAATCCCACCGTTAACACTTCAGGAAGTGGTGAGCGTGCAAAGTGAGAGTGTGTCATTTATTTAAATACAATTTACATTATGCAGGCTTTCACTTGTTTTTATCTCACATGGGAATGAGTTTCACTGCATTTTTTATAGCATCCTTGTTCAAATAATGCTGCCTCTGTATGTAATATTAAAGCTGCTAATTCTTTGAACAGAAACCTGTAAATAAAAATAAAAACTTTATGAGCACAAAAATACACATATTGGACTGTGTTATATACCTGTATATTATATAATATGCATAATACGTGATACGTGTAAGGGTGGGACACTTAGAAATTGTATGTACAACTGATATTAGCGCAGATTCCAACCATAGCGATATAGAATGCCTAGTAAAACCACATAGTATACATAGTATACCAAGTGGTGTTCCTTGGTTTTGTGCTGCCCTAGCCAGACACAATTTTTGGGGCACCCCCAATACCCACGTTGCATACCCATGGCATGACCCATAACCCACGTTGCACACCCAGGACATGCTCCATCACCCTATTACATGCCTCCATTACTCCATTACATGCCTCCATCACTCCATTACATGCCTCTATCACATGCCCCCATCACAGCCAAAACGTGCCCCTAACACCCCCAAAACATGCCCCATCACCCCAATGCAAACCCTTTCAGCCCCAATACATGTCCCCATTCCCCCAGTACGTACCCTTGTCCCTGGTGGCTGGTGGCAGACAGCATGGTGTCCTACCATCCTGCCTTTTCGGCTCCCCCACGGTGTGCCGAGAGGTCACGTGAGCCCGGCGCATGTCTGATGTCAGAGCGTCGGTCACGTGACTTGTCAAGCACTTCCCCGTAACATTGCAAAGGGAGCTGAACAGGCAGCACAGAGGTTTCAGGCAGAGCGGTGGTGAGGGGAGATCTTCCGATGGCTTTTTAAAAAAAAATGTTTTAGCATTTTGTGCCGCCACTTCAAGGCATACAAGGCGCCCTTAAATACAGCGCTGAGTATACCTAATATTGTTCTGAAAATCTAGAGTGGCTCAGGCACATTTAAAGATGCAAAATGTGCTACACTGTTAAAAGAAAGGTACAATCATTGCTATATTTACAATCACAGTGATTGCGCCTTTTGCTTTCCTTTACAGCACTTAAGTATAAATTCACACAATGTTGCAATCTTTTTATTTTCTCAGTATAGTGCTGTCACCCACATCATTACAAAGCGGATATTCTCTACATTGTTTTTTAAATTCATCAATCAGACTTTTCCAATTTCTGTTAACCTCCATTTATGATATGCAAAATACATTTTGTTTTTTATTAATGAGGATAAGGTCAGTTATTACAACATGGGTTGAGGAACAAATTAACTACAGCATAGATTTATTTAAACAGGGCAAAAAGGTTAGTTACCAGACACATTTCAGAATTATGTAATCTGGCTATTGTTCTTTGTTTATATTGTGTATATTGTCTGTTAAATCTTATTTTATATAACGTCCCATTATGAGAAAATATGTATAAATTGTCAGCAAAGACAGTATGACCTCTGGCTTATTTATTGGACGTTACAAGATTAAATCAAAACCATGTTTTGTTTTTTTTTGAAGGTGAAATGGAGCAAATGCTATATTGATTTCTTACTGGTACATTTCCTGCTAAGTTGAGCAAGCTTTTTTTAATGTATAAGTCATATAGGCAATGATCCAAAGATAATACATTATTAACATTAGTATTGTTGTAACATAGTACACTTGCCCTGTCTAGACTTTAGAAATGTGAGACTAAACAAAGGTAATCCCTCTATCACCCAAATGCATTGTGAAGGAAACAGCTAATTTTTCAGTCCATGCATGACTGCCATCAGGCAATGAATCAAATTAAGATAAGAAATAAGCCCAGGACTGATGGCACTCAGTGGAAAATGTATCTGTGAATGACAGTGCTGATAATTTAAAGTCCATTGTTATAAGAGAACCTCAGGTTACTGGAAGTTGCTGCCAATAGCCACAACACTGCTTATTACCACGATAACAATGCCACTTTGCAGTGCACTAAACACAGTTTATGATCCAGTCATTTGTTACACCTTGCTGAGGATCGTTCACTTCTGTTATAATCATATGTTAGTATTGCAATCATGCATTATAAAATTATAATCTTGTGCTATGAAATAACAGTAAAGGCATAGTACAGAGAACATTTAAAATAGGATGTTTTTGAAATATACCTTTAATTATTTCTTAAGATTGGGTTAAAATGGATATTACACACACACACACACACACACACACACACACACACACACACACACATATATATATATATATATATATATATATATATATATATATATATATCTTTCTATATATATCTATATATCTATATCTATATATATATATATATATATATATATATATATATATATATATATATATATATATATATTGTAACAGAGTGTTGGGGATGGTGGTCAGGGGTGTATATCTGGCACCCAGACTTTTGCACAGCCACTATCCTGACATGTGGGTAAACACATGCAGCCCCAGGGAAAGTTAAGTTTAAATGTAGGCTTTTTTCTCTGTTGTTATTTTGGGTCCCTGGGGTGGAGTATTCGGAAGAGCAGGGTGGGCCGATTCTCCACCCACTGTCAGAGTGGTTGTGCATGAGTCCAGCCCAGGTTTTGTAAAGAGTTCTGGCTCACTGCCTAACGAGGTAATTAGCTCACCTGTAGGGGCTGTGAGCAGCTATATAACTGCAGTTAAAGCAGAGGGAGGACAGGAAGTGCTTTGTGGAAAGAGAAGGTTGCTGGGTTTTTTTTTGTATCCTGTGACTGCTTAAAACAACAGAAAATAAACAGGCCAGAGGCCTTTTTGAAACTGGACTTTGTCTGGACCTGGTTTTCTTACCCTAGAGGGCTGTGCGGTTGCCAAAAAGATCCCGGACAAACACACACAGGAAAGTAAGTTTGTCACAATATATATATATAGCATTGTCAAGATACAGTGCTCACGTCTACTACAACCCAATGGTGAAAAGGAATTAGCAATATCAGACAAATAGAAGAGAAAGAGATGTAGCACAAAACACATTTTAAAAGGGTTCAAAACCAGTTGATTTTATATTATGCAAATGATAAGCAAATACAACAACTTCTCAAGGCCTGTGAGTCAAGAGCGTTCAATGTTGAGCAGGATGGCTCCTCGACCCAGTGATGAAGAATTATTGAAAAGAGACCTGTTTTATCTTTTCAGTAATTGTACTAAATGAAAATATCTTCCAGTAAAAAAAATGGAGTATCAGCTTACGTTTCTTTTTTCATGGACAATGTATTTAGCTATCAGAGGGTGCAGCTAATGTATATGCTATTAGAATGATCAAGTTATATTTCGGGACCTCCTAAAACTAGTCAAAACAGCAGCAAAGCAAATATAACAGCAACAGCATATTGTGTGACCATAGCAGTCTGTACATTTACTACTCACTGATTTCCTATTTCACAAAATACTAAAAGGCCAAATGAACGAGGAGAATGTTAACGCTTACCAGTAGAAGTCTGTGGGACTGTGCTATAATAGGATCAATGTGGTACTGCAGACTGGATGGCTCAAGAAAGCATGTAGTTATAGAATGGAACCAAGGTGCAGATGAAATGGTGTACACTTGTACAGAATAATTTGGCCAGAATTCAGTAGGCACAAAAGCATTATGGTACAACAGGTAGAATAATGAGTAATAGTCAGGTTGGTCTGAGTTTGAGGCTGACAGCAGGGAATCAAAGTAGAGTGAGAGATAAGCCAGGGTTAGAGAACAATGAGAGCAAATGGTAGGTAACAGTGACTGGATCCAAGAACCAAAATGATTCCATGTTGATTGAGGTGAAGCACCAATGCATCTTAGCATTAATTTGACATTGGCACACGTTTTTATAGAACATTTTTGCATATTAGACTCAGAATCGGGGGATTGGATCATGCATTCTCTCGCATAATCAATGTAAATTTGACACCTTGTATTACTGGTGGAACTCCCACTACAGCTTGCTTCATTGGTTATAATCTATCTAAGTTTTTAATCTCAAACCTGTGCAGACTTGAGTCAATAGGATGTCATAAAGATGTATGTGCACATCTAAATTGATACAGTGAACTTAAAAGAATGCATATGGGACATTGGCAACCAATGCCTAGAGAAGGCTTCAAATATAAATATTGTACTTCATGAAAATATCCTCATCTTTCCAATGAGGATATTTTGTAAATCTCATATTATATATATTATATTAATATGTCCCAATCTGGCCTGAAGTCGGGCCAGATTAGAGCATAAAGCCAAACTGAGGAGTAATCCACAGTTTGGCTGCCCAATAAAGCCTATTTTGGCACGAAATCTGCAGATTTATTGCTGTCACTTTCGCTGTGGGAGTGTCTTCTAAACGACCGAACCTCTCAAAATTTACAGAAATATGCAGAATTTCGGGAAGTTCAATTCCCCAGATTTTATCTGGATAATTGAACAGAAAAGTGTAAAAGAATTAAAGTAAACATATTCAAAATTAAAATATTTAGGTACAGTTATAATATATTAACCCCTTAAGGACAGACCCTGTGAAATATTTTTGGCCATTCTGGACAATGGCCATTTCTGTGCTGTTTGTGTTTAGCTGTAATTTTCTTCTTTGTCATTTGCTGTACCAACACAAATTATATATTGTTTATATCAGTACAAGAAGGACTTTCTTTAGATACCATCATTTTGATCATATCCTATAATATAATATAATTAAATAATAAAATATGGTGGAACCCCCCTGCCCCACACCCAAAAGAAGGTACTATTTCAGCATCCAAACTCTGGAGGTGTTCGGCTTCTGATATGTCCGCACAAAAATCGTCCACATTGGCTAATGTTTGTGCCCAAATTTGAGAGCTACTCTGATCACTGAAGTAATCCGAGTAATCTCAGACCACAGCCGATACATTTAGGGCCACATTTATCAAGGCAAAACAGGTGCTATTTTTTTTTAAAAAGTGCTTAATTTGGAGCTAACTGCCCCATAACTTTCGATTGGTTTCCATGGTTACTAATACTATTTTAGCATTTTTTCGGAAACATCACCTGTTTTGTCTTGATCAATACAGCCCTTAGAAATAACTCATCCAAAAATTCATGTTATTTCCCGCATTTTCCCCAAGGTTGTATAGGAGTTAAATTATTGATTTTCAAAATTATTGTTAAAGCCACTGCAATAGCATAGGAAATTTTCTTTTGCACCATTTCAGGGTGAGAATGTATTTTACCTAAGCCAATTTTAAGTTTAATTTATATTGACATGCCTATGAATGAAATGAATTACTTGTATGCAGCCTTGCTTTTAAGCTGGCAAATACAAATGTAGTCATGTTTTACAAACATATGATGATTGATGAACATGTTGGTTTCACAATTTCTTTCTCTAAATGTATTAAGTTGAACACGTTTAGTGAGAATCTCAGAACCTGCACACAATAACACAACTTCATCAACTATTTGCATTTTTTCCTTCAACATTTGTTTTTTATGTTTATACCTTTACTTATTTTATGAAGGTACATTTTTTTATACTACAAAGGCATACATGTTTTAATTTATTTTAGTGCCATACATAATTTAGTCATATATGCTATAGGAAATTATACATTATAAGACTATCCTTGTAAAATCTTCTGTGAATAACTGTTCTGCTTTTCTATAAAAAAAATTTTTTTAGAACAAACAATATTTGTTTCAGTCAGCTGCAAGCAAAATTCTCCGTAGAAAGGTTAACAACTATTCACTCCAAAAAATCTGACTATTCCAGGTTCTACACTTTTACACACAAACTTCACTTTATATTCCATTGGTGTTTCTGTTCCAGGCTTTTAGAAAAACAAAATAAAATAGCTCCCATAGGACATTTGATTGCCTGAATTTTAAGTTTGTCTTTGTATGTGTTTTTTCTTATTTTTTTTTATAGAATAGTCCAGTTTCTACAATTTTTACTAGGTTTATTTCAGATCAGTCAAGTGCACACAAAAAAACAGTAGCTTTTGGCTAAAAGTGAATTGACAAGTTGAAGACTTTTTCCAAGCTACCTAGTAACGCCTAAGGCGTGCACGTCACTTGTCAGTTAACTTTTAGATGACAGAATCCAGAACATCATGGTCAAACATTCATTTTCCAAATTATTATCTTTGTGTGTCCATGTATTAGTTTGATAGCATATTCTACCAGTGTTCTCTTATAGCTACCTGCCAGAGAGATAGAGGTACAGGACAGCTATGGAAAAGCGGGAGACAAGCTGACATGGAGCCATATTTTTTTTTCCACTTAGGACCCACCAACACCTATAGCCGTCCCTGTCAAATGCACAGCAAATAAACTCTACTATATAAGGGCTCTGCCAAGTGTGACCTGACAATCTTGGTGAACTACAACATAGTGCTGAGATAGTGCCAAAATGGTGCCGAAAGAGCAAAATGACTGACTTGAAACAACATGTAATTACATTACAGGAGCAAATGCCATATTTTGTTTGAGAGGTGTTTTAGTAACTGTCTATTTGTCTTCAGTTGTTTGTATGACTTATTTCTTACAACAGATTGCAGCACATCACTTGGCAGGCCTCTACTCTACAAATGTCATTTGTGCACATTTTATTTATTTATTTGTACTGCTGCGATAGGTCATATCCATAAACAGGAATGCATGCCATGCACACCCTTAACTCACCAGGTAAGTCATGATATGGCATCTTAGGTTTCTATAGGTATTATTGACAGAATTTGACCCTATGAAAGGAAATCTTAATTTGTCAAATTGCAAGGATTACTGACTAGGGACAACCAGCGTAGTTCTCCATTGACACCAGTGTCTGTGGCAAGGTATCTGAAGTCCTAAAAAACATCATTTAAATGTCCATCACAGAGTCCAGTAACTGTCCAATATGGCCTTGCACCTGCACCAGGCATTACCCAGTCTGACAGAAGCCAACATGTATAAACTATTTTTTCCAGGACGACTACATTGAGATTTTTTTGTTTTCATTTTCAAATATAGCCAAGTTTGTTTTAAGGCAGGACAGATATTTTAATATAAAGTGTGGATGATACGTATCATATTATAGTTTGCATCTACTCAGACCAAAGATATATTGAAGGAGCTTACTGTGGTTTTAATTGGACGCTGTTTACCCTATGTACTGCAAAGTTTAATTCACGGTAATTTTAATAAAAATTTAATTTGAAGTATTAGTTTATGGATTTTTTAAATGATTTTAAAGATGAGGAATTGAATTCTGTAAAATTGCCTTAAAACTTAATTCCTGAATAGCTTACTAACATTTGAGATAACATTATATAATATTTTTTATTTAAACTATATCTAATAATTTGAAAAAGACATGCATTTACATTTGAAAGAGTTAGTCATTTTACATGGGAGACTACTTTAAAGTTAAGATGTTTTGACAGATTGTAAAATAATGAAAAAGGCCATTGCGTTCTTTTACTGAAGACATTTCGACAAAACATTAATATCTGAAAATACTTAGTGAAGATATGCACCGATGAAAGCAATTAAGTAACTACCCTGGACAGACAGTGCTCAGTTTTAGAAAAGATAATAACGTTTCTCACAATCTGGCTGCAGTGGTGAGATCCAGTAAGCCTTTAACAGAAGAACAGTAACTTAATTAATAGCATTCTTTAGGAAGCCGAAGTAGCACATGAAGTAAAGATGTGAGTGGCTAACAATGACAGCCACAAAATAAATCTTTCATGTTAGAGTTAAGGAAGAATTAAGAAACATCTTGTGGCTGTCACTTCGGATATTCTATCCCTCAGCGACACAACAAATAGCAGAAGTGTAATAGTTTAAAAAAAAAAAAAAAAAAAAAGTAATGTGGCACTATTAAAATTGTAGCTTTTTACTTATTCACTTTCATTTATCATTGTAAAGTGGATATAAAAAGTCTACACACCCCTGTTAAAATGTCAGGTTTCTGTGCTGTAAAAAAATGATATAAATCATTTCAGAACTTTTTCCACCTTTAATGTGACCTATAAACTGTACAACTCAATTGAAAAACAAACTGAAATCTTTTAGATAGAGGGAAGAAAAAATATAAAAATAAAATTATGTGGTTGCATAAGTGTGCACACCCTCTTATAACTGGTGATGTAGCTGTGTTCATAATTAAGCAATCACATTCCAAATCATGTTAAATAGGAGTCAGCATACACCTGACATAATTTAAAGTGCCTCTGATTAACCCCAAATCAAAAAACAAACTGAAATGTTTTAGGTAGAGGGAAGAAAAAATAGAAAATAAAATAATGTGGTTGCATAAGTGTGCACACCCTTAAGCTAATACTTTGTTGAAGCACCTTTTGATTTTATAACAGCACTCAGTCTTTTTGGGCATGAGTCTAACAGCATGGCACATTTTGACTTGGCAAGATTTGCCCACTCTTCTTTGCAAAAACACTCAAATTCGGTCAGATTGCGAGGGCATCTCCTGTGCACAGCCCTCTTCAGATCACCCCACAGATTTTCAATCGGATTCAGGTCTGGGCTCTGGCTGGGCCATTCCAAAACTTTAATCTTCTTCTGGTGAAGCCATTCCTTTTGTTGATTTGGATGTATGCTTTGGGTCGTTGTCATGCTGAAAGATGAAGTTCCTCTTCATGTTCAGCTTTCTAGCAGAAGCCTGAAGGTTTTGTGCCAATATTGACTGGTATTTGGAACTGTTCATAATTCCCTCTATCTTAACTAAGGCCCCAGTTCCAGCTGAAGAAAAACAGCCCCAAAGCATGATGCTGCCACCACCATGCTTCACTGTGGGTATGGTGTTCTTTTGGTGATGTGCAGTGTTGTTTTTGCGCCAAACATATTTTTTGGAATTATGGCCAAAAAGTTCAACCTTGGTTTCATCAGACCAAAACAGCTTTTCCCACATGCTTTTATGAGACTTCAGATGTGTTTTTGCAAAATGTAGCCTGGCTTGGATGTTTTTCTTCGTAAGAAAAGGCTATCATCTTGCCACTCTACCCCATAGCCCAGACATATGAAGAATACGGGAGATTGTTGTCACATGTACCACACAGCCAGTACTTGCCAGATATTCCTGCAGCTCCTTTAATGTTGCTGTAGGCCTCTTGGTAGCCTCCCAGACCAGTTTTCTCCTTGTCTTTTCCTCAATTTTGGAGGGAGCTCCAGTTCTTGGTAATGTCACTGTTGTGCCATATTTTCGCCACTTGATGACTGTCTTCACTGTGTTCCATGGTATATCTAATGCCTTGGAAATTCGTTTGTACCCTTCTCATGACTGATACCTTTTAACAATGAGATCCCTCTGATGCTTTGGAAGCTCTCTGTGGACCATGGCTTTTGCTGTAGGATCCGACTAAGAAAATTTTAGGAAAGACCAACTAGAGCAGCTGAACTTTATTTGGGGTTAATCAGAGGCACTTTAAATGATGGCAGGTGTATGCTGACTCCTATTTAACATGATTTAGAATGTGATTGCTTAATTATGAACACAGCTACATCCCCAGTTATAAGAGGGTGTGCACACTTATGCAACCACATTATTTTATTTTTGTATTTTTTCTTCCATCTATCTAAAAGATTTCAGTTTGTTTTTCAATTAAGTTGTACAGTTTATAGGTCACATTAAAGGTGGAAAAAGTTCAGAAATGATTAATCTTTTTCTCATTTTTTTACAGCACAGAAACCTGACATTTTAACAGGGGTGTGTAGACTTTTTATATCCACTGTAAGTGATTTGTATGTCAGTATTGATATTATTAAATAATGTATATGTGTGATATGTTTTATACAGCACAATTCTAATGATTTTTCTTCTGAAGATGAGTAAATTAATTGATAACATTCTTTAGGAACCAGAAGAAGAACATAAAGTGAAGATGTGAGAAGTTAGCAATAACAACCACAACATAAATATTTCATATTAAAGTTAAAGAAGAATTAAGAAACATCTTGTAGCTGTCAGTTCGGATATTTTATCACTCAGCGATACAACAAATTGTATAAGTATAATAATTTGAACAGACATAAAAGAAGTAATGTGTCATTCAATAACACATAGGGCTCTATTAATTATAATATATATATGATATATATATATATATATATATATATATATATATATATATATATATTTATATCAATCATACTGTGCACTCCCTTTTATCTGTCTCTCTACATCAGTGTGACTTTGGTATATATAAAAATATTTCTGTCCCCCCACCTACTATCCTAGCCTCAACAAAACCCCTAGTTAAGATAAGGGAGAACAATGGCAAAACTCTACTGGATACAAAAACCAAGATTAATGTAACCCCTTTGGAAACATTAAAGCTTCTATTCAAAGATATTTAGTTAAAGCAATGGCCCCAGGCAGATATTCAGTCATGTGATCAACTCTTACATAACTCAATGGTTCACCCTGTTGCGGGACTTCGAATGATGATATTTTTACTTGCATAAGGATCAAACACATTCTCCAAACTTTCCTAAGTTATAAATTATTATAAATCATAATAAACTTCAAATATTACCGTATTTGCTCGATTATAAGATGACCCTGATTATAAGACGACCCCCCAAACTTTGGATATTCCTTTAGGAAAAAAACTAAAAGCCTGAATAAAAGACTACCCTATAGGAAAAAAGTTAAACTTGTATATATTCACATGTAAATTGCTTTTTTAATAAAAAATTATATAAAAAAATGCATTTCTTGTTTTTATTTCCTTTTATGTGCCAATGCTGCCTCTCTCTTTCCCTTGCCCCCAGCTTTGTCTCTCTCCCCCTCTCTTTGACTCCCCCCTCGCCTCTGTCTCTTCCCCCCTTGTTTCTCTCTGCCCCCTCCCCTTGTTTCTCTCTGCCCCCTCCCCTTGTTACCCTGTGCCCCCCTCGTCTCTCTTTCCCCCCTCCCTCCCCTTGTCTCTATCTCTTCCCCCCTCCCTCCCCTTGTTGCTCTGTCTCCCCTCCCCATGTCTCTCTGCCCCCCTCCCTTCCCCTGTCTCTCTGCCCCCTACCTCCAACCCTCACCTGTGACTCGCTCCCTGGTGGCTAGTGGGGGCAGCCGGGGGATGTCTGCACGATACGTGCAGACATCCTCCATGCTGCCCGACATGGCATTCTATTATGACGGACAGCTGGTCCGTCATTATATACTTCCGTGTTGGGCAGCATGGAGGATGTCTGCACGTATCATGCAGACATCCCCCAGCTGCCCGATTCTCTCTGGTGGCTAGCGGGGCAGCGGAGGATGTCTGCGTGATGAGCGCAGACCTCCCCTGCTGCCGCCCGACACAACTGCCGGGACTTTTATGATGAAGCCGGAAGTACCCGTCCTCATCATAGAAGTCCCGGCGGTCGTGCTGGGCGGCAGCAGGGGGAGTCTGCGCTCATCGCTCAGACATCCTCTGCTGTTAGAGAGGGGGATCCAGGTCCCCTGCAGCTCTGCTGGGGACCTGGATCCCTGTCTTATAATCTGATCTCAATTTGAGGTCAGATTATAAGACGACCTCGATTATAAGAACTGAAAACAAATTCTGAAAAATACCTTGTCTTATAATCGAGCAAATATGGTACCTTTCTTTCCATTGGTGGGTAACTAGCATCTAAAAAGAAATGACTATTTGTCTTTTGCAATTTTGTCCTCACTAACAACATACCAGATACACATTTATTCATTGTCCTGTGGGAATAAGAATTAAATACACAATTTCGAATCAGTTTATAAAAAACAGCTATTAATAACACCTCTGAAGTGTCACAATGCAAAAGATTACTGGGAATCAAAACAAAGGTTTTGTACAGATGGTATTTGGTTCTGACACATCTCCATAACATATTACCCTCAACCTCTGACCTTTGCTGGAGAATATGTAACTAGAAAAGCATATTGTTACATATGTGGTTGGGATTTTACAAATGTGGCAACTTTATGATTATAACCTCATCAGTGGCATAACCAACATATCACTTCCATCCAGAAACAGTGGTGACAATGATAGGATTGTAAGGAGGTGGTACTTTTATCAGTTCTAGCAAAAAGGACCTGTATGACACTGCCACTTTGATCCATCTTGGTGCACACAGTGGGTAGTCAGAGACAGGTTATTGTTAATTTTTCACCATTTTTATTAAGAAGATAGCTTGGGCAAAATACTTGGCTGGGAACCTCATTTTCCAATCAACGTAATAGATTTTTTTTTCAAGTAAACAATATATATGTGGCTTTTCATACAGATAGACATGCAATCTGAAAAATACAAATATTTTAAAAAATCCATGAAAAGGCTTCCAAAATTCCATACCATATGAATATTATATATATAACAGATATATATATATATAAATCTGTGCAAACAATTTTTTTTTAAATTACTTGACTCCCCGCCTTTTCTTGATTCTAAATACACATAACTAAAATGTAACCTAGCGTTATAGCACATGTTAGTACAATGTTTATTGAAATTTGAATATCTCCAATTATTTTAGGCCCTAATTCTTTCATATTAACCTACCTACCTTGGGTGTGTTTGTTTGGCACTCATTAAGTGCGTATTTGGTCTTCATTGATCTTGTCGGCTTCACGGCTTAATAAATGTGATTTTTAAATATTGCAATGAATTTATTTGTGTAGGTTTTTAGCTGTATCTGTTTCAGTCAGTATTGGCATCATTGGTTCGAAAGAACTGGAAACTAAAATAAAGGAACAGTTGTTTGATATCAGTGGGATCTCTGACTTTCTTACTTGTGCCAAATATGTAAATTCTTACTTCTCCCATTTATCTATTTCCGGCCAAAGTAGAGTTGGCACTACATAAACTGTAGTACACAACATTTAACAGATGGACTACCACATTTTCTGCCAAATGCAAGTGATATATTTTTAGTTGGAAAATTACAGGAGATAGGAAAAAAAGGAGCTCTGTAAAGTTCTTATGTACAATACTAGTCAAATTATATGCAACATTGGACAGTGTTTATATCAAAATTATACTGGATGTGAAGATTCATGAGTACTTTACCTGCATTTCATAATACAGCTCATCCATGAATTTGAGGGTCATCGAAGTTCATCTTCACTAATATTAGATTTCTTAGTGGAAAAAAAGTTCCACCTACAGTATCAAAAAAGACCAGCATTAGTATCACTGTTTTGCCAGTCTTTTTTGTCTCCTAAAAAGTGCATATACACTTAGATAGACAGACCTGGTACTATTTCTCCAAAACCCTCCTTCTTTTGTGATATCAAGTCAAACAAATCTCCTGAAATCATGAGAGTACTTGAAACAGTGAAGTTCACAGTAATGGCAACAGCAGCATGTTCTCAGTGCAGTTAAAGTCAGCTTGTGTACTTTGTCTCCTTTTCATTGATGGCACTGAATTTCAAGGCCCTGGTGAAATTGTTTTCAATGTAAAACTACAGCAGAACTGTATCTTGATGTAGAGTAAATATTAATACATTCCCAAAATGCAAAAAATAAACTAGGTAAAACTTCTCGTTAAGCACTTTTGCTCTAAAAATGTTCTTGGTCCTCTATGCAATTACATTGGTTTCTAAGGACAATGGTGTGCTTGCAGACATTTTAGAAGCATGATTTAGAAGAACATAACTCTAGAATTCCAGGATATGTTTGGCTTGGAAGAGGTGACTAATATTTTTTACATTATTTTTAAAGAAATATATAAAATTCATACAAAGGTACATATACATAGATATAAATCCGTAAGGTGCTTTTTGAATTAAGAGGGAGGCATCATTATCTATTAAGCTTCTTTGTATTTAATTCTAATTTTGTTCATCTTTATATCTTCCCTGAACATATACATTCTAAAATAGTGACTAAAATCATATTAACAATCATACAGAGTCTTTCTGAAGTGTAGCCCAAGGGCAGATTCAAGATAGTCCTACAACGGTGTCTTGAGTGTCAGGAATCTCCAACACTAACAACCATTTCTATGTGTTTCTAGAGGCCAGGGTCCAAGGTTCCCAAATATCTGAAAAAGCCATATATAAAAATGTGTATACATAAATAAATGATAATTAACTTGAAGTTGACTTCATGGCCAAGATAATTATTAGGTTCCCTATAGAGACAATAGCTTCTTCTCTCCAACTGGACACTCTTGTGTACTCATGGTATAAATCCAATACTTCTATTGGATTTCCATGGTATTTGGTCCTTTTTCAGGAATGTTAATTTTAATATATTTGCTGTGTAGAAAGCATCTGACAGTATCTAATTTTATCCTAGTTTTATTAAGTGGGATCATCTAACCAATATAGTTATAATGTGTAAATATTTTTAGATGAGTACCCTTCATATCCTGTCCATGGGCTCAAATTATTATATGTGGAGATTCTGGAATAAATCTAACATACTTTTTGGTACCCTCAAACGAATTGTTCTCATTAAATACTCCTGTTTTGGGATTATGTAAGATCTCTTAACTCTCCCTAGCCATGAAATCTGGAGATTTCTCCATTTAAATATGGCATCTGTCAATTATTAGTAAAGTCACATGTAATTGTGTATTATTTTCTCCCAATAAAATTCAGTTCAATACCCAAGTATTTTAAATCAATATTATAAGGCCAATTAAACCCCTAAGAATTTTCAGATTAGATAGTTGATTAGATAGTTGATCCTCTGTTCGATTCTCAGTAATAACTTGAGGTTTTTCATCGTTTGATTAACTTTTAAATTTGTTTATAAATTTAAATACTAATGGGATAGATTTCTCAGGATTGGGTACAGTATGAATAATATCATCCTCATATAAAGTGATTTAAAAAACGTAACCCATCATCAAAATGCCATTTATCTCCATTGATTGATGGATATAAACAGCTAATAGCTCAATTGATAGAACATAGAGTAATGGAGCCTATGGACATGCCTGTCGCTTCCCATTATTTTCTTTGAGACAGTCAGATTTTCAACCATTTTCTACTATCCTAGTCATCTGAACTTTGTAGAAGACTCATTGTCAAGTGATGAATTCTCCAATATCAAAAGAGGACAATACCTTTAACAGAAATCTCAGCTGATAGAGATCAAAGGCCTTCTCCACGCCCACTGCTAAGAAGGCCACAGGAATAGATTCTTTCCTGACTACCTTTCCAATAGACCCACTTTTGATAAGTCCTCTGATGGATCATTATAACATTTGTTTCCTATTTATGAGAAACTATAAGCTTTGTGGGAAATACCCATTTATAAGAAATGTCATTGTTTCAAAAGAAATATGTAATTTCCTGGAATCATTTTCAGTTTAACCTTGTTGCCAATGATAAATCCTGGAATATAGTAACTACATTATACTTTAAATTATACTAGCTGGTTAAATCTAACTTTTTGCTCAGCTTATCTTTTACTAAGCAAGTCCAGAACTGAGCAATCCCATCATGGGTCCCACTGAACTGATATTTGGAGGTTTGCAAAGTACTTGAAATATTCTTAAAATTTTTAATTTTCAATGTCTTCCAGAATCCCTTTAAAGATCTATCTTTTGCTTCCAAGTTCTTGATGCAATTTATCATTAAATCATTCTGAGACTAAAGTGAATTGATTTCCAAGCTGATCTTGCTCATATCTTTATCTTGTGTAGCTAATTTCGCTATTGAGATTGACACTTTATTTTCGTAATACTGGCTGAGAAATCTGTTTAATTCTCTCATATAGACTATCCAAAACAAGCAGCAGACTTTCCTCAGAGGTGGCTTTACCCACCAAGGAGCCTGAAGCCTCAGTATTGGATAGATCCTGAGGACACAGTGACATAGATCAATCTGATGTTTTGGAAAAATATTTTTTGCTATAAGGAATTACATAGGGTGTTTATAGTTTTAGCTTTTTCTTGTTTCTCTCCATGTTGTGATGTGTCCATTTGTGTACCTATCTTTATTGTTGAACTGAATAAAAGAATAATAATATAGAGTAAAGGTCCAATTCAGATGTCCTTCACCAAGAACAGAGAGGTATTATCCAAATACAGCTATAGTATTTCACCTTCTCAATCTCTCCATCTTTCTCTCTTCTGTTCCACTTAATACAGAGTTGTTACTACTCCCCTGAAATTCCCCTATTGTATAAGCAAAGTCTTTCATTAACCTCTGCCCAATTAAGATGTTGTAACAATATTTATTGTGTTCAAAGGTTTTAAATAACACTCTTATATTCTAAGATCTAATCCCTTTCTTGTGAAAGATAATAATCCAGTTTAGAAACTGTTGCACCTTTCAGAGTGTTTGATTTATTATTATTTTCCAAGATATTATTAGCTTGCTTTTGTCTTGAATGTTTCTAGTCCAAACACATGCAGGGCAAATGATATAATGCTCTGCTTGGAATTTCATATTGAAAGAAGCTTTAA
The DNA here is from genome assembly GCA_036172795.1 of Pelodytes ibericus. NCBI lineage: Eukaryota > Metazoa > Chordata > Amphibia > Anura > Pelodytidae > Pelodytes > Pelodytes ibericus. Next base: position 107,606,319 of record CM069858.1, on the reverse strand, counting down.
GTAACCTTCTGGGGCTCCATATTATGCCACTTCTAACTTCAGTGTCCTTGAAAAGCTAGAAAATTTAGTAATATTTCCTATGTAGCACAGTTCTTTAATATAGAGCACAGTTCTTTAATATACGGATAAAATTGTATTTTGCCAACCAAAAACTACATAACCATATATTTTACCCTATGACACAATACATTTACTTCTCAACGTATATGCCAAAGTAGTTCACCTTTTCACTTTTTCAGAAAATAGATAAAGTTTAATTTAATAGGGAACTATTTTTTCCCGAGTCTCAAATCAAATGCATAAATCTCTCATATTGTTAGATATGTTAGACATTCTCCACTGTCTAGTGGGAGTTAAATGAGTTTCTCCCAGAAAAGTCAGCACATTCCAATGTTCACGTTATTTTAATGGAAACAGTCTATTGATGAAAATAAGGTAAACTTTCCCCATATAACCTCAGGAGAAAAATTTGTCTGGTCCTTTTTGGTAGCTCTGGTTGATCCTATTTTTGAGTCACCGATATAGGTGGTTTTTCAAGATAAGGCTATACATCAGGTACAGATTTTCAGGAGTAGTATGGTTTGCATTCAAAAAAATATATACCACTAAGCCTGAAGTGTTTAGGGAAGTTGTTGTTCTTCTTTGCCTCCTTCTTGTGCATGCAGTGTCTGATGTTCTCACGTTCTACATCCTCCGCCTCAGCATTATTGACAAATAATTTAAGTGCTTAACCCCATGCCAACCCAGGTCAGACTAGGTCTGTCCTGTGTGACGAAGCGTTGCTGACAAAATCCAAAGATCAGCGCACTCACCTCAAAGCAGGTAAGAGAAAAACTCTTAAAGCTATAGGTTTCATTAAAGCTACTTAAAAACACCTGTCTTTCTAAGAAAACAAAATTGGAGATTTGGTTACATATCTGGCCATATTATGCTATGCCCACCACTACGTCAAAGTACTCCAATATTGGTGGGTCCTAACACTAAATACTGTTGCTTATGGGGCTTAATCTTTTCATATGTATTACTTACCAGGAACCAAAAACCCTTCCTGTTGTATAATACAGAGATACTCCTGCAATTTATAGGTCTGGACACCACTTATGGAGCACCTGTGATGGGGAGGGGTGCTAAACCAGAGGCCTGGTCATAGCCTCTACTATACAAACAAATCCAAAAGGAATGCACTCACCTAAAATAGCATATATTATAAGGGGTGCTGCTGAGTAGAGTTGAGCGGACACCTGATGTTCGGGTTCGGCAGGTTCGACCGAACTTCGAAAAAATGTCTGGGTCCATGCTCGAACTTGACCCCGAACTTGACCCCGAACCCGAACCCCATTGAAGTCAATGGGGACAAGAACTTTTGGCCACTAAAATGCCTCTAAAAAAGTCATGGAAAGGGCTAGAGGGCTGCAAAAGGAAGTAAAATGTGGGTAAGAGTAGGACAACTGCCCTGCAAGAAAATGTGGATAGGGAAATAACTTACTACAAATTACAAATACAGCTGAGCCATAAAATAGCACTAGATGGAATCTTTGATTTTAGCTGTGGAAGAATATAAATCTAAAGCATGGCTGCCAGGAGGATCAACAGAATTATCCATTTGAGAGAGTGTTGGATTGCAGGGTATTCTCTTTCAGTTTATACTAAGTGACCCATAGGTTGAGGAGACGGTGACCGTGGCGGTGTAGGTGGAAGCGGCGCTGGAGGAGGAGGTAGCCAACACTGTTTTTTTTTTATTTTTGTTTTTTAAATTGGGGTAGCCCCCAAAATATTGGGACATATAACAACAGAAAACAAAAAATAAGTGCACTTGAGTATAACAATGACTGGGTGAGGCCGGTATAAATGTCTATTCTGCACAAGGTACAGACAAGTCTGCTGGGATCCATGCCTGGTTCATCTTAATAAACGTGAGCTTGTCCACGTTGGCTGTGGACAGCCAGCTGCGCTTGTCTGTGATAACGCCCCCTGCCGTGCTAAACACATGTTCAGACAATACACTGGCTGCAGGGCAGGCCAGCACCTCCAAGGCATAAAGGCCATGTGCCCAATTTGGAGACCCAGAAGTTGAATGGGGCAGACCCATCAGTCAGTACGTGTAGGCCTGTGCACACGTACTGTTCCACCATGTTGCTGAAATGCTGCCTCTTGCTAAGACGTTGCATATCAGATGGTGGTGCTGCTTCTTGTGCCGTGCTGACAAAGCGTTTCCACATTTCGGCCATGCTAACCCTGCCTTCTGAGGTGCTGGCGGTGCTGGCGGTGCTGGCGGTGCCACAGCTGCGTTGGTGACCTCTCCCTCCTCCTCCTCCTCCTCCTCATCATCCTCATCCTCCTCAAAAACTGTGCCCTGGCTTGACAGTTGTGTACCTGGCCTATGCTGGTGCAGGAACCCACCCTCCAAGCCACTTGTGAATGACTGGCCTGATAACCGTGGAAATCTTCTTCCTCCTCCTCTTCCACCTGTGCCACATCCTCTTCCATCATCGCCCTAAGAGTTCTTTCAAGGAGACATACAAGCGGGATAGTAAGGCTGAGAACGGCGTCATTGGCACTGGCCATGTTGGTAGAGTACTCGAAACAGTGCAAAATGGCACACAGGTCTCGCATGGAGGCCCACTCATTGGTGGTGAAGTGGTGTTGTTCCGCAGAGCTACTGACCCGTGCTGCTCGCACAGTCTCTCCAGCATGTGCAAGGTGGAGTTCCACCTTGTGGGCATGTCACATATGAGGCGGTGAGCGGGAAAGCCTAAGTTACGCTGCAGCTCAGACAGGCGAGCAGTAGCAGGCACAGATGGCCCGCACCACCAAATTCAGCACATGCGCCATGCAAGGGATGTGCGTCAAACCGGCTAGGCCCAGAGCTGCTACGAGATTTCGCCCATTATCGCACCCACCAGGCCGGGCTTGAGGCTCAGTGGCAACAACCACTCATTGGTCTGTTGTTCCATGCCCGTCCACAGCTCCTGCGCGCTGTGGGGTTTTCCCCCCAAACATGAGTTTTAAAAGAGCCTGCTGTCGTTTCCCCCTGGCTGTGCTGAAGTTGGTGGTGAAGGTGTTACGCTGACCGGATGAGGAGGTGGTAGAGGAGGTGGTAGAGGAGAAGGAAGAAGCTGAGTAGGAGGAGGCAAAGATAAATACCCTGCAATCCTCGGTGGCGGAAGGACATGCGCCAAAACTGCTATCTGCCTCAGGCCCAGCTGCCACTACATTTACCCAGTGTGCAGTTAGAGAGATATAGTGTCCCTGCCCGTGCTTATTGGTCCACGTATCTGTGGTTATGTGGACCTTGCCACAGAATGGCGTTGCGCAGTGCACACCTGATTTTGTCCGCCAATTGCTTGTGCAGGGAAGGGATGGCTCGCCTGGAAAAGTAGTGGTGGCTAAGAACCACGTACTGTGGGACAGCCACCGCCATCAGGTTTTTAAAACTGTCTGTCTCCAACAGACGGAATGACAGCATTTCTAAGGCCAGGAATTTGGAAATGCTGGCATTCAGGGCCAGTGTTCGTGGGTGGGTAGGGCCATACTTCCTCTTTCTCTCAAGTGTTTGGACAGCTGAGCGCTTCGATGGGACAGTGTTTTGATGGTTGGGGACGGTGGCGGACATGGTGGCGTTGCTGCCACTTCCTCTATTTGCTCGGTGGCAGGTGCCACTGTGACTCCAGAGCTGGAGGAAGAGGCCAAGACAGCAGCAGAAGAGGAAGCAGGAGGAGCCTGAGACCTTTCTTGGGTTTTGAGATGCTTACTCCACTGCAGCTCGTGCTTTGAATGTAGATGCCTGGTCATGCAGGTTGTGCTCAGGTTTAGCACGTTTATGCCTCCCTTCAGGTTCTGATTGCACAGCTTGCAAACCACTCGTGTCTTGTCGTCAGCACATTGTCTAAAGAACTGCCATGCCAGGGAACTCCTTGGAGCTGGCTTTGGTGTGCTCTGCCCCTGGGTGCGGTGGGCAGTAGCAGGCGTACTCTCTTGGGGACAGCCACTACGGTTTTGCACCCTGCTCCCTCTTATGCTGTGCTGGTGCCTCTTTGCGACCATCGCCACTTCCTCCAAACTGGACACGTCATTCGCATGACCTTGATTCCAAGTGGGGTCTAGGACCTCATCATCCTCCACATCATCTTCCACCCACTCCTCAACCCTGCCCTCCTTGACGGTCTGCACACTGCTGAAAGCCACAGCAGTTGGCACCTGTGTTTCGTCATCATCAGAGACATGCTGCGGTGGTCCTCGCATGTCCACATCCTGACACATAAGTGGTTGTGCATCAGTGCACTTAATCTCTTCCACATCTGGGGCAAGGCTAGGTTTGATGACCCTGCCAGCAGAGTCATCAAAAAGTATAAGAGACTGCTGCATGACTTGTGGCTCAGACTGCTTGGCTGATTTGCAAGGGGGTGAGGTGAAAGACAGATGGCCATGGGCTGCAGGTGTCAGCTCTGAGCTTTCAGCAGGGGACCGGGTGGGAGACAATGTGAAGGAAGGAAGTGGCAATAGCAAACAAATTCAATAACTATTTTGTAGGATGCACCACAGCTCTTATAGCAAAACATCACAATGAATATTATGAAGACAAGTCACCACCGATATCACCCCTGGCCAAACACATTGCTGAATTTGCTCCTATATCAGATAGTGAAATAGCATCGCATCTCCTCAATCAAAAAATGAAAATACAGTGTGGGCCGGTCCTACTTCCGTCAATGCTGCTGAGGCTGAGTGCGCCAGTTACTGCGCGACCCATTGCCCGCCTAATCAATGAGTCTCTGTCCTCCGGTTATGTCCCCAAAGCCTGGAAAAAAGCCAGAGTTATCCCCATCCACAAATATAGTGATGTAAACATAGTGGCAAACTACAGGCCTATCTCACTGCTACCCGTCCTTTCTAAAATCCTGGAAAAATGTGCCTATGATCAACTGTGCAAGTATTATCAACTGTCCAACTATCTAACCTAGCTTCAATTTGGGTTTCAGTCAAATCACTCCACGGTAACTGCCCTCTTAAAGGTGACCAATGACATTCAGAGTGGTTTGGAGAGTGGTGAAATCACAGGTGCAGTTTTCCTTGACTTTGCAAAGATCTTTGATGCGGTTGATCATGATCTGCTGCTACACAAGCTAAATTGTTCTGGTATAAAAGAGAGGTCACGCTGCTGGTTTCATTCTTACTTGTCTGATAGAACTCAATATGTGTCTATTGCTGATACTGCGTCCCTCCCGTTGCCAATCAAGTGTGGAGTGCCTCAAGGATCTGTTCTTGGGCCTCTGCTTTTCTCACTATTTATTAATGATCTACCTTCGGTGTGTGACCTGGCTTGTGTGCATATGTATGCTAATGATACGGTCATTTATATGTCCGGTACTAAACTATCGCAAGTGGAATTCGTGCTACAGGGACAGTTTTCTAAAGTTGAAAGTTGGATAGCTAGAAACAAATTGTTCCTTTACGCTGAAAAAACTGTGTCCATGTTGTTTGGGACAAATGCTAAGCTACTTAAAATAAACAATCCTCAAATAAACATCAAGACCACATCTAGTTATAACATGACCCAAGTAAATTCATACAAGTATCTTGGCATGTGGCTAGACCCAAACTTATCTTTTGGTCTCCATATTTATAATCTAGTGTCAAAGCTATATCCTAGGATTGCCTTTCTATTTAGAAACAAATCAAACTTAGATGCCGATCTTGGACTATGGAGATGTTGTGTATGATTCTGCCCCCCAGACACATCTCGGTAAACTTGACACTCTGTACAATACATTGTGTCGTTTTGCACTACAGTGTGATTATAACACTCATCACTGTAAAATGTTAAAAGAGTTAAATTGGCTGACGCTTGCCTCCAGGTGCGCTCTCCACCTGGCGTGCTTAGTGCATAACCACTTCTCTGGAACGATTCCCCCCTACCTGAGCGGCATGCTCGCCCTTTCTCCCTGCACATCCTACAATATCAGATCTTGCACCAACCCATCGCTAGCGATCCCTCGCTCCAAAAAGGAAGCGGGTCGAGGTGCGTTCTCTTTCAGAGCTCCTGCTTCTGCCAAACCAGCAGCTAGTCTAAAATCACTGAAAGTAAATGTCTCCAAAATCCTCAAAACAGAATGTACCTGTTATAAGTTTACAAACTCCTTTATATACTGTACATGTTGTTCCTTCTTTGTATAAATAATGGTTTACCCTGTATGTTCACCTTCCAACTTGTTTATATATATATATATGTATGTATGTATTTATTTTAATCTAATGTTAAACGTGTAACTCTGTAACTCCATTCTGGACTGGGTCCCCAGGACATACTTGAAAACGAGAGAAATATCAATGTATTCTTCCTGGTAAAACACTTTCTAAATAATTAAATAAATAAATAAACTGGAGGCACTGTCAGCCACCCAATCTACTATCGCCTGTACTTGTTCTGGCCTCACCATTCTAAGAGCGGCATTCAGGCCTACAAATAACACTGAAGGTTCTGTCGCGTACTAGCACCTCAGGAAGGTGTTTCACTTGTGCGTGTAGCTGGCACAGATTGACCACATCCCCTACTTGCAACAGGAGCTCCACCAACACCAGCAGCACCACGACCAGGGCCACGTCCCTTATTTGACGCTCTCCTCATTCTTTGTGGTCACCCATCAAAGTAGCAGATGGTTTATGTCAGGCGACAATGTAACCGCCAATAGTCAACAATTTTAATTTGTATTTTTTTTTGTTTTTTTGTTTATTGGACTGCAAAAAATGCACCGCAAGACGTAAATGTACTATTTAGCACAACAATTATAATTTTTCAAAGTGCGCTGTAAGGAAAGTATTGGACTGTTCTATTTGACTCTCAGATATGAAGGGCAGGCCGTAAATGTACTATTTAGCACAACAATTAGAATTTTTCAAAGTGCGCTGTAAGCACAGTATTGGACTGTTCTATTTGACTCTCAGATATGAAGTGCACCGCAAGATGCAAATGTACTATTTAGCACCCAAAACAACTAGAATTTTTCAAAGTGCACTGTAACCACAGTATTTCACTGTTCTGTTTGACTCTCAGAAATGAAGTGCACCGCAAGACGCAAATGTACTATTTAGCACCCAAAACAATTAGACTTTTTCAAAGTTCACTGTAACCACAGTATTTCACTGTTCTATTTGACTTTCAGATATGAAGTGCACCGCAAGACGCAAATGTACTATTTACCACCCAAAACTATTAGAATTTTTCAAAGTGCGCTGTAAGCACAGTATTTGACTGTTCTAATGTACCAGGAGTGAAGCATTGGTTGTGTTTTTGTGCTGCTACTCCCTTCACAGTTAAAGGCGCAGTGTACTCTATTTTCGTTTACGGTTCTATTTGACTCCCAGATATGAAGTGCAGGACACAAATGTAATATTTAACACCAACAAATTGCAGTATTTGAAAATGCCTAGATGTTGCCCACTGAGCTAACAGAACAAGATTAAAGTCATGTGCCTGGCACACATGCAGTTGCAAGTGCACTGCACTCTCTGTGGCACTGGGCTCAGGGCAAGGTACAAATATGTTGTATAGCACCCACTAAAATAATCACTGTAATTTGAATAATCGCTGTAGTTTGAATAATCGCTGTAGTTTGCAGATTCAACACCAGAATTTTTTAAAATCTGTCCCTCACAGCTGCAGCATCCTCTCCCTACACTAAGAAGAGCTCATGTGATGTGCATGTACGTGACTCCAGCTTATATATAGAGGCTGGATCACATGCCATTAGTAGGCATGTCTGTGATGGCTTCTAAGGGCAAACCAGTCAAACGCTTGTTGATTGGCTGCCCTGCAGCCTTTCAATATGCGCCATTAAATTGCCGAACTTCAACACGAACATACAGTGGAATGTCCGTGTTCGGGTCCGCGGTCAAAAAACCGTAATGTTCGGTACGAACCCGAACAGTGCGGTTCGGGTTCGCTCAACACTACTGCTGAGACCAATTAGGTATAAAAAATCCAAAGATCAGTGCACTCACCTCAAAGCAGGTAGGAGAAAATCTCTTAAAGCTATAGGTTTCATTAAAGCTACTTAAAAACACCTGTCTTTCTAAGATAACAAAATTGGAGATTTAGTCACATTAACGGCCATATTATGCTAAGCCCACCACTACGTCAAAGTACTCCAATATTGGTGGGTCCTAACACTAAATACTGTTGCTTATGGGGCTTAATCTCTTTATATGTATTACTTACCAGGGACCAAAAGGCCTTCCTATTGTATAATACAGAGACACTCCTGCAATTTATAGGTCTGGACACCACTTATGGAGCACCTGTGATGGGGAGGTGTGCTAAACCAGAGGCCTGGTCATAGCCTCTACTATACAAACAAATCCAAAAGGAATACACTCACCTAAACTAGCATATATTATAAGGGGTGCTGCTGAGACCAAATAGTTATACAAAATCCAAAGATCAGCGCACTCACCTCAAAGCAGGTAGGAGAAAAACTCTTCAAGCTATAGGTTTCATTAAAGCTACTTAAAAACACCTGTCTTTCTAAGATAATTCCATTCTGGACTGGGTTCCCAGGACATACTTGAAAACGAGAGAAATCTCAATGTATTCTTCCTGTTAAAACTTTCTAAATACAATAAAATAAATGGAAATGGTACCTGATAGCATTGGACTTTTTCAAACAAATCCGATCCATGGAGCCTTGCAACTTACAGGATCTACTGTGAACGTATTGGTGTGAGCTTTGGTCTAGCTGAGTCTATGCCTCGATGGGTAAGGGCTGTTTTGTCTGCAAATGTGGCCCTATACATTATTAGGCAGGTAATCATGATGCTATGGCTGATTGATGCATATGTCCTTCAGATAATAAATATTTGTCTATACTATTTGTTTAGTTTTTATTCATTTTTTTATTTTTACTGCTCAGTGGAAAAATGAATCAAATAATTCATATATTAGTACATTTATATTTAATGTTTAGTAGACAATAAATACAATTATACATATGAAAATATTATTTAAAATATAATGCAATAAATACAAATATTTATTCAATTTACTATTTTCATATAATTAATTATCTGCTTCATTATTATCATTTTAAATCAGTGTACCAATCTTTTGCATTACGCCTGGCAAATAATACATAGAAAGAAAGCATACACTACAACACAGACAACACAACAGTGTGAAGTTGAGAATCATGCATAACTTTCTAATTTAATTATTACTTACTGGATTCAATATTGATTGATCCAGCTGTTTAGACCAATTGTTCCAAGTATCCCACAAATCAGTTAATGCCTTCATATTTCCTCTATTAATACAGTATACTTTTCCCATTAACTTCTGGGAATCAATTTGTTTCTTTACATGTTCACACATAATAACCCTTGACGTCTCAACCATCTAGCAATAAATATCTTCATGGCCATAAGAATAGGACATGTCACCAATTGATTCACTTTAGTTATAACTGCTTGATCAAGATGTATCATATTTTTCCGTGTATCCCAAAAATTGGGAGTCATCTTATACACAGAGAGCCCTTTACAGCTGCCTTTCTCTTGCACATAGTGCCTCACTATCCCTCCCATGAAAAGCTGGTAGTTCCTCCCAAATCCTGCCAGCAATGGGCACAGAGCCCCGCTACCTGGCTTTGCCCTTGGGAACGAGCAGCCAGTTCAGGACTAACAAATAAACCATGATAAATACATATCACAAGCTGTTGCTTGGCGGTGGGTGGCTAGTGGGTGGATAGTTAGTTCTATGCACCAGGTAAGATGGCAATGGGGGCTACTCTGAGATAAGGAGGGTCTGGTGCTAAAACATATATATATATGTATATATATAAATATATATATATACATATATATGTGGCGGTACCAACCTCGCCACTATGTTCTGTAGAAGCCTGGTTGCTCGCCTGCTGCCTCTGGACTATGGCCCCATTATAAAAGCTTGCATTTTCCCCTGCAGAAAGGCTTGTTCTTGCCTTTCTGCCTGGGTGTTCGGTAGATTAAATCTACCGAACCAACTCACAAATGAATGGACTACCTGGGTAAGGGATGTGCCATAGCACTATACGTTAATATTGTTAATTAGTTCTATTCTGTTAGTATATTGGTTATGTGTAATGTTTACTTCTGTTAGTAGACCACGCTGAAGGTTTATAATGTGACAGTGACTCCAATAGTTTACTCCAACATCCATTGTTCTGTTTTAACTGGATTAACTGGTAAACTGATTATGTTGTGTACATTATGTTTCTTACTGTGTGTCTACTCACTGTATGGTAATTTGGTTTGCAGACTGAATGTCTAATCTTTTCCTAGCCCCAGTTAGTTGGAGGACTATGAATTAGTTCCTTCCCCCATTGTATACTAATGTCTGTGATGTCATGTGTATGTCTTTTATAAGTCTGTGTTGTTTGTCAAATAAAGTAGTTCAATCTTGCTGTCCCTAACTGCTAGATGTCCTGTCTATTTGGGTACAAAGAGCAAGGGTCCAGAAAAGACTTGCTGGGTGTGACGGTCCGTTACAATATATATACACTGCTCAAAAAAATAAAGGGAACACTTAAACAACACAATGTAAATCACACGTCTGTGAAATCAAACTCACCACTTAAGAAGCAACACTGATTGACAATCAATGTCACATGCTGTTGTGCAAATGGGATAGACAACAGGTGGAAATTATAGGCAATTAGCAAGACACCCCCAATAAAGGAGTGGTTCTGCAGGTAGTGACCACTTCTCTGTTCCTATGCTTTCTGGCTGATGTTTTGGTCACTTTTGAATGCTGGCGGTGCTTTCACTCTAGTGGTAGCATGAGACGGAGTATACAACCCACACAAGTGACTCAGGTAGTGCACCTCATCCAGGATGGCACATCAATGCAAGCTGTGTCAAGAAGGTTTGCTGTGTCTGTCAGCGTAGTGTCCAGAGCATGGAGGCGCTACCAGGAGACAGGCCAGTTCACCAAGAGACCTGGAGGAGGCCGTAGGATGGCAACAACCCAGGAGCAGGACCGCTACCTCCGCCTTTGTGCAAGGAGGAACAGGAGGAGCACTGCCAGAGCCCTGCAAAATGACCTCCAGCAGGCCACAAATGTGCATGTGTCTGCTCAAACGGTCAGAAACAGACTCCATGAGGGTGGTTTGAGGGCCCGATGTCCACAGGTGGGGGTGGTGCTTACAGCCCAACACTGTGCAGGACGTTTGGCATTTGCCAGAGAACGCCAAGATTGGCAAATTCGCCATTGGCGCCTTGTGCTCTTCACAGATGCAAGCAGGTTCACACTGAGCACATGTGACAGACGTGACAGAGTCTGAAGACGCTGTGGAGAACGTTCTTCTGCCTGCAACATCCTCCAGCATGACCGGTTTGGCAGTGGGTCAGTAATGGTATGGGGTGGCATTTCTTTGGGGGGCCGCACAGCCCTCCATGTGCTTGCCAGAGGTAGCATGACTGCCATTAGGCACCGAGATGAGATCCTCAGACACCTTGTGAGACCATTTGCTGGTGCGGTTGGCCCTGGGTTCCTTCTAATGCAAGACAATGCTAGACCTCATGTGGCTGGAGTGTGTCAGCAATTCCTGCAAGACGAAGGCATTGATGCTATGGACTGGCCCGCTCGTTCCCCAGACCTGAATCGAATTGAGCACATCAGGGACATCATGTCTTGCTCCATCCACCAACGTCACGTTGTACCACAGACTGTCCTGGAGTAGGCAGATGGTTTAGTCCAGGTCTGGGAGGAGATCCCTCAGGAGACCATCCGCCACCTCATCTGGAGCATGCCCGGGCATTGTAGGGAGGTCATACAGGCACGTGGAGGCCACACACACTACTGAGCCTCATTTTGACTCGTTTTAAGGACATTACATCAAAGTTGGATCAGCCTGTAGTGTGTTTTTCCACTTTAATTATGAGTGTGATTTTGTTTTCAGGATATTCAACTATGTCAAGAACAAAGTATTTCATAAAAATATTTCATTCATTCAGATCTAGGATGTGTTATTTTATTTTTTTTGAGCAGTGTATATATATATATATATTTCCTAATTTTTGGGTTTGAAAAAATAGGACCTGTCTTATACATCGGTGCATCATATACACAGAAAAATATGGTAATTATGCCCTTGAAGAGGATGGACTGTTATTCAATATGTCTTGAATAACTTTACATATTTTAAAATATTAAGCTACCCTAAGCATAACTTCATCTGCAGCATATATTCTCAATTAAATCGTTGATTTTATTTAATCTTGGAGGGACCAAATACCATTTATTTATAATCTAGCGGAAGTACCCGGCTTCATCATAGAAGCCCCGGCGGTCGTGCCGGGCGGCAGCAGGGGGAGTCTGTGCTCATCGCGCAGACATCCCCTGCTGTTAGAGAGGGGGATCCAGGTCCCCTGCAGCTCTGCTGGCGACCTGGATCCCGGTCTTATAGTCTGACCTCAATTTGAGGTCAGATTATAAGACGACCTCGATTATAAGACGAGGGGGATTTTTCAGAAAAAAAATTCTGAAAAAAACCTTGTCTTATAATCGAGCAAATACAGTACTTGATTCAAAAAGAAAATGCAATATTCTAGTGATATGATAGCATGCAGGTTCAAATGCATTTTTCCCAATAGCCTGTATAGGTACTGTTAGCAATATTTTATTTTTCAATTCAAATCTCCCAAAACTATATTCTGGAACTTCCCACTCGTTCTGTGTCTGAGAAGCCAATCTTAGGATGCCTTCTTAATTATCTATACCATACATACATTATTTAAATGGAACATTCTAACAAGGAAGACTGGTATATGATTGATGTCTACAAATATGCATTCCTGTATTTGGTTCCTAATACATAGACAAATTATGGAACCCTACTCCACCCTTCTTTTTATCCAAAAAAGGAATACTTCTCCTGATCCTTGGTGTTTTACCCAACCAAACAAGATTCAAAAATGTGTTCTGGATTTGTTTAAGCCAGCCACTAGGCATATTACTTGGAATCAGTGGGAACAAATAAAGCCCCTTGTATGGGATGCATGCCTTAATTGCATTAATTCTGCATTGATAATAGAGTTGGGCAAAAAAAAAAAAATCTGTTTTGTCCTCTGACGAAATAATTTTCTGTTTTGTCAAAAAACTAATTTTGTCCATTGCTACATTCATTTTGGATGAAATGCATTTATTTTTGTTTCATTATTTTCATTTGTACAAATGGAACATTCACCTATGTTCAGACATAAGGTAGGGGATGAAATTCGACTCTTTTATTCAAATTCCCCAACCGTATTCTATTATACACACTTATACTAGAACTAAAGTCGAAATTGAGTGGAAATTAGTGGAAATTTAGTCAATTAGTTACATATACAACTAAAGTCGAAATTGAGTGGAAATTAGTCGAAATTTAGTCTGTTACATATATAACTAAAGTCAAAATGGAACAGAAATGAGTTGAAATTGAGACTATTAGTTACATATACAACTAAAGTTAAAACTGAGGCAAAATTGAGTAGAAATTAGTAAAACCTTAGTCTATTGGGTCTATTCACACAAATTCGACTTTGGAGGTCAAGTTTCATTTTTTAATTTTGAGTCCAATTTGGCACTCGAGTTTGACTTAGTCCCAAAAATAGCTTTGATCCTGTAACCTCCCACTACTTTCAATAACAACAAGATTATGATCTGCCCAAGCAACTTCCTATACATATTTAAATAGCCTCGTCTCTGTTAGTTAGAATCAAGTCAATCCATGAATAAGATTACAAAAAATATTTCTCATCCACATTCTTGGAAATGAATAAGAAAATATACATAAACATATTTTAATGATGTATAATCAATATATATATATATATATTTAAGTGATAGTAGCAAAGTTACACGTGATAATAGCAACTTTAACTTTTCAGATGAAAATGTTTGCATTTTTTATATAAATACATTTATATAAATAAAATTATTAAAAATTATTAAAAAGTAAAGGAATGAATGAATAAAAATATAATACATTAAATGTTGTCTTTCTTAATAAAAATAAAATTACAATGAATTGATAGGAATCAATAATTAGTTATAAATTTAAGATCAAAGTTGCCAAGTACAAAAAATTATCCTTTTTTAACCTAATTAAAAACATGTTTTATAACACTGTTTAGTCTTAGTTTTAAAAACCATAGCACTAACATGTCCATCAAATGACATGCCATTGCACTAGGTTTGGAAAATAAATAACATGACCCAACAACTATATTGCACCCACTAAATTTTGCAAGTGCACCCATGTTACTAAAAAAACGAAAATGACAATGTACACATATTGCATCCAAAATGTCTATTACAGTCAGATTACATCCACATGACTTTCCACTGTACTCACTTTGCAATAAAAATAACTTTTTTTAATATCTTTAAATACACTGACACGAATCAAAACTTAAAAACATACGTTAGACAAACTAAACTAATGTGTAGATTTTGGCGTCCAGTGGTGTCCCGTTGTACTATTGTAAGGTATAGAGATTCTTATTTTGACTTTACTGTCTATATAAGGTGTTCCAACTCCCCCACACTTTCAATTTCTATATAGAGCCCTTACTTCGCTAATATTCTTTCTCCAAATCTCTTTGGGTATCAACTTGGTTATTTACTTGTTTCCATACTATCTTATCATGAGTTCTCCATTTCCTAGCTACAATGACCTTCGTTGCCAGTATTATGTGTAGCGTAATCCCTACCTTATCCTTATGTATCTTGGGAATCTCATAGTGCATCAGGGCCATTTGGGGGGAGGATGTGATCTTTTCTCCTATGCAGACAGATATTATCTCAAAGACTTTAAGCCAGCACTCGCTTATCATACTGCATTCCCACCACATGTGGCTCCATGATCCCTTGTCTTTTCCACATCTCCAGCATTTGTTATCCTTTCTTGGATGTATTCTATTTAGAACCTTTGGGATCCAGTACCATCTATTGCTTAACTTATAATATATCTCTTGCAGGTTCAGGCAATGTACATTTTTCTTATCCCTATTCTGGATATCTGAATCCTTAACTATTAAACAGATCCAAAGAGCTTTCCTAGAGTTTGTATGCTTGGGAAGGAAGCCGAGGATTAGACAGGATACCCTATACCGAGAGCGCTCAAAAGGAGGAATGGTGTTGTCTAATGTGAGCCAGTATTGGACTGCTAGTATGCACATAAAAGAGATCCAATGTATTGAATATATAGATCTTGACTGGTGGGAAATTGAGAGTATGATGACTGAGACCCCTAATCTGGAGGTGGTCCTATGGGGGGATTCAGATAGAACTAAATAAATTAAGAAATCTCTCCACGGATCTATTGTGGGAGATATGATAGCATTTTGGCCCTCTTATAAGAGAAAGAAAAAATTTAAAAATTAGGTACTGACATCAGCCCCTACTGACATAATAATGCAGAATGTTCAGGATATTGCTCTGTCTGGTTGGAAATCCAATGGTATCATAAGAATCTCATAGTTACTCCAAAACTCAGAGGTCAGGAAGTTTCTGATTATTGTACAAGAATATAGTCTCCTGCCTAAGGAACGCTTTAATTATTTAAGGGTTAAGCACTACATGCAAACAGTCTCCTGCAAAGGGTAAAATACAGAATTAGAGAAGCTCTTCGGAAAAAAAAGAGAATCTATCAAAAAAATGCCTAGAGAAATCTCACCTTCTCCAAAGGTATGGTGCACATGGGAAAAATAGTTAAATATATATACATTTGCAAATGATTTTGATAAAAGATGGCAGGATAACTGGAACAGCGCATCAAAAATAACTTTACCATGCAACCACACTGTATATTAATAGAAAAGTAGCACAAATCTAGACATGGGATAAAAGATATATACTATATTCACATCATCAAAATGGTAAAGGTCATGTAAATCATATGCATGGGAAAAAAATGAAGGACAGATGATAGTGTAATATGTTTGATAACCAAATATATATATATGTGTGTGAAGAAAAGGGGGTAAGAGAGAAACTTACACTTGTTGGAGCAATCTCTGCTCTGGTGTAAAGGTTGCAGGATTATTGGGGCTTCAGCAATAGCTAAAGGACCTATCCCATCAATGATAACTCAGAGTACATAGACCAGTAACTTGCAAAAGACAAAATCAGGAGATATATACCGGATTAGATGCATACAGAGCTTTAATATAAACATACACTCTTACAAATAAGATAATTGTAACCAGAAATCCGCTGTATGCATCTGAAGATTGAAAACCACAATTTTCATTGCATGAACAAACATTAGATCCACAGGAATTGCAAATGCGCCCATGAAACAATCTGACAAACTGACTTGTCACTGCACACATTTTACAAAAATTGCAAGCTTGTCCATGTTGCACCTAAACAATTTTTCTTGCATAAACATTATTGCAACTGCACCCATGTTGATAAAAAATATAAAATGTAATTGTAACCCTTTTACATCCATAATTTCCATTTAACAACATTGCATCTACATGAATTGCAAATGCACCCACTTTATAGTCAAATTAGTTGGCATTTCAATAACCGTGCACGCAAAGAACATAGCACTACACCCATATTACAAAAAAGTCATCCATTGTTTTTATTGCTCTCATATTGAAACAACAACAAGTGTGATTTTCAGACTGTCTCAAAATACACGAGTTAGTTCTTCTCCATTTACTTTAATGGAAGGTATATTGAAAGAAGAGAGTTTTGAGGACTCTAAACTCAACCTCCTCAGTGTATCAAACTCAACCACATCTCTACTACATTCACCACATCTTGACCTTGAGGAAATGCTATGTAATTAGCATTTTTTGAAGATGGGACTAGGCAAGGTCGAGTCTGTATGTGTGGTGGCTGAAATGAGCTCTCATCTTGACCACCAAACTCAAACATTAGTGAATTTGCCCCGATATGCCAGCTGTAACCAGCTTCAGTAACCAGAGAAGACAGTGTTTAATCAACTGAAGTATTAACATATTTTGAATCTCTTAATGTTACCATCAATGATATGAAATACACAATCAAGTTCAAACACCATGACAAGTTTTACTTTTGCTTACTTGAGTATTGAAAAGACACGTACATTTTCATGTCAGATCTTCCCTCAGCACGCATGCATTATATTTCCCCATAACAACTCTGTAGGGAATGAGAGCTTAAAGATTTAATTGTTGGCACAAACCAAAATACAATGCTCAGATGGATGATAAATGAGGACTGTGTTTGGATCAGTAGCCAGACAAGTGAAAAGGATAAAGCAAGGACTTGTGTCTGTATTCCAGTCACACAACCGTTGGGTGATACTAAAATATGTAGTTTGCTATTTCCTAATGCAAGTGTGTAGGTAGAAAATTGCAACAAGGTCAGCTGGTTAGGTAAGCTTTAATAGACACTATTATTTTTAATGGTTCTTTTAATCAGCTCATAAATTTTTATAGCTTCTCCAATCTTGCCTGCAACATTTTGTTGTGATTGTGTGTAGATGCATCTAAGCCAAACTCATTTTTTTATGTTAGGGAAAAATGCATAAAAAAATGATTTTTGGCGTGTCACGGGATACATTTTTTCATGTTAATGTGAGTTGACTTTTAACAAGGAAACTGTGTGAAAATCAGCAAAAAAACTTGTTTTCAACAGTTCAGTACAGTATAATGTAAAGGATCATTCCATTCTTAAAAAAATAATTGACAAATAAGGATATGTTGAAGGAGACACTTTTAAAATAATTTTTAGTTTTCCAATATGCAGCTTGAAGGTTTTTTCTCCTGGGCATTGGACATTCCACCTTAAATATTAGTCTCTATGTAAAATTGTATCATTCCTGTGAGCCAATCAGAGGTCTCCTAGAAAGATGAATGGAGATCCCTAATGGACAAGGTGACACTGATGTCTCCACAGCATACAACTTTCCTGCCTCTTCAATCATTGCTGTCAAAAAATGAAAAAGGAAGCCAGTTAACTGAATGAAAAAAAGCTTCTGATTATCAGGGCAATAGGACCCATTTTATCTGTACTAATAGTCTTGTTATGTTCACATTGCTATTGTTTACAAAAGGGAAAAGTATGAAAAACTCAAGGATTCCACAAATGCATTTGTACGCAAAAAAAATTTGGAGAATGCATATTTGTAATTATACATATAATGAGTCAGATCCGGAGGAGGAGTGATGACGTAGGGACGCACGAGGCCTCCGTCGCATGGATGTGCTGGTAGCTGTCGAGAGACGCGGAATGCAGCAGCCTGCATAGGGAGATCCCGAAACAGTGCCCCGCAATCGAAGCCCACCACAAGTAAGGCTCATGGGATGCTGAATGTAAGCAGGAGCTTGGAAGCCACTTAAGTGACCGGCGGATTTGTAATCTGATGCCCACAGACTCCATCCAAGTTGTCTGGGAAGCTAAATTCTGTACGGCTGGTCACGTGAGTTAAGAGGAGGGAGTTAAAGGAGAGGAAAGTTAAAAATCCCTGTTGACTCTGCTATAAAAGAGTGGGAAGAAGGAAGAGGGGAAGAGGAATAACGAAGAGTGAGGGGAAGGAGGAAAAGTGGTAAATCAGGAGGTTTAAAAAGGATAAGAAGGACAAAAAGGTCGAGAAAAATGAAAAAAGGGCATTACATTTTTTCTCTCCTATGGCAGACAAGTCAGCTGCAGCAAAAACCCTGACCGGCCCAATGGAAGGAGATATAGATACCTGTGTACACCCAAACAAAGATATGGAGGGTACAAGGTACCAATCAGACCTGGTCTGAACCTATAAGAGTCACACAAGAATACTTAAAATCAGCATTGGATGACCAGTTGCTCTCCTTTAAGAAAGAATTTAATAAAATCGCAATAGATCTGAAAGGTGACATTAATAAATTAATGATAGACTGCAAAGAACGGAGGACTAACTGGGGTCTGTATCCATGCAGATAAAAACTTACAATGATCAAGCCCAGCAGCAAGACAGGGGAATATACAATATAGAATCAAAATTGGGAGAACTGGAGGACAGGTCTAGGAGGTGCAATATTAGAATAAGAGGCATCCCAGATCATGTTACTCAACCTAAATTAGTGGAGTTTCTGGAAGAGTTTTTCTCTTACTTGGGTTTGCAGCCGAACAAGGAGACAAACTTCCTGGAACTCTGCCACAGAGTGTTTAATCCATCTAATACACAGACCCCGAGAGATGTGATGGTTTGCTGCCACGCGTTTAAATTTAAGGAACATATCATAAGGGCCACTTTTGAAAAGGACCTGAAGGGGACAATCTATGAACATATCAAAATATATCCTGATCTGTCCTTTCAAACAAGGAGCCTAAGAAAAACATTTGGCCCCTACACAGCAATTCTAAGGAAAGTGAACATCAAGTATTCGTGGAGATACCCCAAAGGCATTGTATTATACTATGAAGGCCACAGGGAAACTTTTGAAATAGCAGAGGAGCTGAAGAATTGGTTAAGGGAAAAGAACATTGACCCAAGCCAAAACATGAGGGTTCAAAATTTATATTAGACATTTGATGCACAGCGGGCTTCCCCTCCCCCTTTTTTTTTCCTTTCCTTTTTCTTCTCTTCTTGTATAGTAAAAATAGGCAATGTGATTTGCGCAATGTTTAGGGTTGAAAGTATCACAAGCTAAAATAATTTACTAAGATCCGATCCATAATGATATAGGATGTGTTTTCTTGTTTCCTTCTCCTCTTCTGGGATTTACAGTTAAGATAAGCAATGTGGTTGGTGCAACAATAATTGAAGGGTTTTAAAGCATTTTGAGATAAATACGCTATTAGAGATCTGACCCACAATGATATACGATGCTGTTTTTTCTATTTCTCTTTTTTTTTTCTCTCTCTCTCATGTATAGTCAATTAGGTAATGTAATTTGTGTAATAACGGAAGGGTGTGAAAGTATCACAAGTTAAAATAAGTTAAGATATCTGATTCATAATGATATATGATCTGTTTTCCTCCTTCTATAAGCAATATATATCAATATAAGCATTGTGGTTGGGTTATATTGATGGGTTTGAAGTATCAAGAGTTAAATTAGTTATTAGATACCTTATTTACAACGATATATGATGTGTCTGGGGGGCTGCTTGTGCAATATTAGAAGGGTTTGGAAGTATCACGAGTTAAAGTAAGTTATCAGTTATCTGATCCATAATGATATAGTGTGTGTTACTATTTTTTTTTTCTTCCTCTCATGTATACTTAATATAGGTAATGTGATTTGTTATAAAAACGGAAGGGTGTGAAAGTATCACAAGTTAAATA
This sequence comes from Pelodytes ibericus, assembly GCA_036172795.1. Lineage (NCBI taxonomy): Eukaryota > Metazoa > Chordata > Amphibia > Anura > Pelodytidae > Pelodytes > Pelodytes ibericus. The sequence continues at coordinate 107,586,034 of CM069858.1, read as the reverse complement.
AGTCATCAAGATATCTGATTCACAATGATATACAATGAGTTTTTTCTCTTTCTGGAGTTCTCAATTTGGTTGGGTAATAATTAAAGGGTTTGAAGCATCACGAGTTAAATAAGTTATCAGATATCTGATTCACAACTATACAAGATGTGTTTGGGGTGTTGTTCGTGCAATATTAGAAGGGTTTGGAAGTATCATGAGTTGAAGTAAGTTATCAGTTATCTTATCCATAATGATATCGTGTGTGTTACCCTTTTTTTTTCTCTTTCCTATGATGAGGGGGAAGGGATATAAGGAATGAAAGGCAGGCTGCATGGAAGTAGAGCAGGAATTTGAAGCCCGTTATCTCTGAGGGGTACCAGCACGGACACCGTGGGTAAGGTGTCCTTCCTTTTTTCTTTTCTAAGTTAATGGGGGGGGGGGGGTATATGTTAGTTGCACTGAAGTATGTATGTTTAGCGGGAAGGTCTCTATAGTCTCAGTTGAGATCTAAGAACATAATAGCCCCAACATGATTGATAGCAAATTAAATAAATTAAGTGAAGAAAAGCATTAACATTTCTAATGGAAAAAGCTAATAAATCCCTTGAGTTTGTAAAAAGGAAATGGTATATCAGGGCACTAAAGCGAATAAATGGATGACTAGTAGATTAAAAGGGTAAAAAACAAAAGAACTATTAGCAAAATCAAAGATGGTCAGGACTGGGTTATGATCCCCGACACGATAGGTGAGGTGTTTAAAACTTTTTATAAAAGCCTATATAATCTAGCAACGATCAACCCACCTGGTTATGCTAGGGAATACCTAGCAGGGCTGGAGATCCCTAGAGTAAAGGAGGAGTAACTGGTAGATCTGTATAAACCCTTCACTGAGAATTAACTACAGAGGGCTATTGATGGGCTAAAGATAGGTCAGGCCCCGGGCCCAGATGGGTTTAGTAGTAAATTCTATAAAGTTATGAAAGGGAGTATTAAAGGGGACCTAATAAAGGTTTACAATACTCTGGGGATTGAAAAAAGTATACCAGCAGAAATGCTACAGGTCCATATTATACCAATCTTGAAACAGGGTAAGGACCCCACATTGGTAGGCAATTACCGACCAATATCCTTACTGAATGTGGACATTAAGCTTTACGCATCCATGATTGCGGGTAGAGTGAAAGGGATCATATCCACACTGATCCACCCAGACCAGACGGGATTTGTTTTGCATTTATGTTTATATACACAGGCTGTACTGATATTAACTGCATCTCGTAATGCAAAGTAAAGACCTTTTTTGTTAAATTCAACCATCTTCTGCCAGTTATTAGCTCGTATCTTTCTCCACAAATAACCCACTATTTTTTTTTCACATTTGAGTGGTAGTTTTCCTGCCAATTAGCATAACACTCCAAAAATTAAAGATCTCACAGAACTTAAAGTGTTAAATCAAGTTAAATTTGAATGCAAAAAACCATGATTCAAACCCCCAAAGCTCATTTTGATAAAAGTTATTATTGAGTATCCCTTTTGGATAATTGATCATTTTGGATAATGGATCATTTTCACCAATACAATATATTAAAGACTCTCATCAAAGCCAGTATCAATGTAAATACTGTATAGAGCAAATAAATCACTTTTACTGTCATATAGCTATGATGTGAGGCATCGGTGGGAGCCTACAATTGCCGCATCAGGCCTGCGCACATGCCACTGTATTACCCTTTGTGAACATGGGAGAATCTGAGCATGCAATGAAAGGCTATATAACAGCTTAAAAGGGCTGGACACTGAATAAACTGTTGTGCTCTTGCATTCTATAAGGTGTGTGGAATTTGCAAAATCCCCACAAAATTATTTGGATAAAGGATTTCTGGATAAGGATGCTCAACCTGTATTATTATTATTGGCTGATTAGTGCACAGGCTAGGCGTGTGGCGTCTATATAGATTTATAGAAGTGTTATTTATAAAACACAGTTTTGGAGCTCTGAAAGAGGAACGGTCACCATGTAAACAAATGTAATATTCCTGCTGTTTAGACAACTTTTACGACTTTGCACTAAAATTGATTTTTTTTTAAATAAGCATACTAATACTTTGTGTTGTGGTGTGCCATCCCAACCTCTGTATTATATTTTCCTTACTGTGTCACCTCTAAAACAGCAGTTTGCTAGGCAACTCCCTACTTTTTTTTAATAGAAAAAATAAATTCCTTGCACATGTAACTTTTGAAGGATTTCTTCTACTTTCAGATGATTATTACAGCAGAGAAGATACTTGATTATGCTCATTTTATGTTTTTCTAATTACTTGGTACACAAAAGCACATCAATCTTAAATGCATTCATCCAAGTCACATAGTATTTATTTACTTTATCTTTCAGTCATTTTGCAGAGCAATATAAGTCTCAAAGGATAGATGTGATTAATAGTTCATTATAACATGCAAATCACTTGTAGAATGGATAATTGTCTGAAGAGTTGGTGTAATGCTTGACTTAAAGAAGTAACCCTTTGGATATTAATTTAGGAAAATAAAAAAAATCCTAAGTATAAGACGACCCTATAGGAAAAAAAAGTTTTTACTAGTAAATATTAATTCAAACATAAACTTATTTTTCATATTTAATTTTTAAAAAGTTGAAAAAAATGAATTGCTTGTTTTATATAAATATGTTTATAAGTCAACCTTGAATATAAGAGAAGGAGATTTATTCAGAGCATCTGATTTGAAAATTAAACTGTCTTATATTCAAGCAAATACAGCAGTATCTGGATTAGAAAGTGCTGATAGTAAACACTAGCTACACAGATATGTATTGTATAAATCAATTTGAATGAAAATAAATATAAATAAATATCTCCCCCAAATGACAGAAGATATTGATTGACATATATATATACACAGCACTTGCAAATCAATCTCATAAAAAATGAATTAGACAACTATTAAAATAGGTATATATACCTTTAAGACAAACAGGGGCATTGACCTAATAAAAAATCTGTAGGGCCTACTCAGTGTAGACCGAGCTGGCCCAAAATGGAGCCATATTGGGCAAAGTAGCCAAATTTCCAAATCAGCTATTCAGTATCATTTATATTTTACTATGAAAAGTATATATTTTTGGCCTCCAAATATCACTTCTCCAGCCATTGAAATGGCTTTATATATGCCCTAATATCATATTTGATACAAATATCCATCATTACAATTTTTTCAAAAGATGATATTTGTACATATATGCAACAATTTACATATCACGATCCCCACCCTATGCAAATAAGGTGAGGGGTGTTTCAGACTGCTGACAGAGGCAAGTCTGAAACGTCCATAAAATGGTCTGTCTTACTGTCAGGATCTGCCCCGCAGTAGCTCCCCCACATATCCACTACTACTTACCCATCCAGGATCCAACGGAGATCTCCAACATGTTCATGTGACGCAAATGATCCTCTCTCCAGTAGGGGGACGCGCTCCCAATGAAGTCACGCCCCTCACATACACGTGAGGGGCCGGAACATTTAAAAGGCTGAATCAGCAGGCACTCATTGCTTGGTGATTCTCATGTATTTGAAGCCTAGCATTGTATTTCTTACCTATTTATTGCTGAACCCGGATTCCTCCTTCTGATTGCCTGTGCCTCTGACCCTAGACTGTTTAACCGTGCTGCTGATATTCTAGTAATCCTGTCCTTGGCTTGTCCAATCACTTTTGCTGATATTCTGATACCCCTGATCCTGGACTGTTTGTATCGCTCTGCTGTATTTCTGGTGACCCTGACCCTGGCTATTATAAGTGACCCTCCTGCATATCCATCTCAGTGCTGTTTGCAAGTGTGGTGTATTCTTGCATTAACCATCTCCGTGCTGGATTACACGTGTGGTATGTTTCTGCGTTAACCATCTCAGTGCTTGATTACAAGTGTAAATGTGTTCCTGCATTAACCACCAAAGTGCTGGATTGAAAGTGTGGTGTGTTCCTGAGTTACCCATCTCAGTACCGCATTGCAAGTGTGGGGTGTTCCTGCTTTAACCATGTCGTTGTTGGAATCCAAGCATTGTGTCCTTCATTTGCTGCACATTTTTTCATTTCCTCCTGAAGAAGCCGTGTAGTATCCGGCGAAATGCGTTGAGGTGCAGGCAGACTCAGCTTCTGATGTTATTCCAGCCACCATCTCTACTTGATTTACCCTTACCACCGTTTTGTGAGTTCTCCTTGTATTAGGGGCCCATATACATTTATTATATCTGGTCATACACATGTTTGTGTTTTTATTGTGTTTTTTTACAGGAATCATAATAAAATTTTGAAGGATTTTATTACTCTTCATTGCAAAATATTAAATTTACGTATTCACCACTGTTGCGCCATTCTGCTTTCGTATTTTGTGCATTGTTAAAGTAATTTGGAGATTACTTCAGAAGGCAGCATTGTTGTGGTACAAGCATTATTATTTTATTTGCACGGGGCCATTTGGCACATCCACCTTTTTGTGCCTTAACATTTAGGCAGACCAGGATCAACTATTATTTTTTGCATTCATGTTTCTGATCACTGTGAAAATCAATCACATTGATCACATGTAATAAAAGCAAAAAATACATTGAATGATAATCAGTGCTGTAAGAACACTGATTGTCAAAATCTTCCCTCTCTCTCCCTGATACATTTTAATCTTGTGTCAGAGAGAGAGCAGGGACATATACTGTATCCCAGAAAAAAATATTATAAAAAAAAACACAAACATGTTTTTTGTATTTTTTTTTTTACCATTTTTACACTCTTTATTAAATTCTATACATTACACAAAGAGTTAAATTTAAAAAATTGTTGAAACTGGAAGACCTATCTTTCCTTAAAATAAACAACATATTATATGTGGGGATTCATTAAAATAGCAAGATTGCACATTAATTTAAACGCACAAATAGCTGAAGTAGAAAAAAAGCAATTGTCCAGAAAGGACATTAAAACAGAGAATCCCATTGTCCTGAGGGGGTTAATCATAGACCATCCCTTAATTAGCTGTGTTCTATACCATGTTACATTATTCATTTTACAGTGTAGTATTGGTAATTATCCCAATTATTGCTGTTGCAAGATTGATTTTATACAAATATGTTATTCTGTTAAATTGAGATTCTATGAGTGATTATTTCTTCTGATTGTTGTGAAAGTGTCAAAAATTCATTGGTGTTCTTATTTAACTGTTCTTGTGGTAATATGTACTGCAGCAGGAAAGGGTCTGAACTGAAGAGACAATTAAATGCAAAATACTGTGGCCTAGAAAATTGAAAAAAGGTTTATTGAAAACGTACATATTGTGCAACTATGACTTAGTCATAGGCATAGGCTTGTGGTTAAATTGAAGTCCATGACTTAGCTATAATCTGTCTACCTCACTATTTTTACACTTGCAATAAACCTTATTATATTTTTGCACAATGATTGCATGTGCTATTGACCCTGACAAACGTCTTCTCCATACACATGATCTCTAAGGACTCATATATGTCTATCTCAGGTAAATTTCACCCTGTTCATATCTTTGGTGATTTACATAGTTACCACCTTTTTGTTAAATATCCCAACAAACTGTTGTTATAACTGTTTGCACTCTTTACAGCAATACCACTTTACAATTCATACAGTTAATTGCATTTTTGACAGTAGCTGGAGCTGATCCTTCAAATTTTTCTAGTATCAAAAAGAAAAAAACAATGGGACTTCAGGAGCCGCTTCATTATTACACATTCTTAGTATGCAAAAAAGACCAGTCAAGAGCTCAATTCCATGAAAAAGAAAAAAAGTTATTTAATTGCATACACATATAATAAAAAAAATATAATCCTGGCGAGGATGGCACTGATTGCCAGCTGTCTCACATGTTTCATGCTCAGAGGCGCTTTATCATAGGCCTTCCAATATTTCTAATATAGCCCTATCTCACTTTTCTTTTGTCCAAGCTACATGTTATTATCCTTTAGTTATTCCTGGTTTTTTTATTTTGTAGACCATGAACCATTTAAGTAGTCCTCAGCTGGACTCTCCCCAGAGTATCTTTGTCTTCGTGATACCACATACAATACTATAGGTGAGGTCTCACTAGCGTGCTACACCACTGCACCTCACCCAGGGCACACCAAAGCTCTTCCCAGAATTCCGTGGCACATCACAAGCAAAAATATATAAAAATAAAGTTATAAAGTCAAGTGCATACACAGAACATAAGAACTAGATGCCTTTATTTACCTTTAAAACCAAACAAGTGTGCAAAATAAATAACGAATGCACAAACTAAGACAAGTGCATTACAAATCATAAATAGACAAACTAAACCAGTGCATTACCAATGATAAACAGACAAACCAATACAATTGCATTATAAATCCTAAATAGACAAACAAAACCAGCCACAGCCAATTTGCCCATTTAGTATGCCAGTCTTATTTTGCCATTAACATGCCAGTGTTATTTTGCCATTAATAAGCCACAGACAATTTGCCCAATAATATGCCAGTGCTTTTTTGCCATTTAATATGACCCAGCCAATTTGCCCCAAAATATGCCAGTATTATTTTGTCATTAATATGCCAGTATTATTTTGCGATTAATATGCCCCAGCCAATTTGCCCAATAATATGCCAGTATTATTTTGCTATTTAATATGCCCCAGCCAATTTGGCCAATAATATGCCACCCTGCTCCCCCTTCCCCAGTACTTACCTCCTAGCTGCTCCCTGTTCCCGGTTGTCTCGTCCATGCAGTCTTCCCTCCTGCATGGATGATGGGAACACTGCCACCGGATATGACAGTACATGGTAAAAAAAAATTATTTTTAACCTTTTTTTTTTCGGCAGCTGTATCCAGCTGATGCCGGCCGCCGGGCCCCAGGAAGAGAGGCCGATGTTGTCCAAGTCTTAGATGCAGCTGCCAAAAAAAATAATAATAAAGTAAAAAAAAGTCATTACCACTAAGTCTTAGACAAAATTTAGCTCTCCTCTCGGGCCCGGCGGCCATCTGCTGCATGTGAGTTGCGAAAAAATAAATAAAGTTTAAAATAAAAAAAGTATTCATATGGAGGCATGCAACTTTGCAGCACACCTCCCATTATCCAGCGGCGCACTGAGCACTTCACTCTTTCTATTGCAAATGCCTTCCTTTAGGTCCTGTACCTTTTCTATCATAAAATCAGACTACTGTGAATTTAGCCAGCTTTTGAATTACTGGACAAAGAGCTCAGTTGACATTTATGTCAACACATTTGTTTCAGACGAAATCATTTTGTTACAGAATAATTTCACGTCTGTATCCATTATATTGTTACTGATGTGTATTTTTTTTCTTTTATGTTTCAAGTTTTTTCTTTGTTGCATAGACAATGTAAATATGTTAGAATGTTGTCAAGGGAATTATCATATTGAATGAATAGTAACCTTCAACCATAACCCCACTCTGTTTTTACACGTACTAGAAATGTCTTAGTATACAAAGCATCAGCCCAAGAGAATACATTGTTAGCACAAGAGATATGATAACTTTGACGTATCTTATTTATTATACCTAGTATAATGCTACCTTTGAGCACACTTTTACTGTAGGTTTATGTAACTAAATGTTTTTATATTAATGTGGGTGTGTACATACAAAACCATTTAATACTTGACCTTCAGTAGTTTTGATTTTGTAAACAATGATTACATATTTATATTTTTTCAAATCACTAACCTCGTAATGTGGATGAATTCCATTAATGCTGAATTTGACATTTACAAATGTATAAACAGGTTTATTGTAAATATAAGCACAGTCACCTTGCTAAATGAAGAGCTACATGCAGGGAATACTTGCATCCGGTTGTAACTGATGAAAAAAAAAAACAGAGCAAGCTGATCTTTACAAAGATATACACCATTTCTTTTAGCAGCAAATGGACTACCTCATACATAAGTCAGAAAAGGAAAAAAAATAATGTTAAATGGAGTGTGCCTTTCTTTGGCCTTTCACATTATATCTGAGAGACAAAGGGAAAACACCTGAGGATTGTAAAAGAGCTATCATGCAGGGCTGACACCACTATGTTGCTTAGTCATGGAAAAGTTTGAGCTCCTCTCATAATGCAATTTTTCCTGATTTCAGCACTAGAAATCCTGAGCATCTTCTCCTTGGAACTCAACTTCCAGTTATGGGTGACAGTAGTGAGAGATAATGTCAGACATAGCTAAAAATGTCAGACATAAGCGAAACACTTTATTTTCAAAAGCAATTATAAACGATAAGGCTGGACTCACACCTGTGCTGGTTAAAACATCATCTTTTTTTGTCATCCCTAAAAAAAGCAAATGTACACATATTTCCAGACACTCCATGTACACCAGGGATCACTTAAAGGAAACCTATAGTGTTTTTTTTTTTTTTTTACTTTGACAATGTTTTTCAACACTGAGTCAATAATTACCTTATGTGAAATTATTATTATTTTCCTTTTTAGGGTTCGCTTACTATACTATACAAGCCCCTGCTAAGGACTCTATGAATGATACATCCGAATTGCATTGCTGACAATTGTGTTGGCAATGCAGCTTGGAAGATACCTGACTGCTGAATTATGACTATGCGCCCTCGGGCGTGAAATGCATAAAGCTAGTTTATTTTGCACCTGCCTGCCTGTCGCTTTTGGAAATTTCCACACATATTGATGAATTATATCTGTATTGAAGTTTCGTGGACTGCCGATTCTGCTTTGTTTTCTGGATATAGCCAAATTTCATTCAAACGCCATGGGTATCTGATGATGTTGCCAACAAGAAAGATTAACTCAATTCCATATTTGGTGGGATTGTGCATTACTAATCACTTATAAAGATAAGTGACTTTACTACTTGGTGTTTTATCATGTTTTGAAGTTATGTTTGTATAAGTGTGAAATGTTATGTAACATATTGCAACATGGTAATGGTGTATTAAGGATCAAAATATGATACATTATATTAGTATCGTTCTTATATTTTATATTATTTATTAGAAGATATTTATCAGCTGAAAATATAATATAATATTTTATATATAAAATTGTCCAAAACTTAATAAAGATTTAAAAAGTGTATACCATATATAAATAAATATACTTCTAAATTGCTTCCCTATCCATGATTTTGTGTTAGCTTCATTTATTGCCGGTAGTTGTTCTCTCATATGTTTTTTTAAGTCAGTGTCCTGTTCGCCCCACATACAGTATCCTGCAGACTATAAAAGTAATCAAATATATCACATTGTTGGATTTACAGTTGGCATTGATATTCATAAGTCTCTCTAGTAATGAAGATGAAAATAAATGACTTTTTATCATTTGTGAACAACACATAAAAATGCCACAACCACATTTATAATTGCCAATGAGCCTAGGCCAGGAAATATTCTTGCTTTTGTAATCAATATCACCAAAAATACTTGAGAAAATAAGGTTATCCATAGTTTTAGCTTGCTTGCTAGAAAAGCCACATCCCTTCTGTACAATGGATTTCAACTTTTAATCATTATAAAGGATGGGCAAACTTTTTTATTATAATGTCACTTTTTTTTTTTAGCGAGACCAAGGCAGTATATATAAAAAAACAAAAGCAAATACCGTTAGGTATGGAGCTCCATAAGGTGTGTTGACTTCCAGGTTTCCTCACTGTGTAGTGTTACTTCCATTATTCATGTTGGTTGAGATTAGTCGTGTCCAGCAAATTGTATAGTTGTTGCAGTCTATGGTATTAGCGAAAATAGCCGAGCAATGAAGTGCCAATTTGGTTTTCGACTGAGGTTTCTCATAGTGATGAAAACGTCCGAAAGTATGCTGTCTCCTTTCCATATTAGAAAGAACTTCTCTACATTGCAAAAATACATAACTATAGACTCCCTAAAATGGTGCCTCTGAAGTACGGACAAAAACCTGAACTTTGAGCTGCTCATGTAGCTCCGATGTCACTCTGAATACATCTGCAATTCGGACATCATAGCTGAAATCTGTCGAAAACAGCCAAAACTTGCCTGAAATGAATGCACAGAAATAAAGTGGTAGTTTCAGAATCCCCATTATATTATATGGGAGCTTCAACCAAAATAAATAAAACCTTCACAGGAAATAGACCCAATTTCAATAAATTGATGCAAAATAGTGTTAGCTATCAACTTATCAAACACTGCTGAGGGATCTGTGTATAAATACTGAGCAAATGGGAAGGACAAAATTGTATAGCAGAATATTGAGCCAGCAGGCATATAAATAAAAAACTGCATTAAAAACACAACAATGGCAAGCCAAGGGTCAGGGCAGGTTGGAGATCAGGAGAGGGAGGAAGGCAAGAGCAAAGGCCTATGACTACAGTTTTTCGATGGAGGAGAACATAGCATTGGTCAGGAGCATTTGCGAACAATGTGATTGGGTGATAGGGGCAGCAGCCAAGTGTAACCATGCACCCTTGTGCAGGCTCATCCAGGCTATAACACGTGAAAAAAACAGTGTGTGTAAACAAATTGTGCAGAAAAACAATAATACTATGTCCTAAACAACTTGAACGCAGCCCCCTATTGCACTATCCCAAGTGCTAACATATGCAGATAAAAGGGGCGGGGGATCAGGAAGGTGCAGTAACAAGTTGAACCTTAAAAACATAAATACACACTAATAGTGTGATACATTTTAGACCCCAAACTATATGAAATGGGTAAATATTGCACTCACAAACAGAAGTATAGATGGAGCATTCAGAAATGGCTGGATATAAAATTGGCTTTAATCTGTAAAAAAGTAAAAACACACGTGTGCAGAACCAGATGGAAAAAACACTTGGCCCCCTCTGGGTTTGAACTTAGTTTCAAAGTGCAGATTTAAAGTGCGCATGTAGAAATGTCCAGGGTGCAAGGTGCAAACGGAGCTCAACTCACTGGAAACAGGAACAAATGCAGGTACTCAACACGTTTTGCTGGAACAACTGTCACAGCTTCATCAGGATAAAACCGTGCATGTGGAAAAACAGCCGAAAACAAAGTTAAACAGTCTGGAAAATAATAACATATGTGTTCTAATGGTGCCATGTCACTTCTGGTGCATCTGTGACATCACTTCCTTTGCGTCTGTTGCGTCACTTTGCGTTTTCTGAGAAAAGTACTTGCAAAGGCTTCTGGCCAGACATCCATAGGAAGTAATGGGGTTCACAAAAACTCCATAGGGAGTGGTTTAACTTATTATTATAATATTCCTGTTATTTTTTTCTTTCTGCCTGTCCTTATGTATCATTCCAGGTTTGCTATCATTCCCTCTGCCATGTTAGTTTACTTCTATGTAAACCACACCCGTTACTGTTCAGTCCTTTGCAGCAGTCTACAGGTATTTTCTCTGTGTTTAAGTGTCAATGGCATGTATGTGTCTTAGATTCAATCATTTATGCTTTTGATAATATTGTGTCTAAGTTAGGGACTTGCCTTATGTGGGGTACCTTGACATGGCTGTCAAGCTAACATCTAATTGTCCAATTGGTGAACCAAACCACCACATTTACCATATTTAGTTTTAGGCTAGTTCCTGTATTTATATCTCCTTTGTATGTGTCTCTCGTGTTCCTTATCCCTGTGCCTTGTATTGTTTTCCCTTATTTTGGTTTCTGCTTTATCTTGCTTTTGTCCTGTAGCCCTGTACTATGTATTTCTGTTCTATTCTCCCTCAGTTGCTTGTCTGTTTTAGCTCTGCTTGGCTGTCATTTAGTTCATTTCCTCTTAAGCCCTGGGGCCTGGATACAGCAACTGCTTCACAGGGCCTGGTTGAAGCAGGCTGCATAAACTCGGGGTCCCAAACCTTCAAGGGATTTCAGTTACCCAGTGCCAGGTCCTGTGTCTCCACCCTGCAACGTAGTTCCTGATCGTAGCTCGAGCGCTCAGGGTCCCTTACTACGTGGACCCCATGCATTACACCAAGATGTCAAGCCAGAGGAGGAGGAATGACATCTGGCAGAATATGGTGGATTAACGTCAACAAAGTTGGGGAAAACCGATCCATGGGGATGGTGAAGAAAAGGTAAGTACATTTAAAATACTTATACACCATAGGCCAGATGGGAAGTTACACTACACCCAGATAGCTCACACATCTGTAGTTCATGTAAAAAATGTACTTGCTGTGTCAAGAATAGCAAGGAATGTATAGGTAGGGAATGTACGGGTTAAAATGGCTGCCACACATGGAGAAGCTGTAAGCATGTGTGTAGAGAACTGCTGATGTGTAGAGTATGTTAGCTGAAGAGAGCAAAACACTGCAGAAATTAACATGTACAAACAAATGCTGCATGTAGCTAAGGGCGATCAGCAGTGGATCGGCAGTCCACAGTTGTAGTACATATCAATGTCTGTGTAGTAGATCAGTGGTAGAACATGTATAAACCTGTGAATATATGGATAGAAAGATGTATAGAGAGATGTATAAATAGCTGGTCGTAAGTACTGAACATCCATTGATGTGTTAAGTATGTTAATTCATTTGTATTAACACTGTTTTCTCACTTTACTTCTAGTATCTGCAGCTGTGTGCCCTCAACCTCCAGCAACATCAGATGATTGGCCCCCATGGCCTATACAAGTCACAGAATGACTGTTAGTTCCTCCTCAGACTTTGCCAAGTTAGAGGGCCCTGCTGGCCTTGGTGGCAGCCACCTCTTCACCTGCCTCTGGTAAGTCAAACTTAATTATACACATGTATGTATTTGCATGTCACCAACTGTAGACACATGTACAACAAACAGGGCTTCATTCATGAAAGAAGGAATTCCATGGAATATCCATTTGTCATGCAATTCACTCTTTCATAAATGAAGCCCAATGCAAATGTTGATGTCATATGCTCTCCACCCAACTGTATGCACTCAACACTAACAATGCATTCATCTCCAACAGTGGTCTCTTCACCACCTCCCAGACTTGATGATTCCCACAAACTTCTGACTCTTGGTGTGCAGGCAGTGTGATCCACCACCCAAGTTAGAAACACATGTAACCAACATCAATCAAATAGATGTTAATGTAAATGTATGTAATCACATGTAGAACACCATCTATTTACATACTAATGAACATTTATGTATACAGAAATGTGGACATAGATGTACAGGAGTATGACATTTCTACTTGCGCCCTTTAGTGAGCAAAATGTTTAACTCTTCATAGGTTCAATCACAGGTTAAGCCAGCACTGAGTGTATCATTGGTTTATTTTACATAACCGGTAACTCATTCAGGAAATAGCTATGATAAATACAAAGACAATGTCAGATGTTATATCTTTGCAGAAAGATTCAGACAAAGTGAGGAACTGGGTAAGCAAGAGTTAAATGAGGTTCAATATAGACAAATGTAAAGTTATGTATTATTGAACAAAAAACAATGCAACATATACTTTAAACGGTATCTCTCTGGTAAAAACTATCAATGAGAAGGATTTAGGAATAATTGTAGACAACACACTTCGCAAATGTATAAATAACTGTAAAGACTTATTTTTGTATCTTCTTTTAGATCGATATGCGCACATTATCTAGACAAATACATCTTTTATCTGGTGAATTTCGTAAACTCTTGGTTAAGTGCGTTTCTTGTTAAATTCTGTAGTAGGAGTAAAATTTGTTAGTTTCTTGAATACATGTTGGCCAACATTGTGTAGCACAAAACATTGTGCCTGTAATTGGAAGCATGACTCTGTGTTCATGTTTCAGAAATGGCATATGATCTTAACAGATTTATTCCCAAGTTCATCTGTACCCTGCGTATCAGTTTTTTACATGTGGCATGTATAGTTGTTACTAGGTAACTGTGCATTATTGAATATGGTTACCACTATCCAACCAATTAACAATCTGCTTGAAAAAAACAATACCTTTTTAGTATAATGTACGAATTTAGAACTGGGATCTAGCATACATTACATTCGCAAGCCCCTAAAGGACAATATTAAGTTATTAAATTGTAGCCAGTTTAAATAGAATTGCTTTAATCAAAGAATACACATAAAGTACCTTATTTGGCCATCTTTTCTTATATAGCACTATCTGGTCCAGCTTTTAAAATGTTTTATAGTAAATTGGCTCAGATAATCTGACCCACGATTTCTGCTGCCTGATAGAACAATATGGGGAAATCGGGCTAAATAAGGTACCTTTATCATTTTTCATTTAAGCTATATTATTTAAACTACACATGGTGTAATATTTCCATGAAACAGAACTTCATATCATACCGTCAGTTGTCCTTTAACCTTTAATAATTGTCAGTCTTCACTGCTGAGCAGCATGTAGTCTTTAGTTATTTTGACTGCATTAAACTATCCTTATACATATAAATCACTTGTTAAAATGGTGGTAATAAATTTGATAATGATGTTGCTGTCAGGAGTACAGGTTTGTTAAACAAAGCAAATACTTTGACCGTATACATATGCCTGCACCATACTTATGGCAGGTGTGCATCCCAGTCATGATGCTTGTTGAAGCTGCCATCAAGAAATACTGAAATATATTTTACTTCTGCAATTCTTATACATATTTAATGTTTGCGCTTGTTTGGTCTCAGCCTTCCCTTACAGGCCTTTACTTGTGGTTTTATCTGTTCTACCTTGTATAAATATGGTAGTTTTGCAAAGCACCTGTAAATGAGTTGTGCTGTCCTTCATTTCACCTAACTCCAAAGAACCCAAGAAGAATTGTTATACCAACTATTTGCAGATCCCTGAAATACACTGGTGGAAAAAGACTAGGTTTAGTCAGTGTTTATTATTAAGAATAAGTAGGGCCCCACATCTCCAATCAATATTTCATTCTATATTTATGTATATATATCCAATGTGTACACAGTTCTTTTTTACTTTTAAATACGATCTTGTGAATAAAAAGGTTAATACAAAAAAAAAAGGAGTGCGAGGGGAGGTTATAGGAAGAGCGGGAGGAGGCCGCGCCCGGAGCTCGAAAGAGGGATAGAGGGGCCGAGGAGTGGAGGCCGAACTGCAGGTAGCTGGGATTCCCTGTCAAGAGTGCAAGCTTCAGACCAACACCATGGCTACTAATAAGAATAAGAATCCCAGTTCACTGGTGCTGCACAAGGTGATCATGGTGGGCAGCGGTGGAGTAGGCAAGTCAGCGCTCACCTTACAGTTCATGTACGATGAGTTCGTAGAAGATTACGAGCCCACCAAAGCAGACAGCTACCGGAAGAAGGTGGTGCTGGATGGGGAGGAGGTTCAAATAGACATCCTTGACACAGCTGGGCAGGAGGATTATGCTGCCATTCGAGACAACTACTTCCGCAGTGGAGAGGGCTTCCTCCTTGTCTTCTCAATAACCGAGCATGAGTCCTTTACAGCTACAGCCGAGTTCAGGGAACATATTCAACTGGTCTTTTTAGTGCCAAATTAACACAATACTAAATGCTTCATTAGAAAACCAGGATCTGGGTGTTTATGGGGGCTGGCTTACTCGCACCCCCTCCTCGGCTATCAATCACAGTAAACAGCAGCGCTGTTTGAAGCTCTTCTTGCTTTTTCCACTTTTCTTCCCGTTTTTGTCCTTGTTCTCTGACATTTTCTTTGTTCGTACTTCCCTCATTAAGTCGAAAAACACCTTGTCTACATTTGCTCTAGTCTTAGCCGATGTCTCTACATACTGCACACCCCACTCTTCCACTTTGCCTCTGGCTTCATCCACAGGAACCTGTCTCCGCTCCTCCAAGTCAGACTTGTTGCCAACAACAAGCAGAGGGATCTTATCTTCCTCGGCTTTTACACGGAGGATCTGTTCCCTGAACATATATCATATATCACTTATATATATTATATATATATATATATATATATATATATATATATATATCACTTCCTAAGCAGCGCATATGGTCACTGCCTAAGCAGTGCATATGGTCAATGCCTAAGCAGCGCATATGGAGCGATCTGGTCGCAGAAGGATTTTTTTTGCTATCAGCATTTTTTTTTTTTGTAAAACTCACTACGTGTATTCTTTTTGAAGCTGTCTGAACGCGTGTATAGCGATCAGTAACAGCCGATCAGTGGCAAAGGTGGTTGGTGATTGCAAAGATGAGCATCACCATTCGCCTGGTTAGATCAATGTTGGTAAATATTGTTCTGACCCATATGGATCTGCCTCCCTCTCCTCACTTGAGTTTTAGTGAGGGAAAGAGACAGATCTGTATAGTATAAGTTTTGATTTGTAATAAATTAAATAAAATGTTAAAAAATTGTGAGACCCAAGGGCTTTTATAAAAGTCATACAATTTGTATAGTGTACCCTGTGTATTAACCACTTCCCTGCCGCTGATCACTGCACAGCAGAATTTTTTTTCTTGTCTGTGCATTTTTAGGGGTTATTTTTTTGTACAGTACTACAAAGGCTCTTATAAGAGCTAGTAACCCCTTCCTTGCTCTACATGTCAAAATTCCAAGTTGGAAAATCAAAAAGTGCACCTCTCAGATGAAGCCTTTCAATCCCCAACAAAGCTGACAAACCTATGCATGGGTGTTATCCCTGTGCTCGGGAGATGTTGCTGAACACATATTGTGGTATTGTTTGTCAGTGACACATACTGAAATATGTGAATTTGTGTCTGAAATACAATATTTTTGAAAAAAAAACACACAAAAATGACTACCACAAAATTTGACAAAGGCTGGTGGTAGAATTGGTGCATGGAAAGTGTTAAAATACCACCATTTAAAATAGCCTAGGGTGTCTACTTTTACAAAATATATACATTTTTGGGTAAAATACACTGTCTGGCTTAAAAAAAAAAGTCCCAAATGAAAGATGGGCTCAGGCTGACTACACGTCAAAATTCCAAGTTGGAAATGCGCACCGTCAAAATGTGGCCCTTTAGCCCCCAAACAACCCAACAAACCTATGCATGGATGGTATCCCTGTACTCAAGAGATGTTGTTGAACACATATTGGGTTATTGTTTGGCAGTGACACATACCAAAAATCTGTGAATTCATGAATGAAGGACAATGTTTGTGAAAAAAATTACTACCACAAACTTTGACAAAGGCTGGTGGTAGAATTAGTGCATGGAAAGTGTTAAAATACCACCATTTGAAATAGCCTTGGGTGTCTACTTTTAAAAAATATATGAGTTGATTGGGTAAAATACACTGGCTGGCTTCAAATATGTCCCAAATGGGACATGGGTGCAGGCTGTCTGCATGTAAAAATTTCAAGTTGGAAAACCAAAAACTGCACCTCCCAAATTTGGCATTTTAGCCCCCAAACAACCCTATGCATGGGTGGTATCCCTGTACTCAGTAGAAATAGTAGAATATATTTAGCAGGTTTTTTCATTTGTTTTTGTCGATGAGGAGAAGATGTTTCAAATAAAAGTCAGGAAATGTGTGTTTTTTTTTTTTTTACCATATTTTATTATAATTTTTTATATAATATTATAAGATATGATCAAAATGATGACATCAAAAGAAAACCCTTCTTGTCCCACATATATAATGTGTGTGGGTACACCAAATGACAAAGAAGAAAATAACAGCTAAACACAAACAGCACAGAAATGTTAAAATAGCCATTGTCCAGAATGGACAAAAATGTTTCAAAGACTCTTTGTTATGACTTTCATACATCGTCATCCATCATGGGTTAATATCAGTTTCCATTCAGCTATGTTTTCTTCCTTGTGTAAAGAGCACAACCTTTGTTGATGTCGACTTTCAAAACACTTCCATCAACATGATTAAAATAGTGTCTTTAATTTGGTTAATGTATTAATTTTTCACTTTATCATCATTCAAAGAAAGATAAGACACCATAGGAAATAATAATGATGTAAAATCAATAGAGATGCAATTAGTTTGTATCAAACGTAGATATCATTCCTTTTAAAGAAACTGAACTGGACACAAAATTTAGAAGGGGTCAAGGGGCATAAACTACTTGATGAAATCTTTAAAAAAGCATGATGCCAAGGAGGTATAAAGTGAATGGAAATCATTATCTACTCATACATTTACTTACAAAAATTAACACATTTAAAATTAGGAAGAATAAAAGATTGGCATATGAGACGATAACTGCGTTAAACACTGCCAAACTGAAAACGCACGTTAAACATTGTTCTTAGCAATATTTTACAGATGGTAATGAACATTTTAGGACCTTATTTTTTATGAATTGTGTTATATGCATTAATCTTAATATTCAAAAAATTTTTTTTATTAGCGATGTTAAAGGGAATGCAAATCTTCCAAGGTTCTAACACAAAAGGAAAAATAAATAAAATATAATTGAGCATTAATTTCAAAATATTATATGAAACAATTTTAATGTAGATATCTTGTTTTAACAGATGTTAACTATCATTTAATTCATGCATTTGTTGAAGTTCTTTTTAATATGTGCAGTGAAATCAGCATGTCATAAAGAAAATAAGATTATTGAAAACCAGAACATATTGTACATGGGGGCAAATTATGGTAAAAACAACAAAAAACAACAATTCAGAAAAGTAAAATGTCTCCCTGTATTCCTTATCGTCTGCTTCTATAATTGAGTGAATGGGTGTACAGATCTCCACTGCTACACTCCCTTGTGGTCCTCTTGCATACATACAGAAGATTGACTTATAATACAAGTAGGACAAAGATATTGACAAAATCAAAACTATGCCATATCTCTCAGTTCCCTGTGCAACCACAGGCCACACTCTACAGCCATTGCTGCACAGAAACCAAAACCATACTGATACACAATAGTATATATAATATAGACTACTTAAGAACCATAGGCTTTTAAAAGTGAACCTGTCAAAATCCAATGCTTAAACTCTGTGGGAATTGGATATACACTATATGAACAAAAGTATTGGGACATACACTTAATTATGGAATTCAGGTTTCAGTCGGACCCATTGCCAAGTGTATACAACCAAGCACAAACACCTAGCCATGCAGTCTGCATTTACAAACATTTGAGAAAAAAATCTGTTGTCCTGAAGAGCTGGTACTGTTATAGGAGACCACCTTTGCAATAAGTCAGTACGTGAAATGTAATCTCTATTAGATATTTAATGGGAAACTGTAAATAGTATTATTGGAAATTGGAAGTGTTTAGGAACAGCAGCAACTCAGCCACAAAGCAGAAGACCACGTAAAGTAACAGAGCAGGGTCACTGATGACTGAGGCGCATGATGCATAAAAGTCACCAATGCTCTGCTGATATTATTGGCCAAAAATATTTTTTTAGCTATTTTTAATTCTGCATTTAATTGGGAAAAAAAGTGTCTAAACTCCAAATGGCACCAGATTTCTCCTTGGATCAACAAGCACATAAAAAACTAATGCCTATACTAATATGCATAGCCTTCTACAGTATACTCCAACTTATTAAATAGTATCCAGGCCCCTTTTAAAGTCATATAATATAGTAACTAGAACCACCTCTTTAGGCAGTGAATTCCATAATGTTATTGTCCTTATGTAAAATATCCCTTCCTGTCATAGACTAAATCTCCTTCCTTCAAGTATTCGCCGGTGACCTGTTGTATTTTGTACGCTACTTAAAATTTGTAGCGGGATGGCTACCCAAGGCCGCTAGCACCTCTGCCCATTGTAAGAAATCAGCCCCTGATTAAAACTCAGCATCCACCCAGCAAGTATTTCCTGGACCCTTGCTCTTTGTACCCAAATAGCAGACAGGACCACTAGCAGTAGGTACAGCAAGCATGAACAAAATTTATTTGTGAAAAAACACAGCCTTATATACATACAAACATGACATCACAGAAATTAGTATACAATGGGGGGATGGAACCAAGCATAGTTCTCCACTAGGGCCTCCTGTATTAATATACAGTGAGTAAACCTAATTACAAAGCACACATTAAGACACATAATGAATAGAGTTTAGCGGACACCTGGATGTTCGGGTTCGGCAGGTTCGGCCGAACTTCGAAAAAATGTCCAGGTCCGTGCTCGAAACTTGACCCCGAACCCCATTGAAGTCAATGGGGACACAAACTTTTGGCCACTAGAATGCCTCTAAAAAAAGTCCTGGAAAGGGCTAGAGGGCTGCAAAATGAAGTAAAATGTGGGTAAGAGTAGGACAAGTGCCCTGCAAGAAGAAATGGATAGGGAAATAACTTAAAATAACATAAAATACATACAAATTACAAATACAGCTGAGCCATAAAATAGCACTGGATGGAATCTTTGATTTTAGCTCTGGAAGAGCATAAATCTTAATCTAAAGCATGGCTGCCAGGAGGATCAACAGAATTATCCATTTGAGAGAGGGTTGGAGTGCAGGTTATTCTCTTTCAGTTTATACTGAGTGACCCATAGGTTGAGGAGGCGGTGACTGTGGCAGTGTAGGTGGAAGCGGCGCTGGAGGAGGAGGAGGTAGCCAGAATTTTTCAAAGTGCACTGTAAGCACAGTATTTTACGGTTCTATTTGACTCTCAGATATGAAGTGCACCGCAAGACGCAAATGTACTATTTAGCACCCAAAACAATTATAACTTTTCAAAGTGCGCTGTGAGCACAGTATTGGACTGTTCTATTTGACTCTCAGATATGAAGTGCACCGCAAGACGCAAATGTACTATTTACCACCCAAAACTAATAGAATTTTTCAAATTTCGCTGTAAGCACAGTATTTGACGGTTCTATTTGACTCTCAGATATGAAGTGCAGGACGCAAATGTAGTATTTAAAAATGCCTAGATGTTGCCCACTGAGTAGAGTTGAGCGGACACCTGGATGTTCGGGTTCGGCAGGTTCGACCGAACTTCGCAAAAATGTCCGAGTCCGTGCTCGAACTTGACCCCGAACCTGAACCCCATTGAAGTCAATAGGGACACGGACTTTTGGCCACTAAAATGCCTCTAAAAAAGTAATGGAAAGGGCTAGAGGGCTGCAAAAGGAATTAAAATGTGGGTAAGAGTAGGACAAGTGCCCTGCAAGCAAATGTGGATAGAGAAATAACTTAAAATAACATAAAATACATACAAATTACAAATACAGCTGAGGAATTCAAGGTGGGGCAGGGGTATCAATTCTGGGGACGTGACTTCAGCAGTGGCATAGACAGGGTAAAATTGACACAGTTCTGCGGTCTGGGGTAGGGGCGAGCAGGTTTGCCCAGATGCCAGCTCTTCCTGCAAGTTCATCCACAAGGAAAAATGTTTTTTTTTGGGTCAGTGCATCTGTGGTGGGGAGGGGGGCAGCACTGATACTCACAGTCTCTGATGCAGCCGGTGGCTCCTGGTCGAGAAGCTGGAGGTATGCCCTCTCCAGCTCCTCTTCTTGGGTCACTAAGTAGTCCCAGTCAGCTTTCAGTTCAGGCACATAGAACCCATCTGGCTCCCCAAACTCCCAGAGATCTCCCCACCGTTCTGCCAAGGCACGCCCAAAGTCTGGATCCTGCTGGAGATTCTCCAAAAGTAATCCTGGGCCCCCAAAATCGTATCCCTCCATGGGAGTGTCATCTTCTAGGGAAGGGTATAGCTGTGTGACATACCATTGTAATGCTCGGTATCCAAATGCAAGACCATTTCAACATGGACCAGCCACCCAGTCTTCTTGGGTCTGCTCTCCCAGGTACGACATTCTCTCGCTCAGCAGGCTCACATACCATTCCTTGGAGCTGGGGAGGACCGGGAATCTTTGTCCCATGTTAGAGCGTTCATCCATAGATTTAGGTGGCTGCAAGCTCGCTTTAACATCTCATTCTGAAGGCACGGACCGGTCATCAATTTGTAATTCACTGGTCAACAAGCTAGTTTTGCAATATTTGTAAACCACACCCCTTGCCATTGTGCAGGCTGTAATCCCTTGCTGGTGCTCTGCTGCTAATCCACTGGGCTCTTGCAATGAGTGTCCCACTGCTGCCACCAGTGTAACGGGATAGCTACCCAAGGCCAGTAGCACCTCTGCCCATTGTAGGAAATCACCTCCTT
The DNA here is from genome assembly GCA_036172795.1 of Pelodytes ibericus. Lineage (NCBI taxonomy): Eukaryota > Metazoa > Chordata > Amphibia > Anura > Pelodytidae > Pelodytes > Pelodytes ibericus. Next base: position 107,564,053 of record CM069858.1, on the reverse strand, counting down.
AGCCCCCGGTTAAAGCTCAGCATCCACTCAGCAAGTCTTTCCTGGAGCCAACTCAGGCTTTAGCCCTTTAAAAAAAAAATTGAGAAAAAAAAGCTTGGGCATATGGGGCAGCTGCCCAGCACCCATTCATTCCTGGGGGCCCACAGCAGCTGCCCCATGGGCCCCTACTGGCCACAACATGGGCGCGCTGCTCATGTGACTGTCTCACACAGAGACAGTCACTTTCGGGCAGCAGCAGGCAGTCTGCATCCAGCGGATGTGGACCTGGCTTTCTGTCACAGCCACTGGAAATGATGATAAGTCATATCTGGCAGCTGTATTTCCTGCATGCAGCATGATTAATTCACTGTCTCTATTAAGGCCAGTGATTAAGGCCTTAAACTGACACATTAATTTGTTATCCCATATTTTCTCTCCCTTTGTGTGTGAAACAATCCCATAAGTACCAAAAGCTTCACATCCTGGATACTGTGTCCAGGTTGACAGAAATGTTTTCCAATAGGTGTATCTGTTTTTTTCTGATTTATAGTGTCACAATACCTGTCACAAACTGAATCATGACAGCCTGCGTGACTGCGGTTCTTGGAGGGCCCTGAGGGCCAAACACCTCCCTGTGGACTATGGACCATTGTAGGGTCAAGGAAGGAACACAAGAGCCTGTCACTAACCAGGGCCTTTACCATGTATACACTTTGGTGGCACCTGAGGCACCCATTCAGTGCAGTAAGGAATTCAACGCAAGGTGAACATTCAAAGTTATTCCAAGTAGTGTGTGCAATGTTATTATATGTTTACTTTTCTAATCAATAAGTGATTACTGTCTAGTAAGTTATCTATTGTCTCTTGTAGTCTGGATGTCTGTATCTCAAGGTGTCATGTTTAATTATGTTAAGTTATACTGTGTTTATTTATCTGTTTTAGATTAGGTTTTCTATTGTTTGAGGCTTACCATATTATAATTAGTTACACTGTGCCTCCCCCCTAGTTGATGTAACATGTGTATGTATATAAGTCTGTGCTGTTTCACAAATAAAGGTTGTTCTTGCTGTACTGAACTGCTAGTAGTCCTGTAGCATGACTCTCCACCTACAACCACTCAATGGTCTATTCATTAAAAGGTGATTATTTTTTTTAACTAACAAGTGTACTATTGCATGTTAATGCAAAACCCGACATTAATTTCCAACTCTGGTATTAATTGTTTTTTTGCAGTTCACTTGTCAGGTATTTATTTTGAATAGACCTTTAAATGTAACAGTTTACAAAAAAAAGTGTCCAATTACGATATTTTTGAAGAACTAAAGTGCTGAGATTAATTGTCTGCCAGAGATTTGTACTGTGTTGTCTCGTCCAATAAAACTAAGAAAGAACGGAAATACCACTGACTGAAAATAACTGAAAATAACTGGAAGGGGTCTATTCACTAAAAGATGAGTTGCAGGTGCAATCAGGGAGATTGCTTAGCAGGGGAAATTCACCATGTTTGTCTCCACAAGGTATGGATAAACTTGTGAGACAAAATGTCCATTTCACCTCATCTCACCTCCACTCACCTTTTAGTGAATAGCCCCAATAGTGTGCACCATGTACATTAGCAAATTATTAGAATCATTGCTAGACGCTGGTTTCCATATACCTCTTCTTTTTACATTGTTCAGACCCCCAACATGTTGGATGATTTGTAATATTAAACTAACCTCATTAAAGTTCTTTAAACATTATAGAAGTATATTTACCTTAATCCCTGGGATTTACAATTGTACCTCATTTGGCACACCCTATTGGGAAATGGACATATAGGTTTTCTCTCTTTGTGAGGAATAGTTTGTCAGTATCAGCCACTACTTTCAGCAAAAGGTATGATGCTCAAAATTAATAATTCAATCCATGGATGATGAATTTTTAAAGGTTTCAATTTTTGTTTGTGTGGCATGAAGGCAGTATTTTTGACATTTAGTTAACTTGATGAATATTTTCTGTGGTGAACTGATGGTCGAACTACAAAAATCAGAGATTAATAGCAGGTTTAAAACTTGTCTATCTTTCCATTTCTATTGTTAATGCACACTTTTTGCAGTTTACTTGTTCATTCACTTTTTAGTGAATAGGCTCTAGTGTTCATATGTTCACAGGGAGTGTTTTGACACTCCCTGGACTGTAGACATCAGTACTGTGTGTCATCTTTGAGGGACGAGGGAGGAAAATTTATGCACAATAAATATTGCCATATCTGTAAATAACATTGCCGCATGTTTGTATTCTTTGCAATATGGTAATGCTTTATAATATATATATTTCTGTCCCCAGCCGTCTCCTCCATGCAGTCTTCCCTCCTCCACGTAGGAGGGAAATACAGTCACCGGATATGAGGTGATGTCATATCCGGTGGCAAAGATTTTTTTCTTTCCCAGCGGAAAAAAAAAGTTGAGAGCGCGTCATCTAATGAATCATTAGAGCATCAATTAATCATAAACATTTGTTTTTTTTATTAAAGTGTACAGCATGAATCTCTCAGTCTATAATTTCTGTCAACATGTCACTTGTCTACTTTGCAATGTTTGATTAGTACGGTATTTATCAAGATCAAAATAAAAATACATTTTTATAGTCTCCTCTGAATCTTTTACCTACGTAAAAATTAGCAGTATGGTTATTGCACAGGCACAGACAGAAACAGGTATCTAAACATTGTTTTGCTAAAGTGGGTGCTGATTAGTGCTTACTCTCCATACATGTGGATGTACACGAATTCATTCCTCCTAACGCTCTGCGTTTATTCCCTTCTGTGATAAATGCAACATGTAAATTAGAGAGACGACGGAAGAGAATCCATGAACTGCTTCAAATTCTCATCCAAGAAATCATAGAAATATTCCTGTGATAGCTCTGCAATGTGAGTGACTGACTGGCTGACCCCAATCTGATAATAACTAAGACATACCTGGCACAGCAGTCACCATTTCATAGCTCTTATGAGTATTTAGATGTTTATTAACAGACTTGGAATGTCATTCATCTTGCAAAGCAGAACACAGAGAACACTGCATGGTTTTGCCATGAGTCCTTTTTTAAACAGCTGCATTTGAGTGTAGATCTTCCTTCATCCCTTAAATAAAAACTTCAGTTTCATCATTTACACACTTAATGTCCTGCTCAGTTTTACTACGATTTATTCACTATTCATTATATTCCTTAGTGGTAAAAACATGCATATAACGGAGGAAGTAACAAATTAGCTCAATTTGAATAAAAGGTCAGAAAGACTCTGTTCAGTCTGGCTTACAATGTAGGGGAGTGATTTCTTGTTTAAGATATTACTTTATATTAACATTTATTTATATAGTGTCAACAATATACAAAGCACTCGACATAAAACATATGGGGGGGGGGGGGGGGTTACAAGCTAAATTAGACAAACAGAGAGAGATCTATAAATAAGGTTGACTACTGTTCTTCCGGTAGGGTTCACTTTCCCTGCCAGTGTGTGGCTGGCAGATGTGTGCTTGCCAATCCCAGCATTGCATGTGTATCTGAAATGTGTTTCTTCTATTCACCACATAAAAAAAAAAAAAAGGATAACCTTATTGCCCTTACACAGACAGTATACAACATTCAATTGATCTGTCACAGAGAGTTGTCTTGCTGGCATATCAGTCCATTATCTATAGTGGACATTAACCATTCTGTACAGAGGTGGCCATAAAATTCTAAGACCACTCAATTGGTCATACCAACATAAATAAGAGCCAGAGTGCTTTGACCCAGCTATGATGTTTTTATTTACTTCAGCACTTTACACCATTCTTTAATGAAGCCAAGCTATTACTTGTAATAAATATCCATACATTTTTGAATCTTGACTTTCGGACTGCATTTGACTATTGTATAATGTCTTGTGCCATTACTCTTGCCCACCTGTCTGTTCCATATCAATACCAGGTAATGGTGTTTGTGAGTCTACCCACCGGTCTACATGCTCCACTTATTTTTACACAAGGTGATATAATAGTCAGGTAAAGAAAGCGGTGACCAAATGTTTTATAACAAGTGTTCCAATTGGATAAATTTTAATTCTCTTACATTTTGCAGGACTTTATTTTAAAGATTGAGAGTGAGGGAGATAGCTGGAGGTGCTGTGGACGTTTTGTTGATTTCTTGCATGCACAAATGGGAAAAGGTGATAAGTTTGGAGGAAGCATTTGTTGATAATGGAGTCAGTGTACTGTGGGCAGGTAGCTGAGAGTGGAGTGCTTTACAGAAGAAGAGCAGTGATGGAGAAAGATTAGCCTGGCAGTAGCTTTTTAAATATTAAATAGGGGAAACAGTCAATACAGAGGACGGCCAACCAGGAGAGGGTTTAGACTGGAAAGTGCACTAGCAGGACAAATTGGTTTATTTCTAAGTATAGACAAAAGTATTCAAAACACTGAAAATGGATACAAGGTCAACTACTCTCTAGTTATAATTAAAAAATACCTTATTGTATTGTTAATAGCCTCCCAGATACCATTGAATTTCCCACTAGTCTAAAATCTATGAAACAAAGTTTCTTTCAGCTTCTTGGGTCAAACACTATAGTCATACAGTAGGGATTATATGGCATGGGAAATGTAACACAAACCATGCCCCTAATTTGCTATCACTTGAATGCAGCAGTGTAACAACATCACACATGACACCTATATCCTGTATAGCCACATTCACTGAAATGTTTCCAGTACTTTGTAAAGCCCATTAGTATTTTCTTTTCTAATTCTAAATTTAATATTATTCTCCATCTGTGAAATATATGCCCTTTTGAAGCTAATCCAGTTTATTTGTTCATTTGAGTTCTGTCATGTAAAGTATTAATACATTTCTCATACTCACGGTTTATTGTAAGACTTTTACAAAAATCTTTTCATCCATCTTTCATCTTTTAACATGATTCATGCAGCTTATTTGATGAAAGCCTTCTCTAGACTGGAACATGGGAACAGTATCTATTTATTTCCAGACTATATGCATAGATTAACATCCATTGTCTCCTTGGAAAATTCAAGATTTTAAAGGATCAACTGAATTTTGCTAATGCTTACTAAACATTTAAAGTATTTTAAGAAATGCTTTAATAGTCTGCATGTGAATTTGAAACATGTACTATATTTCATCCTTTGATTCATGAGTTACCTTTTTTCAAAAAATAAATAAAGCATAGGAACAGATGAAAGATTTGTTTTTCCTTTCCTCTTCTTTTATAAATGTCCTTTATTGTCAAATGACATATACAAAATTACATATATAATCAGGAAGAATCGGCACAACATATCGACCCATGTAATAACATAAAAAGTTAAGATATAGTAAATATAAAATATACAGACCCCATGGAAAACCCCTTTTTTATAATTGTGCCTTAGTGCAAAGTGTTTAGGGTTGGACTGTAATTTTTAACATTCTAAGGGGATTATACTTCAGATACAAATAGGGTAATCTTCCTGCCACACAAACACATATGGACAGGGTAATGGATGTATGGAATAGATTTCCACCAGAAGTGGTAGGAGTAAACACAGTCAAGGATTTTAAGCATGAGTGGGATAGACACAAGGCTATCCTAGCTATAAGACCGGGAACGGAGAATATTAAAAGTATTTAAAAAAATTGGGCAGACTGAATGGTTCTTATCTGCCGACACATTCGATGTTTCTATGTCTTATGTTTCTTTATGCAACCCATTCATATAAAAAACATAGTACTCATTGGTCAAGAATGAATTGGTCAAAAACGCAACAGCCCAGGGCCCAAGGAGGAGAGGCATTGCCATGGGGAAAGACTCATAGCATCCTGTAGATACTCCAAAGAGACCAGATCTCCTGATATTTATCCTCACATGCAAAGAGAGACCTTCCATCTGACTCTGATAAGTAATTTGGGCAACTATCTCGTGCCATCTGGGGGTCTCAACTCTCCTCTAGTATTGGGCCACACAGATTTTTATTGCAGAAAGAATATGGGCTAGAAGAATTTGCTGCGATTTAGTCATAGTCGACAGTCCAGCATAAACAAGAACAAGGGGGAGGTAATTGGGCCTCTTACGCCACAAATCTCTTCCAAAAGCTGCTGTAAATTACTTTTTATCGCTTTCAATTTTGCACCATAAGTTGTACATGTTTCCTGCAGCATGCCCACATCTCAGATGAAAGATTTTTTTAAAGGCTTACTCTGAATTGATAGTCACCTCCAACTTTTATTAAAATCCTTGTACAATTGATCCATATTCTAAATTGTATCGTGTGATTAATTTACACACAAAACTCAGGTCTGCAGCTTCCACTAAACTCACTGAATTCAGAGGTATCATTAAGGCTGGTGTCACCACTGGATTTCTTCCAATATCATGCCATACAGAAAATGTAGTAATGCCAATCAGATGGCCCATTGAGATATTCCACATACAGGTGCCCCTTAAATATGCCACACATATGTGCCATTAAAGATGCAACCTGCAGGTGCCTATTAACATATCACATACAGGTGCCAATACACAGGATACAGGTGCCATTAAATATACCACATACATGTGCTATTAAATATGCCACATACAGGTGCCCATTAAATATGTCACATGCAGGTTCCGATTATATATGACACATACAGGTGCCACTAAATCTGCCACATACAGGAACCTATTAAATATGCCACATACAAGACCCTATTAAATATGTCTGAAACAGGTGCCATATGCACCATACAGGTGCCATTAAAAACATACTAACCCTCCCTCCCCCTATTACTCACACGACTGCTTGCTGCTGCTATTTGGTTTCATGGAGGAAAATCTACCACGTATATAGCTATGGTTGCCAGGTGAGCCAGTTTTTTGCTTGACACATATAGCTTTTACATGCTCCCACGCAGAATGAAGAATGTGAGTGTTTTCAGCAGGGCCGCCACCAGGAATTTCAGGGCCCCTTACTGAACAAATTTTATGCCCCCTCCCGACAATAAGTCCCACTCGCCCCACCTACCCTCACAAGCATGTTATCCCGGTCTAGTGTAATATCGAGGACGGTACGGAGCAGTTGGTCAAAATGCCAGTAATATTTTGCCACTCAATAAGTCAGTATTTTGCCCTCAATATGCCATTCTTTTGCCATTTAATATGCCAGTATTTTGCCATTCAGTATGCCATTCTTTCCCCATTTAATATGCCAGTATTTTTCCCCTCAATATGCCATTTAATATGCCAGTATTTTTCCCCTCAATATGTCATTTAATATTCCAGTATTTTTCCCCTCAACATGCCATTCTTTTGCCAATTAATATGCCAGTATTTTGACCCTCAATATGCCAGGATTTTGCCAATTAATATGCCAGGATTTTGACCCTCAATATGCCAGGATTTTGACCCTCAATATGCCAGGATTTTGCCCCTCAATATGCCAGAATTTTGCCAAATAATATGCCAGGATTTTGCCTCTCAGTTTGCCAGGACTTTTCCAATTAATATGCCAGGATTTTTCCCCCCAATATGCCAGGATTTAGCCACTCAGTATGCCAGAATTTTGCCCCTCAGTATGCTCATTATGTACCACACTCCTCCCCCTTCTTCAGTACTTACCTCTTTGCTGCTGTCTCCCGGTGCTCTGCAGGTCTGCGGCTGTGAATGAAGCTTTCTGCGCTCCCCTCCAGCTGCGCGGCTTCAATAGAGTTTGTTTTTTAAAAAAAATGCGACCTGAGTATCTTCCTGGTGTGACCTAGGCCCGCCGGGCCCCCTGGATCCGCCGGGCCCCCTAGACCCTTTTCAGAAGGAAACCAATTAATTAATTTAAAAAACAGTAGAAGTTATAAAGGGTGAGTGGGCTTTTCAAATCTAGTTATACAAACACAACCCTAAACACTACTTATCAAAAAGTGCTTGGTCAGGATTAATGTATATTTAAATCACAGAAAAAACAGAAAAAAAACACAAAAACATGTGTAAGCCTGAAAAAAATATTTGGAATATGGATGGGTGAATTTAACTCTAATGGAGTAAAACTCACATTTACCAGAGCCTAAAAGAACTGGCTCTGGTGTGAAACACTTTGTGGGAATAAAATCCCTCTTCTGGGCTTGAGAATCAATAGGAGCCAGAGAGCAGTGGTAGTAGCAGTGATGGGTATGTGGAGAGAGAGGGGGAATATAGTGCAGTTTGTAGATACAAAACACTTTATTGGCCCCCAAACTTGAAAGGCTTACTTTAAAACATAACGCATGGGCATGTAAGATACACATAAAAAACAATTTTAAATGGCAGAGCAATTTCTTATTGGTCACATGTGACGTATAAGAATATGATTATTGACCATCAAAAAGGCTGTGAGGCAGTGAGAACTTTTTTAGAGACAACAGATACCATACCCCAGACCCACATTGACTTCACTATCATAGAAGGAACTCACTTATTCTTGAAAACATTTTTTTCTGGTATAACGACCAATTTTATTTACAAAAACAGCGAACGGCTATGGGCACCTTATTTGTCCCCAGCTATGTCAACCTTTTCATGGCCCATTGGAAAAATTCTTTCATCTATTCAGGTCATGACTGGGGAGCAAACCTGGTGCTCTATAAAAGATACATTGATGATCTATTTTTTTTATCTAGAAAGGCGATTTGGCTTCACCTAAATTATTTTATTAATCATCTCAATAATAACAATTGGGGTATACTCCTAACTTCTGCATCTAGCAAGACTAATATATCATACTTGGATTTGGAACTATATGTAGAATGTAATATTCTTAAAACAAGAACTTATTTTTAAACCAATGGATACAAATAGCTTTATTCAGTCAAATAGCAGTCATTTTTTACCATGACTCCTTAATGTACCTAGGAGCCAATTATTAAGACTGAGGAGAAATTGTAATGATACTTTAGCTTTTGATAAACAGGCTCAACAAATCAAAACTAAATTCTTAACTTGGAAATATCCGGGAGACCCCATAGACAAAGAAATTGGTGAGATTAGGAATCTAGACAGAGCGGAACTGCTAAAATACAAATTAAAAAAAACTATGGGGATGGTATAATTATGAAAGAAATTCCCATTATTCTTGACTACAGTACAAATAGTGGCCAAATCAAAAACATTAGAAACACATTTTGGCCTATATTACATAGAATCCACAACGGCAATTCCTTCTTGGAGAAAACCCCCAGATTATATGCAAAGGTGTAGCCAAGTTAAGGAATCGTTTAAGCAATGGCTTTATTGATACAAAGTCTAACACCAGAAAGAATCCAAATTATTTTAATGAATTAGTGGGTTTCCATAGATGTAAATATTGCCAAGTGTGCAGGGAAAACAATAAATCTCAAGATTAGTCTATTACTGCCTTTCAACCTCCTAACTGCTTGAAACCATTTAAGGTTAAAGACATTATCACCAGTGACTCTACGGGGTTAATTTATCTACTTTGGTGCCCATGCAGGCTACATTATGTTGGTAGGATTTCCCGGTGTCTCAAAACCAGAATAGAAGAACATGTCCACAACATTAAAAATGGTTACATTAAACACAGTGTTTCTTTACATTTTCTTAAACATCATCAAAATAACCCCACATTATTGAACTTTATGGGCACAGAAAAATCAATACCCATTGGTGTGGAGGTGACAAAATTAATAGTCTAGGGAAAGCAGAAATGAGGTGAATGTTTTATATAGACACTCTCATTCCTAGAGGTCTCAACACAGATTTTGAATTATATCACTTTCTCTAAATTGTTTGTTATACAGCTTTTTACACTGTTTCTATATGTCTTACATCTCCTCCACTCCATAAATGGCTGTCTTTGTATAGAATCCGGAGAAAATAAGAAATTCTTTGATACCCATTATTACTATGAGCAAGCACTTTAAATTGCTAAACTTATATACATTACACCTTAGCTTTGCTTTGCACTGTTTATAAACCTGCTGATTTTTTTTTTGGCATCTGAATCCTTAAATTGCTGATAAATATGTTTTTTTTTATCCTCTGTTCTAGGGGGGATGGGACTCTTACGCGCAGTCGCTTCACCGCCGACTCTACACAGCAAGACAGATCGTCGCTGGAGATTTCATCGCGGGACACTTCATCGCTAAAGGTAAGTATTTTAGCTATTTTAGTTTGGTTAGAATTAGGGTTTAGGGGGTTAGAATTAGGGTTTAGGGGGTTAATTTTAGTATTAGGGCTCAGGGGTTAGTATTAGGGTTAGTGTTAGGGTTAGTATTAGGGTTTAGGGGGTTCATTTTAGTATTAGGGCTCGGGGGTTAGTATTAGGGTTAGTATTAGGGTTTAGGGGGTTCATTTTAGTATTAGGGCTCGGGGTTAGTATTAGGGGTCGGGGGTTAGTATTGGGGTTAGTATTAGTGTTAGTAGTAGGGTTTAGGGGCTTAATTTTAGTATTAGGGCTCGGGGGTTAGTATTAGGGGTTGGGGGTTAGTATTAGGGTTAGTATTAGGGTTTAGGGGGTTAATTTTTGTATTGGGGTTAATTTTAGTGTTAGTATTGGGGTTTAGTGTTTAGTGTTAGTATTGGGGTTTGGGAATCATTTATTAGTGGGGGTTATTTTCTTTTGACTTGTATATTTGTAAGAGCTGACAGTTCAGCGCTGAACTGTCAGCTCTTACATAGCCACGGCCGCGATGTAACGGCCGCGTTATTCTTCATTGCTGACAGTTCAGCGTTCTAACTGCCGCACTGAACTGTCAGCGATGAAGATGCAGCGAACAATTTTTATTCATATCTTAGTGTTTAAATGTGGAAATGGACTGATCTGTTTTAAGATTGCTCCCTTTTACACTATAGATAATAGACATGGAGCCTTAAGACTCCACCCAGCAAGGACGCCTCTTAGGCACTTATTGGCTGAGGACTGAAGGGGGAGGAACTATGTTACTGTTTTCGGAGAGGGGGACCCTTCCAGCATGTGGACCAGCCAGGTGTTACTGCTTTTTCTTCAATATCACTAGGAGGAGCTGAGAAGGTTCCTGAACACCTTTTTTTTGGCTACATCTCTGCATTGCAACTCTCCCTTTGCCGTTGAATTGTTTATGTGTTTCTTACATGCCCGTGTGTTATTTTTTTAAAGTAAGCCTTTAAAAGTATAGCTGCATTATATTCCCCTTCTTTCTCCACATACCCATCACTGCAACTACCACTGCTCTCTGGCTCTTATTGATTCTCAAGCCCAGAAGATCCACAGAGGGATTTTATGCCCACAAAGTGTTTCATACCAGAGCCAGTTCTTTTAGGCTCTGGTGAATGTGTGTTTTACTCCATTAGAGTTATTTTCACCCATCCATATTCCAAATATTTTTTCAGGTTTACACATGTTTTTGTGTTTTTTTCTGTTTTTCATGTGATTTGAATATACATTCATCCTGACCAAGTACTTTTTTTTATTATTTTTTTTTTATGCGCTTCACTTTATTTACTACCATTGATTTGCTGTGATAGTTGGGGATATTCAGTAGTGATTTGCTGCACCGTTTTATTCTATATTTGTAACTTCCCAGCACCTATCACTTATTTATTTTCACAACCCTATATATATAGGAGAATCTTGTATTACTATTTATTATTTAGTTTGATAAAATTGTAAAATGGTTGCAATAGTTTGCGTTAATAATTATTGTCATAATGTTGGGTGTGAAATAGTAATTTACCTTGGAGACAATACATATTTTATAACTTCAGCTTTGTCTCTTATTTCATGTCCTGTGTCTGATTTAGGATAATAATAGTTAGCATATACTATTAAAGAATTTTGGAAATTGTGATTTTCTGCTTTCAAGTATTGTTTCAAGTCAATAAAATAAATAATTTACTAATAAGTGTAAAATACATGTCATAATATTAAAACTACAAATGTTTGAGCAAATGGTGATAATGACTTGTTCAAACCTCTACAAAATGGAATGAAGTGTGTGATATAATCAAGACGGAAAGCAATACTCTTTCTTGTGTCCAGTTGAGTTTAAAAGGTATTGAATCATTTGCAGATAGCAACAGAAGACAGGAAGGAACACTGAATGTCGTTTTATATTACTAACAATTTGTAGTTCAGTCTATTTTGTTTCTTCTCTTTAAAACAGAAACTTTTAACATACATTGTTTACAACTGTATCTGTAAATATTATCACATAGGGGTCTATTCACAAAAACAGTATGCTGTAGTAAATTACTACCACCCTAGAAAAATCAGGGAAAGATTTTTACAATTCTGTTTGCAGTTCACTTAAATACCCTGTCAATTTTTATTTTATTTGTAATATTTAAAGGGCATTGCCACACATATGACTAATATTTGCTCTTGAACAATGTTCACTCAAAAGTGAACCGTCAAGTGAACTGCAAATGGATTGTTAAATCCAGGCAACAATGGCTTAGTTGGAAAGATAGATTGTAAATATTCTGGAACCAATGGTACAAGAGACATGCATTTACTGTATACTCTTTGTCTTTTTGGCTCCTTATTAATGTTCTGCATACATGTTCAATAAAGTTTAAATGTAAAAAACTGGTAAATGAGCATTATTACACATCCTTAATATATATTTTTTTCTGTGATTGAAGAATTCTGTCATCCACTCCCTGTGTGAAATAATTACAAAAAACATTCTGTGAGTATAATAAGTTTATTGTATAGGTATTTTTAAAGACAAGCAGTCTATCCTTGTTTCACTGTATGTTCGGGTTGGAGTTCGAGGTTCGGCTATAAACCGAAAGTCTTTAAACCGAAAGTCATTCGGTTTAAAGACGTTCGGTTTATAGAATAGAAATAGCATTACATGTATTCCATAAACCGAAAGTCTATAAACCGAAAGAAATTCGGTTTATAGACTTTCGGTTTATAGAATACATGTAATGCTATTGGCTATACTATAAACCGAAAGTCTATAAACCGAACAACATTCGGTTTATAGACTTTTTTTTTATAGAATAGCAATAGCATTACATGTATTCTATAAAACGAAAGTCTGTAAACCGAATGTCTTTCAGTTTATAGACTTTCGGTTTATGGAATACATGTAATGCTATTGCTATTCTATAAACCGAAATAGAGTCCCCATTCATAAGAATAGGTCAATTGACCTATTCTTATGAATGGGGACTCTATTTCGGTTTATAGAATAGCAATAGCATTACATGTATTACATCTGAGAGTCAAATAGAACCGTCAAATACTGTGCTTACAGCGCACTTTGAAAAATTCTAATAGTTTTGGGTGCTAAATAGTACATTTGCGTCTTGCGGTGCACTTCATATCTGAGAGTCAAATAGAACCGTCAAATACTGTGCTTACAGCGCACTTTGAAAAATTCTGGCTACCTCCTCCTCCTCCAGTGCCGCTTCCACCTACACCGCCACGGTCACCGCCTCCTCAACCTTCTCAACTTTAAACTGAAAGAGAATACCCTGCACTCCAACCCTCTCTCAAATGGATAATTATGTTGATCCTCCTGGCAGCCATGCTTTAGATTTAGATTTATGTTCTTCCAAAGCTAAAATCAAAGATTCCATCTAGTGCTATTTTATGGCTCAGCTGTATTTGTAATTTGTATGTATTTTATGTTATTTTAAGTTATTTCCCTATCCACATTTGCTTGCAGGGCACTTGTCCTACTCTTACCCACATTTTAATTCCTTACTCTAGCCCTTTCCGTTACTTTTCTAGAGGCATTTTAGTGGCCAAAAGTTTGTGTCCCCATTGACTTCAATGGGGTTCGGGGTCAAGTTCGGGGTCAAGTTCGAGCACGGACCGGACATTTTTTCGAAGTTCGGTCGAAACTGCCAAACCCGAACATCCAGGTGTCTGCTCAACTCTACTAATATTATAATGTCATGTACTCAAAAAAACGTCTACCTGCAAGTTCGTAATCAAATGTATTTTATTCTTACAACAATTGGATTGTTTAATTAAAACGTTCCAGTCTAAAGTCAGATTTCTTGGAATAGGTAGTCTTATCAGTTAGTCTGTCCCTTTGGAGCAAAACAGACTTTCCTTCTTACCATAAACATTCACACAGTTGCAGAGAAAGAAATTGCAGAGAGAAAGAGAACATAAAGTTGAAAGTCTGAGATAAAACAGAGTTGGCCTTGCTCAGTCAATTCCCCAAAATAACTTCTAAATAAAATAATTCTTCAACCAACACACATTAAGGTAACTAGGAACACACATCTTACGTGCAATGCATAGTGTTAGTTTCTTGTATAGATGGATAACTGTATTATGAAGGCCATAGACTGAAGAAGAAAATAATCTTTTTTTAAAAGGGAACACACACCAGCAGCCGGTATGCATATTATCTCAGATAACAGTCAAATTAAAGCGAAAATGGCTCTGATGGGAATCAGGCTACCACAAAGCTAGTCTGGGGTGCTGCAGAGGATACATTATATTAGCACACTAGAGAGAATAAATATCATGATTAAAAAAAAAATATGAAATGGTATGATTATTTTGGACTTGGTCTGCACTGATAAAACACTTTCTAAATAAAATAAATTAATTATACATAATAATAATAAATATTATACCAAAAACTTTAGAAATGTCCAATACGCATATCCAAAGACAATATCAAAACCAACAAAAACATTAGAAAATACCTAGCACTAAAGCAAAGTAATAAACTAATCCATCAGTACACTTGTCAGGAAACTGCTTTTATATAAATATATATATATATATATAAACAAGTATATGCACATTTGTAGCTGAAATTAGGTTCCCATGAAATTCATCCAGCATTAAAGTGCAAATCAATGATAAATCCTGCACTTAACAGTGGTTAAACCTTATCCATCAACTGGCCTCTTGTATAGTTTGTTCCTGGGGCAAAAGATGAATTAACTGATAGTCCTTAAGCTTTGAAACAACTCAGTGTGACCGTACTCCCCCAAATAAGTGGAAAAGGCTCATCCAATGTGCTCACTAGCTTACTGCATGGGCTTATTGCAGATTGGCACATACCGAACGGTTGTTGAACTATATATAACAACAAATGAAGATGTAACGGCATACACAGTTCTGTGAGTCAGTCCAGTTTGGAAGATTGCCATTTAAAGGGAGATAAATACATGCTCCAGTCACTTTCAAATGCTGCACAGTTTAGCAGTCTTATGATCCCAAGTGTTCCATTTCTCAAAGCTTGAACAGATAAATGTAGAGAAGATGCACACTTTAATTCCATTGCAAGTTTCCACTCCAAAAAGGACAGGCACCTTATTTATCCCATATTGGATCCTTTAGCCAAGTGAGAATAATTAGCAAGATTCCGCTTTCAAATGCACAGTGCTTGAAGGAATGAAACAAGTCACACCTAAACACAAAACTAGCAAATAACTCTCAAATAAATATATATTTTGTAAAGTTAAATAAAACATTTGGATGTATATACTGGATGAGTCAATGCTACAACTAACACAGCTAAATTGCTTCAAATTGTACGGATCTCTTGCAAGATGGGGGTCTTATATGGGTTTTGGAGAAGCAGGGGCTGCTTCTGTGTTGAGTGGATTCTCTACCATCATCCTGAACAAGAGCAGCTCCTGATGTGCCCAGCTGATATTCAACATCTGAAGACTCCACACACATAGTAGTGATGTCTACTATATCATGCAGCATTTGTATTCTACCTTAGTTCTTTAGTTGTAGGTAAACACAGTTGTAGGTACAGCAGTAAAATGAAGAACCTTTATTCCATGGAATACCAGGCTTTTTATACAGTAAAATATAAGATAACAGTTGATTGAACACTACGTAATGTTGACAGTAAACAGTTAGATTTTCAGATTGCATAATTTGGGACCTCTAAGACAGCCACCAATCGGGCTGTGAAATAGTAATTGTGCCTGCTCCGACACTTTTAATCACTTTACCAAGAAGAGTCATTGGGGAACCTGACTGTTGCATGTTAATTAGTACCTGACAGTGGCTTATTTTAATTGGCAAAGTGATGCTGTGGCAAAAAGAGTTAAAAAAACACACCAAAAAGAGGCGCGGTGCAGCATGGATGACGGTAAAAGTAAGGCCCCCCCCCCCTGAAAAAAATTTCTGCGGATGCCCATGATCAGATGAGTTGTGTTCACTTGGATAGCACCTGTCTGATGTGAACTACAGGTGTGTATGTTCCCTGTGTATGGGAATGGATCACATGTCCTATGATGTATGAGTCATTGTAAATATACATACCATTTTCTGATGATGACTACCGATTTTGTCAACTACCAACTGCATTAATACTTGTGGTTATTCAATTCTAGAGGTTTTTTCTGATTTTCAGTCTGGTATTTCTGGCTGTGGTTTCCTGATGGTAACATTTGGATAACCCCTGCATTAATGCAGTGTTTTCATCATATGACCATTGTTGTGCTCGTTTGGACTTCATCATTGTACTTATTTTTAGGTCCACACAGAGGTGCAACTAATTTCCAAATGCATGTATTCTTTGTTCTAAGTTCCATAGTGAATTTAATTAGAATGTGGATATCTCAAACTGCTATCCACGGATAGTACAGTGAAACCTTGAAAAGTATTGTTTTGTATGAATAACTGGCTATCTCCATCTTTTCCTGTTTCATTTTGGATTAGTTACGTATTTCTGAACTGTCTTTCGTAATGCATATTCTTCTTGAATGTTCATGTCAATCCAAATACATCTATGGGTATTTTGAGGCTACCACTTCAGTTTCGGTGCATTTCTCCCTTTCTATGCTTTGATAGGTATTATTGTGTAATCGTTTTTCATATTATTTTGGTATGTGTTGGGATACCCCTCTGAGTGTTTGTGATTGTGCATCTTTGTTTGACAATGTTTGAAATGTGTGTTAAATTTGATCCAACATTGCTAAGGGTTAAATAGGTCTGGTTCATTTTGCGCAAGTGTGACTTGTTTGTTTGAACTTTACTGTGTGCTTGAACCTTTTTTTTAATGTTGATCAGTTCAGTTAAGCCATGGTCTACCTGGCAGTAATTTTTTGTGAAAAATCTCTGCTTAACATACCCGTTTAATGATTAGTGTTCCTCATACAATTACTAATTATGTGGTGATTAACATGCGTTTCAAGCATTTTATCATCATTAACGGGTGGGTGCAATAATCTCAATGTGTCTATAGGGTGTATTTTAGCAGGTGCAGTCAATTTTACCGTGTGCTGCAATTGTTAACTTGTGCGGTAGTTTTTTAAAGTGATAGTAGTGCACACGTTGACCTCGTTAGCGGAAGGCATAGAATCACAATTGCCCGGTAAATTCCAAATAATGACAATTTTTCCATTAACTAGGGCCATTGAGTCCTGGCCAGTGTGTGGAATGTATAATGAACAATGCCGGGTTAATGTTTTTAAAGTTTAGCATTAGACATGAATACTCATCAAGCATGTTAGATTGTAGGATAAAAATAGATAAATCTGGCTCTTCAAATGTGTTGTACATGTGAGCAGCATGACACAGTAAACAGTTGTATGCTTTAATGTGACCTCTCTCTCCCTCACCTCTTCTACATTCATTTTATCTGATGGGAACATTCAATAATGATACAAACATGTTTCAATCTGCATTCTTTCAACTTTGACTGAATTCATTATTGAGACCTTACATATTTAATTGGATTGTCAAAACACACTGAGAACATAACATAGGCTTGTTGCATATACTCTAATTGCCAATGAATTTAAGAGCTTCAGTTAGGTGGTTGTGGTCTTGGCTTTGAGTTCAGACCCACTCCCTGGTTGTGTTACAAATTCAGGTTTTTTATGAATATGGTGGAAACAGACTGTGACATTTGGGAGAGAATTTTTGTTATCCTAATGCAGTGTGTGTGTGTATATATATATATATATCTATCTATATATATCTATATATATATATAGATATATATATATAATTTTAAGTGTCTATACCTTTTTGTGCTCGTGTTCCATTTTGGAAACAGAAAATATATGAATCCATCTTGGGGAATATCAATCAAACAAAATTATATATTATCTTCTACAATTCAACTCAAAAAACTAGAATATGATTTCACATAATGGATCAGTGGCAAAATATTTTCAGTTGTGATGACATAGTTCTTACTTAACATCGATGCTACATAAACATCTAGAACAAGAGCACAAAGGTCATTTTGAGGAATGTGTTTTAATACCTTAGAGTACTATTTATGGATGAAAATATCAGAAACAAATGTAACACTGATTTGAATGTTATTGTGATGACCCACAAACATTACATATTTAAACCCACAACAAATTACCACCCACATATGTATAAGGATCTCCATGTAAGAGCAACAGACATGGCTTTCAGAGCACTTATTAGTCTCTGTGACCTATCTATAAGACTCATTTAGTGTTTGTGTATTTGAAGTGTTTGGGATAGATTTATAACAACATTGATTTAGAAATAAACAAAGAGCAGGGATACAATAAATCATTACATTCCGTACAATCCGATAATGAATGTAGGTAATAGACCTTGGTACAGGTGTAGTAAAACATGAAATGGGAAGAAGAAATAGAGATGAGAATAAGGAAGAAAAAAGGGTAGGGGTGAAAGTAGAGGCCAATCCTTAGGGTGAGCATTACAACATATTGTAAGGTCAGAGTAACAGGTACAGGTTGTTGAGAGAAGTAGTCAGATGTAGTACATAAATTACCTAGTATAGACAGTCTTCCCCTTCCAAGAACTTTGCACAGGGTATCCATTTTCCAGTGTTGCCCATTCCTTTCCTTTGTGATGAGGAGATGAAATATTCTGCTGAGTGGATGAACGAGAACAAGTGACTCCTGGTGATAACGTAGTTTGCTTTTCTTCCATTAGGAGATATAAGGTTTATTTTCATTAAAAATCATTTGTGATTTTTTTTGAGCCCATTACAATCAAAATCTGTTGTTTCCTCATCTGTGCATAAATAGGATTTATAGCATCACTCAACTTCCTTGCTTACTGTCTAGATCAGGGGTCCTCAAACTTTTTAAACAGGGGGCCAGTTCACTGTCCCTCAGACCGTTGGAGGGCCGGACTACAGTAAAAACAAAAACTATGAACAAATTCATATGCACACTACATACATCTTATTTTGAAACAAATCGGGAACTAATACAATATTTAAAATGAAGTAAAGTTAAATCAACAAACTTACTTATTTCAATGGGAATAGTGTGCCAGTCAGATGCCCAGGAATATTATGCCAGTCAGAGCCCAAGAATATTATGCCAGTCAGATGCCCAGGGATATTATGCCAGTCAGATGCCCAGTGATATTATGCCAGTCAGATGCCCAGGAATAATATGCCATTCAGATGCCCAGGAATATTATGCCATTCAGATGCCCAGTAATATTGTACCAGTCAGATACCCAGTAATATTATGCCAGTCAGATGCCCAGTAAT
Source organism: Pelodytes ibericus (assembly GCA_036172795.1). Classification (NCBI taxonomy): domain Eukaryota; kingdom Metazoa; phylum Chordata; class Amphibia; order Anura; family Pelodytidae; genus Pelodytes; species Pelodytes ibericus. Next base: position 107,544,640 of record CM069858.1, on the reverse strand, counting down.
ATTATGCCAGTCAGATGCCCAGGACTATTGTGCCAGTCAGAGCCCAGGAATAGTGTGCCATTCAGATGCCCAGTAATATTATGCCAGTCAGAGCCCAGGAATAATGTACCAGTCAGATGCCCAGGAATATTATGCCAGTCAGATGCCCAGTAATATTGTACCAGTCAGATGCCCAGGAATATTATGCCAGTCAGAGGCCCAGTAATATTGTACCAGTCAGAGGCCCAGGAATATTATGCCAGTCAGAGGCCCAGGAATATTGTACCAGTCAGATGCCCAGTAATATTGTACCAGTCAGATGCCCAGGAATATTGTACCAGTCAGATTCCCAGTAATATTATGCCAGTCAGAGCCCAGTAATATTTTGCCATTCAGATGCCCAGTAATATTTTGCCATTCAGATGCCCAGTAATATTATGCCAGTCAGAGCCCAGGAATATTATGCCAGTCAGTGCCCAGTAATATTGTGCCAGTCAGGTGCCCAGTAATATTTTGCCAGTCAGATGCCCAGTAATATTTTGCCAGTCAGATGCCCAGTAATATTTTGCCATTCAGATGCCCAGTAATATTATGCCAGTCAGTGCCCAGTAATATTATGCCAGTCAGATGGCCAGAAATATTTTGCCATTTAGATGCCCAGTAATATTATGCCAGTCAGTGCCCATTAATATTATGCCAGTCAGATGCCCAGGAATATTATGCCAGTCAGATGCCCAGTAATATTATGCCAGTCAGTGCCCAGTAATATTATACCAGTCAGATGCCAAGTAATATTTTGCCAGTCAGTGCCCAGTAATATTTTGCCATTCAGATGCCCAGTAATATTTTGCCAGTCAGATGCCCAGGAATATTGTGCCAGTCAGAGCCCAGGAATAGTGTGCCATTCAGAAGCCCAGTAATATTAAGCCAGTCAGATGCCCAGGAATATTGTGCCAGTCAGAGCCCAGGAATAATGTACCAGTCAGATGCCCAGGAATATTATGCCAGTCAGATGCCCAGTAATATTGTACCAGTCAGATGCCCAGGAATATTATGCCAGTCAGAGGCCCAGTAATATTGTACCAGTCAGAGGCCCAGGAATATTATGCCAGTCAGAGGCCCAGGAATATTGTACCAGTCAGAGGCCCAGGAATATTGTACCAGTCAGATGCCCAGTAATATTGTACCAGTCAGATGCCCAGGAATATTGTACCAGTCAGATGCCCAGTAATATTATGCCAGTCAGAGCCCAGTAATATTTTGCCATTCAGATGCCCATTAATATTTTGCCATTCAGATGCCCAGTAATATTATGCCAGTCAGAGCCCAGGAATATTATGCCAGTCAGATGCCCAGGAATATTTTTCCATTCAGATGCCCAGTAATATTATGCCAGTCAGTGCCCAGTAATATTATGCCAGTCAGATGCCCAGAAATATTTTGCCATTCAGATGCCCAGTAATATTATGCCAGTCAGTGCCCAGTAATATTATGCCAGTCAGATGCCCAGTAATATTATGCCAGTCAGTGCCCAGTAATATTATGCCAGTCAGTGCCCAGTAATATTATACCAGTCAGATGCCCAGTAATATTTTGCCAGTCAGTGCCCAGTAATATTTTGCCATTCAGATTCCCAGTAATATTTTGCCAGTCAGATGCCCAGTAATATTATACCAGTCAGTGCCCAGTTATATTATACCAGTCAGATGCCCAGTAATATTTTGCCATTCAGATGCCCAGTAATATTTTGCCATTCAGATGCCCAGTAATATTATGCCAGTCAGTGCCCAGTAATATTATGCCAGTCAGTGCCCAGTAATATTATGCCAGTCAGATGCCCAGTAATATTTTGCCATTCAGATGTCCAGTAATATTATGCCAGTCAGTGCCCAGTAATATTATGCCAGTCAGATGTCCAGTAATATTATGCCAGTCAGTGCCCAGTAATATTATGCCAGTCAGATACCCAGTAACATTGTGCCAGTCAGATGCCCAGGAATAAAGTGCCATTGCAATGCTCGTTATACCTCCCTCCTCCCCCGCATCCCCATCACTTAAACCACCGCGACCTGATGTGACGTGAGGTATTTATTTATTTTTTTTCTTCTTCTTTCTGCAGCCGCATCCGCTGCGGCTGCCCCAAAAAAAGAAAGAAAAAAAAAAGGTAAACAGTGGGGAGCGGGGGGTGCCGGCACCCCCCTCGGGCCGTATTAATGTCGGCGGCGGGCCGCATGTGGCCCGTGGGCCGTACTTTGAGGACCCCTGGTCTAGATGGTAAATAAGTGACTTATGAACTTCATCATTGAGTTTTTCTGGCCCGTTTTCACCTTATCCCACCTCAGGGACTTTATGTCTGTCCAAAACCTTAAAATTAAAACTGCTGGTTATTTTTTTTAAATATATACTTTTATGTATTGTTTATTTTCTCAGAATATGTGAATCACATTAATAAGAGATACTTTGGCAATGTATTCATTTATACTAATGTATCTAACCAATCATTTCCAAAAGACATAACATTTGTAATAAATTCCCATTTCTATGTTTTTGTAATAACCTGGAAACGCTAATCTTTAATGGCTCACCAAACATTAGATTAAGAAGTACAAGCTTTATTTGGAATGGGTGGCTGTAGCATTTGGTTAAGTCAGAATGCATTAAAGTATGTTTTAATCAAACTGACAAAACATTCCACTTTCTGCAGTGTGCAGCCAGCTATGGGGAAAGGTGAGACGTGTAACAAATACAATTCTTCCTAAGAAAATAATGAATGCAGCACTATTAGTTCACTTCCACTAAAAATCTTATGACAAAGACAATTCTGAGCATGTAAACAAATTGCAATGACTTAAAGGACAAATGCTTTCCTATTTTACCAAAGAAAGACATGCAAACATATTGATTAAATAAATGTAAACCTTGCAGTTCTCTCTGCATGGGGATCCTCCCTTTTGTTCTCCCTTGGGTTGGTTCAAGCCTAATTCAATGGGTGAGGGATGCTGCATAGCTTAATGACTCTGTGAATAGTGATCTTCGAGCACTCTCTCATTGATGCAGTCAAGGAGCAACAGATGTAATCCCTTGTCATATCCTAATAACAAATAGTTTTCTGTAGCAGAATATACTCAATTTTGATTGCTTCTTTTGTTGTAACAAATGATACTTTTTCCACAATGGTGCTTAATTCATATAGAATCGGCACTGTTGTAATTTGCAATCATGATTTTAAAACATGAAATTACACGTGACTGAAGTACGATAAAAAAAGATTCATGTGAAATGAATGTAACGAGAGGCCTACATTCTGGGTGTATATGTTGTGTCTCATACAATGTAATATTGAGATATTTTACTTCTATATCAAATTATCTTCTTTTTTATTCAAAGTATTAAATGTACATTCATGCTTTAAAACTAAAAAGCAGTATGTGATTTGGGAATTAAAAACATGAGAGGAATTGCACACTGGAGAGCAGCCAGCGCCTTTTAAATTAATCAAAGAGAATGCATTTGTTTTTTGTCTTTTTTTGAATTAAATCTGATTGCTATTTTAGTTTATTTTTAAATGTAGCATTTGACGTGTTAGACTCATGTGACAATATATGTAAATATATTGAAACAATATATGCATATCTCTGAATGATTTATAGCATCCATTCCATTTATCTACCATCTATCATACATAATTCTATCTATCAATAATAAAAAAATAAAAATAATATATATATATATATATATATATATATAAATAATTAGATAGATATCTGTGTGTGTGTGTGTGTGTGTGTAGCCCACATACTTTAAAAAACTACTGTTCCATTAAAAAAAATACATACATTAATAAAAAATGTATTAAATAGAATATTTGCACTTTTTTTTGATGCTAAAGCTTTATGAACTTTAAAAGGAAGATGCAACCATGTGTATTAAAGTGTGTCCTGACTCTGTCTTTGATCGGATCATTGTGTATCTCACCAAAAAAAAAAAGATGAACTCCCAGACAGAATTTTGTGGTAACTTTAGAATAAAACAAAATACCTATATCTTATCTAATGCTACTTTATTTCTTAATAAATAAATAACTAATACGCAAATATATTTAAGCAGGTTGATTTTAATGGTACATTTGTCCTCTAAGCGATAATGAGCTCTATACAATGACCTGAGTAATGTATGTCATTCATTAGGCTGCAATACAAAACTCAAAAAATAGGGATAACTCACATTGTTAAATAAAAACCAAATTACAGAGGTTTATATTTCCTCCCAGTTCGAACCTGTATGGAGTTTACTTGCACTTAAACTCTAACTCTTTCCTCTCACATTTTACTGCATCATTCAAATGTGCTTTTCCCAATATATTAATTATTATTATATTAATATTTAATTTATTAATGTACAATTTTCCACAATGCCTCAGTATTATCACTAGTGCAGCTCACATGGTGCTCTAATTTTCACAGATGGTAGATGGTACTGTATTGTGTAAACCCTGCGTTTCACCTTTTCCCCATTCTCTCCAGATTAAAAGCTTGAATCAAGGTTTCCACTTTGATTCTCTGTAATATACATTTTTAAAAATCCTTAAGAACTATATAAAAAATATGTAAATTATCAGTGTAACCTAAATTAATGATGATAGTAATATTTAATGAAGAAAATATGACATGGTTGCAATTGAATGCATAAACTGATAAATTAAAAATATCAAGATATCGTAATTTGTTTAAAAAAAATTACATAAGCTATCTTTAAATACAAAAACAATGCAATGTATTTTTTTAAAATTATGGATTCCTGGTTACATGAAATTCTTTGTTGCTGGGTGCTGAATTTCTAGAATCAAGGCATAAACGTATCCCATTTAATGTTCTTTGCTTTCTGAATGTATTCCTTTTGGAGTTCCTATTGGTGTTAAATTGGATTGAGTTTATAGTTAAAAAAAAAACAAAAAAACTTTACAATCAGTTGTAATGAATTTATTGGATTACAGAGAGAACAAATAAGTAGCACATGATAACTTTGTGCACAATGACAGAGGAATCTTGGGGTATTATTTTAACAAGCTGGTGGCATTCAAAAGACAGTTCTGTCTATTCAGTAAGATGTGAACTGCAATGAAAACCGTGTCGGCTAGTATATTTTTCCAACTCTGCAATTATTGCCTAACATTTGCAGTTCACTTGTTACTTCAGTTTACGGAATAGTCCCCAGTAAAACCTATTCACATAAAAAGTGTTTATTTACTAAAACTATAACAATAAATAAAGATAAAGAGTCTACTCAACTACACCGGAAATGGGTCCAGATTGTGGCTTATAGCCGAATTTCAGAGAAATCCGCAAATATTAAACATTTGTAAAATAAAAAAGTAATTCTATACAATTATAATATATTATATGTTATATATTATAATAGTACCTGTAACGTTAATGCATTTTTAAATAATGAATACCTTTATTTTAGTGTTTAATTCCTATGGTTAGATTTGTTTTATTTTATAATTTATTTGAATACTGTTTATTTTATTTTCCATTATTTCACATTTTTAATGAATACATGTTTTTTTTTTTTATCTTCATCATATTTTGGGAGGATTTGGTAAAAGCCAAAGATCTCACATATGGGAGGACTTCAGCTATTTCAGATGAGTTCACCAAACTGATCTGAAATTGGGCCAGATTTGGAGCTCATTTTCAAATGGAAAATGAGTGGTACCTGAGTAGACCCTTAACAGTTTTATTCTATTCTGCTGTTAGTAAATATGTTACCTGCTTAAAGGTACCAAATGCATTCATATCTCTTGAATAACTATAGACCAGGACAAGGCCTAGCATGGTTATCTGCTACAACCTATCAATTTTGTTTCAACTCATAGATCCCTTAATGTATTCCCATATTGTATATATTGACTGAAAATATATATGTAGTAGCACACTTGAAAAAGCCCTGTTTTACCGGGCGAAACGCGTTGTGGAAAGGAGGAGACTTGCTGGGACTATTTGGACACTTGAACTTGTACCTTTTTACATTAACCTGTTGGATCCTAATAATTTTAATGTAAGATCTTTTATATTCTTTTTTATAATAAATAATTCAGCCATGCTAAAAGTCTCTCCTTTTGCTATTGTACCACTTTGGAATATCTTCCTTGGAAATTGATGGATCTTTAACCCTGCGTGGGCTCCTATGATGCATTATGTACTGAGCAGAACTCTGCTCAAGGATATGTGAGTGTATCCACATTTACTTTATCACATCTCTATATTTGTGTTAAAATACTACACTATATTATCATTTTTTGTTTATTTTATTCCCTCATGTATACACCAAGCGGATTGCCTCACATTTAAGGGTAATCTACTTATATATTTTGTGTATTGAGTGTTGGTTTTAGCTCACTTTTTCACTTTATTGTTTGTTTTTTGTATTGGACCAGGACTGAGACACTGGTAGATTTTGTTGCTGCCATTACCATCACAATAAGGCGAAGTGTGTTTCTCTCTTTTTCTTCTATACTGAATATGTATGATCTTTGTCAGCTTACACAAGTCTTCACATTTTCCGCTGATATTTCCCAATTACAAGATATTTTTTACCCATATAACTGATGGTCACTGGATCTAAACCAGGGGTCACCAACCTTTTTGAAACTGAGAGCTACTTCATGGGTACTGAGTCATACGAAGGGCTACCAGTTTGATACGCTCTTCTGAAATAACAAATTTGCTCAGCTTGCCTTTAGTTATACATTATTAATATTACTCATCTATGTGAAGACACTAATCACGTAAATGATTTCTCACAATAATTAGCAACAATGACAATAAGGAGGGAAACGTATCGATATTCAGCACTTTAATCTCAGTAATTGTTACATTTTTAGATGATCACTTACATCACTACATTTCATAGGAAAAATGCAACGTGGGAGACTTTTTGCCTGCTAGCAGAAGGAGTTTTTACTACCGTTCCCATGATGTCACACATACACACAGTCACACATAAATACACAGTCACACACACATACATTTACAGACACCCTTATACACTGTCACACTCACACACACATAAATACACACACAGCCACCCTTACATACACTGTCATACTCACACACACATAAATACACACACATAAATACACACACAGCCACCTTTACACACTTAGACACAGGATACACTTACACAGACAGTATTTTGCCATTTAATATGCCAGGATTTTGCCCCTCAATATGCCAGGATTTAGACATTTAATATGCCAGGATTTAGCCATTTAATATGCCAGGATTTTGCCATTTAATATTCCAGTATTTTTCCCCTCAATATGCCATTTAATATACCAGTATTTTGCCCCTCAATATGCCATTCGATTGCCAATTAATATGCCAGTATTTTGCCCCTCAATATGCCAGGATTTAGCCATTTAATATGCCAGGATTTAGCCATTTAATATGCCAGGATTTTTCCCCTCAATATGCCAGGATTTTGCACTTCAATATGCCAGGATAATGCCATTTAATATTCCAGGATTATGCCAATTAAAATGCCAGCATTATGCCAATTAATATGCCAGGATAATGCCAATTTTCCAGGATTCTGCCTCTCAATATGCCAGGAGTATGCCATAATTATGCCATTTAATATGCCAGGATAATGACAATTAATATGCCAGGATAATGACAATTAATATGCCAGGATTATGCCAATTAATATGCCAGGATAATGCCAATATGCCAGGATTATGCCTCTCAATATGCCAGGATTATGCCAATTAATATGCCAGGATTATGCCCCTCAATATGCCAGGATTTTCCCACCCTCCTCCCCTCTTCCCCAGTCAGATCAATAAAGTTTGTTTAAAAAAAGTTTAAACAAACTTTATTGAAGCCGCGCGGCTGGAGGGGAGCGCACAACGTTTCCCTCACAGCCACGGACCGGCTTTTAACAGAGATTGTTTTTTTTTTTACCTGGCGTGACCCAGGCCAGCTGGGCCCGGGACACAGGTATCGCCCCCTGATCCTGCGGGTGACTCATGTCGTCCTTGGGGGTGACCTGGTGCCCGCGGGTACATTGTTGGTGACCACTGATCTAAACCCTCTTGACAATATTTTAACTAAACAGAAGGTATCTTCTGCCTCATTAAAAGTAATACAATGGGTTTTACCCACTCTTTAAATCTAGAGACAAAGTGATCACATCAGTAATAAATGTATTCTTTGGTTTAATGATTGATGTGCATTTATGTTTTTTCAATTCAAAATACATTTGTATCCCAGAATACTGACATTATTTCTTTGAATTTAATTCAAATGTGGGGATTATCATTAAATTTTTTCCTCTTTTTTTTTTTTTTTTTACTTAATTTAACATAAACATTCAAACAATGTTAGCTTTCAGCATGATGACTTCCCAGCAAAATATAAATCAATAAAATAATATTTACATTAATCATTAACGTTTAAACCAACAGGGTCACCTATTGCAAAATAGTATTTTTATTGAAGTGCTTTATATAAAGGAGAAAATTCAACCATTGCATTTTTATGCTAACTGGCCCTGTTATTCTCATGAAATGTATTAAAAGGACAACATGAGTTCAATAGGAAGTTATGACACATGTTTGAAAATATGCATATGCTTATCTTCTTGACATGACTAAACCTGTGTAGAGACCATAAATCTGTCATGAATATGTAATGTGATATAGCAAACCTTTAATCAAAAAGCAAATATTACATGCATTTGCTTCAATATTGGTTTTCATGTTTTCCATATTTATGGATTTAAGCATTGTCAGCAGTGTATTACACTAAAAGTAACTGATAATATAAAAATATAAAAAAAAGAAAAATGCTTATGTTTTCTTTTTTATTTTCATCCAGAGAGCAAATCCATCCTTAAAATAAATTCTGAAAAAAAATATTGTTACTAGTTACGGATGACACTATTGTGGTCTACTATACACTATTAAGGAATCAAAGAAGGAACTCTTTCCAGAAATTAGGAGAACATAACATGTGGGTAGGATGCCTGCCCCATAGCAAGTCCATGACTCCATACATCTTATCTCCAAGGACATACTTGAGAATGAAAGAAATCTCAATGTAGCCTTCCTGGTAAAATAACTACTAAAAATGACTACTACTATGCACCCACCCTTTGATTCTCCCTATGATTGTGTACCCACACAAAGTATATGTTGTTTTTATTGTCACAAGAAGGGCTTTCATTAGATACCATTATGTTCATCATATCTTATAATTTACTACAAAAAATCATAAAATATGATGAAAAATTAAAAAAAACATTTTTTCTAACTTTGACCTAAAATATAATTTGCACAAATACAATCATTAAAAAAGACCCCATCTAAATAGTTTCTAAATGTTGTCCCGAGTTAAAAAATATGCATGTTTCCATATTTTTCAGTATTTTTTTGCGAGTTATGGGGCAAAAAACCAAAATAGTGTTTTTTTCCTATATTAACCTTTTGACCCCAACCCGAACCCAACATTTAACCCTAACACTAAATTTAACCCCAACTCTAACCCTTATGCTATTAACTCTTAATATATTTTAATTTACTTTTAACCCTATCCCTTATGCTAAAAATATTTAATTTTAACCCTATAGGCTAATCTAACTATATAACCTGTTGTACGCTAATTAAATGTTTATTTTTTATTTTTTACATTGCTACGCTGCTTGGATACCTCTAGGGGCAATCAAGCAGCATATTCAGAGTGACGGAAGTGAATTTACCGTATTTGCTCGATTATAAGACAAGGTTTTTTTCAGAAAAAAAATTCTGAAAAGTACCCCTCGTCTTACAGGGAGTGCAGAATTATTAGGCAAGTTGTATTTTTGAGGATTAATTTTATTATTGAACAACAACCATGTTCTCAATGAACCCAAAAAACTCATTAATATCAAAGCTGAATATTTTTGGAAGTAGTTTTTAGTTTGTTTTTAGTTTTAGCTATTTTAGGGGGATATCTGTGTGTGCAGGTGACTATTACTGTGCATAATTATTAGGCAACTTAACAAAAAACAAATATATACCCATTTCAATTATTTATTTTTACCAGTGAAACCAATATAACATCTCAACATTCACAAATATACATTTCTGACATTCAAAAACAAAACAAAAACAAATCAGTGACCAATATAGCCACCTTTCTTTGCAAGGACACTCAAAAGCCTGCCATCCATGGATTCTGTCAGTGTTTTGATCTGTTCACCATCAACATTGCGTGCAGCAGCAACCACAGCCTCCCAGACACTGTTCAGAGAGGTGTACTGTTTTCACTCCTTGTAAATCTCACATTTGATGATGGACCACAGGTTCTCAATGGGGTTCAGATCAGGTGAACAAGGAGGCCATGTCATTAGATTTTCTTCTTTTATACTCTTTCTTGCCAGCCACGCTGTGGAGTACTTGGACGCGTGTAATGGAGCATTGTCCTGCATGAAAATCATGTTTTTCTTGAAGGATGCAGACTTCTTCCTGTACCACTGCTTGAAGAAGGTGTCTTCCAGGAACTGGCAGTAGGGCTGGGAGTTGAGCTTGACTCCATCCCAACCCGAAAAGGCCCCACAAGCTCATCTTTGATGATACCACCCCAAACCAGTACTCCACCTCCACCTTGCTGGTGTCTGAGTCGGACTGGAGCTCTCTGCCCTTTACCAATCCAGCCACGGGCCCATCCATCTGGCCCATCAAGACTCACTCTCATTTCATCAGTCCATAAAACCTTAGAAAAATCAGTCTTGAGATATTTCTTGGCCCAGTCTTGACATTTCAGCTTTTGTGTGTTGTTCAGTGGTGGTCGTCTTTCAGCCTTTCTTACCTTGGCCATGTCTCTGAGTATTGCACACCTTGTGCTTTTGGGCACTCCAGTGATGTTGCAGCTCTGAAATATGGGCAAACTGGTGGCAAGTGGCATCGTGGCAGCTGCACGCTTGACTTTTCTCAGTTCATGGGCAGTTATTTTGCGCCTTGGTTTTTCCAAACGCTTCTTGCGACCCTGTTGACTATTTTGAATGAAACGCTTGATTGTTCGATGATCACGCTTCAGAAGCTTTGCAATTTTAAGAGTGCTGCATCCCTCTGCAAGATATCTCACTATTTTTGACTTTTCTGAGCCTGTCAAGTCCTTCTTTTTACCCATTTTGCCAAAGGAAAGGAAGTTGCCTAATAATTATGCACACCTGATATAGGGTGTTGATGTCATTAGACCACACCCCTTCTCATTACAGAGATGCACATCACCTAATATGCTTAATTGGTAGTAGGCTTTCGAGCCTTAACAGCTTGGAGTAAGACAACATGCATAAAGAGGATGATGTGGTCAAAATACTCATTTGCCTAATAATTCTGCACTCCCTGTATAATCGAGGTCGTTTTATAATCTGACCTCAAATTGAGGTCAGATTATAAGACAGGGATCCAGGTCCCCAGCAGAGCTGCAGGCGACCTGGATCCCCCTCTCTAACAGCAGGGGATGTCTGCGCGATGTCTGCGCGATTATAGGCTGTCGGCTAATGTAAGTACACGGAGACAAAGTCTCCATTCATAATGAATGAACGTTCGGTTTATAGAATAGCAATAGGATTACATGTATTCCATAAGCCAAAAGTCTATAAACCGAACGTTCGGTTTATAGACTTTCGGCTTATAGAAAACATGTAGTACTATTGCCTTTCTATGAACCGAACGAGAGCCCCATTCATAAGAATTTCTTATGAATGGGGCTCTCGTTCGGTTTATAGAAAGCCAATAGTATTACACGTATTCTATAAAACGAACGAATACAACTAAACGAAAGGAAAATAATGAACGCATTTCGACCGAAACGAATGCAGTGATGAACGAAATTCGTTTTAGAAGAAATAAATAACATTTTCGTCCGAATGGATGAAAACGAAACGAAAATTTTAGTTTTGCACATGTCTACTGTAGACTATACTTGAAAATACAACAGGAAACCATTCAAGGATAATACTGGGCACCATGGTAAGCAGAAGAGCTGGCATTTCACTTGAAACAGCAACAGGTAGAAAACCTTGTAATGAATTGGATGCAGTGACAACAGAAGAATTAGTACTTCACAATATAGCCACTGGTAGATGAGCTTCTACTTTAGATGACACAGTAACTGGTAACAGAGCTTGCACTTCACAGAATACAGTAACTGGTAGAAGGTCTTTCACTTCACTGGGTAGAGGAACTGATAGAAGAACTTGCACTTTATGGGTTATAGCAACAGTTGATATATATTAAGCCATTGAATAGACCCAAGTTACTGATAGAAGCACTTGCACTTCGCAGGACTCAGTATCTGGAAGAAGAACTTACACTTCACAGGAAAAGGGAACTGCTAGAAGGAAGAGCACTTTCCTGGGCACAGTGATGGGTACACAGCTTGCACTTTCTAGATATAGCAACTGATATTGAATGAAGCTGGTGGATGGATATAAGAGCATGTCCAAAAGAGTAGTCAGGGTAAGCCTGAGTCAAATACAGATTTGGGTAGTAAGAGAAGCCAGAAATGAGAACCAGACGGGAAATCAGACAAGCCAGGGTCAGTAATGAAGATTCAGAGTAAACACCAAAAGCAGGCAAATTAACTACAACCTGCAATTACTGACGATGAATAAATAATTGTTGAAGAAATAATTATAATCAAACATAAATATTGCAATATGAAAACCTATATTAAAAGATAAGATAATTCCATACTGTTTCATCCTTAGGTGAGGTTAAGCACTGCAGGATGAGTTTTGAAACAGTGCCAATACCCCATCTGCTCTGCTAGCACAAATAAACTGTTCTGGAAACTCAGCATAATCTGTGTCAAGTGAATTCTGACATTAGAAAAATACTTTGAGTTTACATATTCCTAAGAGAAGGATTTTTACCTTTATATGGAAGGAAAATCAATCTGCAAAAGTTTCACTGTGATCAGCCATAACATTATGACCACCGACAGATGAAAAGCCAGTGGAGGCAGTGTGCTGTTTTGGCCAATGTTTTGATGGGAAAGCTTGGGTCCTGCCATTCATGTGGATGTTACTGTGACACTTACCACCCACCAAAGCATTGTTGCAGACCATGTACACCCTTTCATGGAAACTGTATTCCCTGATGGTATTGGCATATTTAAGCAGGATGATGAGCCATGCCACAAAAAAATGGTCCAGAAATGTTTTGAGGAAGACAACAATGTGTTGACTTGGCCTCCAAATTCCCCAGATCTCAATCCAATTGAGCGTCTGTGAGCTGTGCTGGACAAACAACTCCAGTCACTAAAGGCCCCATTTCACAACTTGTAAGACTAAAAGGATCTGCTGCTACAATCTTGGTGCCAGATGCCACAGCACACCTTCTTTGGTCTAGTTGAGTCCATGCCTAGATGGGTCATGACTGTTTTGGCATCAAATAGGGACCTACACAATATTAGGCAGGTGGTCATATTGTTATGCCTGATCGGTGTATATATTAAATTATATTAAAAATCCATATGTATAATTGGTATGATATTCCTTGCAATATAAGGTCCATTTATTGTTTCTGTAGGAAAAGCAGTGCGGAAAACAAATTTGCAAAAGGAGTCACTTTTACCTTTTCTTACAATATTGTAACCCATTACAGCAGGTTAGTGGTTCCAGGTCCTGCTAGAAATACTCAGCAAATACATGTCTTGAACAGGATGGAAAGAGGCAGGCAAGTATATTGAAGACAGAACAGTTATTAGCACAGGTAGCCAGACACTGGTTTAACAGCACTAATGCAGAAACACTTTTAATATAAAGGCCCTCTAAATTAAGGATGAGCAGCAATTGTAAGTCTAAGATGCATTTTAGTTGGATGGAACGAAGGCCAAATGATAGTACCAGAGTGGTTCAGACATGTTTCATACTAATATAAAATGGCAGAAAATGGAAATAAGAACAAAACCTAATTATAATACATGCAGGAGGTTGGATTACAGAATGTAACCATGACATACTGTCTATGCTGTGCCTTGCACTGCGAATCCAGAAATCAGATTCCTGTTATTTTCCATGCTGTAGTGTAGAAAGAAACACAACTTGAAGTCTGTGAGATGCTGCTCTGCACTAGAATTGTAAATAATTGTTTTTTCTGGTTGGAGTACCCTACCACAGAAAGTAGGATGGTATGTTGTAAGCCATCACTATGCTTTATAATGGTAACTGTGGTAATGGTCAGAGTCCTGTTACAGTTAAGCTGCTTATCCAATAATTTTTTTTAACTTAGTCTGTTCCTGATTTTGGCCTTTTTGTCACCAGTGCTCTAGTGTCACACACATTTGCAGATCACAGATGCCCAAATGCGTATTCAATTATTTAAATGAGACAAGTTCTGGGCATGTGCAATTGCAAGAATACCATTGTATGGAAAATGCTATTTTTATTTATACTGTCTCAATTATACTAAAGCAATGAATACATAAGCATGCCAAAATAGGTAGTGCATAAGGAAATAACACAATTAGGTTGGAATGGTCCCTAAAACTGAAATTCAATATACAGTATTTGTGATAAAAACATTTGTGTACAACAGCACCTATAGAATTATATTAAACATTATCAGAGGTTTTCCCTGGATAAATGTTGGCTTTCTATTAAGCAAAATGAAATGAAACCAATGAGAGGAATGTCTTAGTATCCGGCATATGTGCATCCTAATGAGAAGCTTTAGGATTCAAGGCCATCCTGTTGAAAATGTAGCATTACAGAACAGCAGGGACATCTGGTCACTTTTTATAGACATTAACTATCACTGGTAACATTCATAAAGGTCAATTCACTGAGAATTTGCAGCACCATATGACATAATACACATGGAACTATATCTTTATTAGTCTGTTAACCATTTGAATAAAAGAGGGGGCACAAAAAATTGCTTTGAATCATGTGCTGGCATTAGAAAGATCGAAAAAGACTGAGGAAATATTATAACATAATAATAAAATAAGCTGAAGAGGAAACCTGTGCGCACAGACCAAGAACTGAACAATGTGTTCACAAACTAACTGCAATATTGCCTAAAGTTAGAGTGAAAGAACATTAGGGAGCTTCATTCGGAAGTCGAGCTGTCATTATTTTGAAATGCTATAACCTTCCTCATAGAGGGTTTTGTGGCTGAAACCTGTTTACACAAATTGCATTTGTCATCAAATATTTTACCATTTTACGGGCAACTGAAGCAACTTGTTTAAACAAGTTATTGAATGCTAAATTGATAATGAGGGATATATATTGTATATTAGCATGAGATTGAATTTGGATTGTGACCCAGTCAGTATTTCATTGGCAGACTGATGAAACAAATTAGCTTGAGGCCACTGTTAAGCCTATAGAGGCAATAGCATGAGCGAAATTTTGTGGGAGAAAAGGTGCTAACCTTAGATTGAATTAAAAAATTAAAATCATTCATCACAATATTTTCTACTTGGATTTATTTATTTTCTCTGTGCAAACCCAAATCTTATTTGAGGTTTGTGCACTTGTAAAAATGTGGATTCAGAGAAACTACAAAATAGTTTTTTAATTATATATTTCCAACTACATTCCTTTGGGAATATTAAAATTAATGTGAGACTATAAAAATCTACAATCCATTGGATTTAATCTAAATCTAAACACTGTATGTGTTTTTATGGAAGTGAGATTAAATATTAGCAAAGATGATAATGTCTGAGTATGGCTAATTAGAATATGAATGGCACCACCAACACACCTCTATTTAGTGGTCGGCCATTTTGTTTTATAACAGGTGGTAGTTTGTTTTGATCACTAAAGACAACATACAACAAAATCATTCGTTATGTAAACAAATGACCATTACTATTATTTAATTAAAGTTATCCTTTTGTAGGTAACATCTAAAAATTGAAAATGCAGACTCTTACAGTGAACCAGCTTATGCGAAATGTTATCTTTCAGTTTTCTCTATCATGGTTATGCAGCTTAAAGAGCATGTTCTTTTGCTCAGTAGAGCTGTCCGCTTATAACTTTCGTCACATTACTTAAGATTCCCTCTCAGGCTAAGACAAATTCTGAACCTAAAGGATGACATAAATGAGGACCAAGCTAGGCGCACATAGTTCTATGCTGTTTATTTCTACTTTCTGCAGAAGACTACACATTTGTAACAATACCGCACATCTTATTATGCTTTACAAGTCAAACATCATACTGTTGCATGGCATAAAGGACACCATTGCATAATAAATAGATTTGAAAAAGTTCATGTTTTAAATATTCTAAAAACACCTTGGGATTGTATGTTATATTCAATTTCAATTTTAACATGTTTAGAGTAGATCTCAGAAGACAGACAGCAGATAATGCTTATTTGTATGTTCTTTTGCAAGTCAATAGTGAAATGTTTTGAAATATGGCATTCTTACCTTTTGTACTTGCGACAGAAGTGGCAAATTGAAACCAGATTATCTCTATATAATTTAATGTGTTATTATATGTATCAGTTTGTCTGTTGTGTGTTCTGATTTGCATTAACATAATCCTCTTTATTATTGAAATCCAGTTCTTATTTGCTTACAGGAGATGCCATGCATTTTTAATAGAGGTCCCTGCCATTCATTCAATTAAGAAAGAAAAAAACAATTAGCTTTCTACAAATTCCTAATCTACATTTAGCTAACTGCGTTCTTTATACTTTTTATTTTATTTTAAGACAATGTTATCTATTTTATCTTTTAGCATTCTCACTTGTAGATTGTATAATGGAGACAAGTGGCATTTGAATATTATCTGCATCTAACAGTTGTCTGTATTCTGGCAGAAGATTTATCGAACACGGTTAGAATAAAAATTAAAGCCAAGAGAAATAGAGAACATGTTACAGAATAATTTTCATGAAGTATAATATATTTATATTCCTAATAAAAAAAAAATCTAGCAATGCATTAACCCTTTCCTGCCTGTAGGACTTTCTATACCTATGTGTAACAGCTCAACAACACCACCTGTGATAAGCTGTGCTGCGGCTCTCATGCAGGGAACTGGGGTGGGATTCCACCAATCAGATTATTACACTTTGAGTGGCCTCACTCTGACAGGGTGAATGTAACCAACGCTGAGTGCTGGTTAAATTTCTTCACATCGTGTCATGGCCTGTGATGTTGTGAGGTATCGCAATTTTTTGGCCAAAACCCACAGGGTCAGCTCTGTGTACTTGGCTCCCATTTGTGTTGGGCCCAGAAACACAAAATCACAGTTTTGATACTTTTGTCCTTAAGGATAAAAAAACACCATCTGGCATCCAGAGATTAATGTGTACAAAAGTATTCCTACTATTGCTACATTCTGCATTTTAAATCTATGACAGCAGAGTGCTATTCGTTAATGGTATTCTCCATTATCTTGACAAAGGGTAGAATGTACTAAATTAATTCATATAGTGTTATTACACCGCCTGTGCAACAATGTATGTAGTGCAGGTATGATAAAACAGGTAGACCTATCTTTTGCTTAATGTGATGTGAAGCATGTGCACATGGTCTACTGGAACACTACACTATCGTGTCCTGTTAATCTCTGCTCTTGATGACCTCTCAGGCTACCCCATATGACAGTCAGCGGCTCTCTCGCATAAGTGAAGTACTTATGTCTATTGGTGTGACCCCGCTGTGTTTAGCTGTGAAGCTATAATTGTATAGGACATCTGAAATAGAGCACCCTCTGAATGTGAAGGGGTACCTTGCCATCATCGTACCCTGGAAGCAGCCATCTCTGAAGCTGTGGATAGGGAGCGCAATTCATTCACTCTCTGGAGCCCCCCACAGGGAATTGACTGAGCAGCTGTAAAACTGTGGGATTTTAGAGTGTTTTTAGAGTATGTTGTTTGCACAGTATATGACACTTCTGGAGTGACCCGAGGACACTAGGTTTTCCCTTGGGATACCCATCAACATAGGCATTTTTTATTAAATTTATACATTTTTTCAACATTATTCAATGTGCTTTTCTTTTTGCTAATAAGTGCTTTTTTAAATGGGTTGCTTTGTCTTCTTTTTTCTTTTTATAAATCCATGACACTTGATAATCAATGTCCACACTGATTATCAGGGCCTGTTTTAAGAAAAAATGATTAATTATTAAATCATTATGGCAGAAACATAGCATTGCACCATTATTATGTCAGAGCACCAACATTTCAGGCACAGGGCTTGCCTATCACCAAGATCAGGGGCGGCTCTCTAATTAGGCGAGTTAGGCAGCCGCCTAAGGCCTCGCACTCACGGGGGCCTTGCGGCTGCCTTCCTCACCTTATAGATTTAATAACCTTGTTGATAGGAGGGAAACTCCGGTCGTTTTTTTTTTTTTTCTTTACTGAAGCCGTGCAGCTTCAATAAAGTAAAAAAAAAATGCAATCAGATTTTTCCTCCTCCGTACAGCAGGGGAGACAACTGGAGAGCAACAAGGAGGTAAATACTGGGGAAGGGGGGAGGAGGGTGGCATAAAATGAGAAAAATCCTGGCATATTGAGTGGATAAATAATGGCATATTGAGAGGCTAAATCCTGGCATATTGAGTGGCTAAATCCTGGCATATTAAATGGCTAAATCTTGGCATATTAAGAGGCTAAATAATGAAATAATGGCATATTGAGTGGCTAAATCCTGGCCTATTGAGTGGCTAAATCCTGGAATACTGAGTGGCAAAATCCTGGCATATTGAGTGGCTAAATAGTGGCATATTAAATGGCTAAATCCTGGCATATTTAGTAATATATAGCTCCCAGACAGGTGTTCAAAATGAGAGGGCCATCTTAGGATGTCCTGTCAGCAGCCATCTCGGGTAATGGCAAGAAAGTCAAATCTGTCATAATACTTCAAGGCAGAATCTGCACAGCTATCTAGCGCTGTGACAGGTACTGCAGTAACAGACTTAAAAAATGTAATAATCTTTAGTCATGCACTGAAGTGGACAAGCAGAAGAGGGTGCAGAAAAAACACACAAATAAAATAATATTTGTTTTGAACTTGCATGGGGATCTTAATCACAGGCATAGAGGAACTCCGTTATCAGACACTATCAAATAGAATAAGCAATTAAAGATGAAGCTATGCATAAATTAAACTCCATGTACAAGATAAAAACATTAAATGGGTTCGCTGTATCAGAAAAGTTTATTTATATATAGCAATGTAGATCAAAACAATGAATGTATTTTACAATGACAATTTGATTCACATATCATAGGTTTTCTGAAGTTGTAGTTTTATGGTGGTGCCATTATAGTAATATATGTAACTTTTTTGTGTTTCTTTGAGTATCCTGTTGAATAACTAATGAAAAATTATTGACAGGTGTGTGTTGAATTCATCATTAGTAGTTTTGGGCACTGTCTTCCCATAATGCATATGTGCTTACTTTGTCCTACCAAACTGGTAAACACAGAGGAGTTTGGCAATGCCTGACATACATTTAACTCATAAATAACTTATTGTCTGGCTGACTTCAAGTTCCCCCAAATACCATTTCAGTACATGTCTCTGACATTGTTTTTTTTTACATTTCCATACTTACTGATATCACTTCTAAACCTTTAACCTTCTAATTAACAACCATGTTCTCTTGTTGTGATAGTTTTTCTTCTTATAAATATTTTCTCCTCCTTTATTGTGTATTGCTTGATTTGTTTTTCTTCTAAGCTATACATTTTCAACCTTTCATGGTAAATTTTACTGTGCAATCGTCCACCAGTTTAGTAGCCCTTTTATGAACTCTCTGCAAAGTAACTATATCATCCTGGAGATCTCCAGTCCTTGAATACTCCAAGTGAGATCTCATCAGTGCTCTGTTCAACAGCATGGGAATTTACCAGACAGTTTTGATTATATGCCTTCCGCTAATGAGGTCCACAGGTGTGCTATAATCAATTGCAAAAACGACCACATCCATTAAAAATTACTGCACCCCTTACAAAACCCCATTCCTTGTAATGGATTGTTACTGCACCCATTTCAAAAAACACCTTATACACACAATGAGATTACTGCACCCATTAACGAAACCATGAAAAACCACTAAAAATTAATGTTAATCACTGCACAATCATTCCGGAAATACTGATTTTTTTTTTTAAACAAACCCGGACAGATTCAGATAGCCAGTTATTCATACAAAAAATATACATTTTAAGGTTTCACTGTAGTGTCAGTGAGTAGCACTTTGAGATTTCCATATTACATTAAAATTCACCCCCACTAAGAACAGAGAATACACTCATTTTCAAGCTAGCTGCGCCTCTGCATGGACATAAAATATGTTTTCAATGATAATGTCCAATCAAGCTCAAAGATTCTCTTCTGTGTTAATGTAGGAATCACCACATGTTACCATCAGGAAATTGGGGCCACAACCAGGAACACCAGTCTGAAGGTCAGAAAAACCCTCTGGACTAGAATAAGCACGAGTGTTAATGCAGTTGCCAAACTGACCAGATCAAAAGTCATTGTGAAAAAATGGAATGTGTATTTAAAATTACTCATACAACATGGTTCAAATGATACAATCCCATATACCGGGAATATAAACACCTGTTGTTCACCTCAGATAGTTGCCACCTGAGGGAACATAATTTATTTGACAAGCCACATATCTGCATCATGACACACAGAACTCATCATGCTCTGCTGTAATATTAGAAGACAGGAGCTGAAGATGAAAAATACACAAGTGGCACAGCAACACCCATCCAAGCTCAATGAGTAAGAGCTGGCGATCAAACAAAGAACCAGCCCCTGCAAATCATTCACCAAAACCTGTATCAAACCCACATCTTACAGGAGGTACATACAATTTAGCTGTTTTAGTTTAAATTCGGACCCCTCAAGTAGACACATCTTAATAGGATTGCCATTGATAAGTAGTTCATTATCTTCAGCTCAGTGGCTATACCCCAGTAGTAAATCCAACATGTACAAAAGGTTGAACAATAGCAAAGTGATGAAGAGTATACGACACAAATAGAATGTTGCCTAATCTGTCATTCTCATCTGATGTTCAAAAATAACTGATCTCCCAATAACTTTTTTTTATTAGTGTGTATGTCATTATCACTGAACAATTTGCCTGACACTAACGTACACAGGTGATATGCACAGTTATATCACTAACCATACCTGTTAACATATGTGTTCTGAGCCCTAGATGATGCAGTACTGCTCACACTAGCAGTCTCACTAGCCCAGGTATTAAATGGTTCCAGAGTTTCAGAGGCTCCAGATCCATGTGCTGGTATAAATCCAGGATGGCCACACAGTACAGCCTAAAATTCATGAGAATGTTAGAGTTAGAGTACCTTTTTCAAGATGTCCTTGGCAAGCATGTGCCTAGGCACACTGACCGCAGCAGGATCAGTCAGCAATGCTTACTGGATTGTATCCCTCTGGCCCTCCCTTTGCCTTTAGAGGATATGGAGGTAGATGGCATATATTTTATATATATATACATATATTCCCTCTAAGTGAGGGTAACAATGGGTGTGGTTGCGAATCTCCCTCCTTTTTATCAATGAAAAGAACGGATTGGCATGCATGATACTTTGGATCCAATGATAAATGTATTCAAAACAGTGGTAATTCATCCTTGGAACAATATCAACCAGCACAAAAGCTGAGGTGGCAAATCACAACTTGACGCTTTTCGCGCTATTTAGCAATAACGCAATCTCAAAGTTTCCAACTAGATATGGTCAAATTATGTTCTGTTAATATTCTCATTAGCAACCTAGACTGAGCATAGTCCATGTCATTACTACAGTTTCTTTAAAGTCTTGTAAGTTGACTCTGAGGTATGCCCTTTAACCAAACTGGATGATGATTACTGGTATATCCATTCTCATCTATTGGCTTAAAGTCATTTCTAGAAGCTCTTTTGTTGCCCTCATCAATATACAAAGTGAGGTCCAAAACAATCCATCAATCTGTACCATAACAAACAAAAATACTTGTTGTTAATGTACTCAGAAAACTGTAGTAGTTCTTCCTGAGAACCCCACCAGATAATTAAGATGTCATCAATATATTGCCACCACTGGACCAGATGCACCTTACCCACAAATGCCATGACTCCCAAAAATGCATATATATGTTGGAATAGCCAGGGGTGAACCTTGTTTACATGGCAGTTCCTGCCTGTTGTAAGTTTAATTGTTTAGCAAACAGGAAATTGTTGTGGAATTAGGATCTTGAACTTTTGGTTCTATCCAAATAATTTCTCTCCTATTTTCTGTAATAAAATACTCTTCTTCCTTTCTTTGGAATAGGAGTTCTGAACTTGATCAAGATCTTTTGATCTTGATAACTGCTCCAGGTGGAGCCGAAACGTTAATGTCTCTGATGCACAACTAAGAATACAGTTTTCTACTTTTGCTAAATCCTGTGCGTGTACTTCTTTTTCTTTTGGAAGTGTATGTTATAATAACGACACTGCACCCGGGTCTATATTCGTACATTTATATATATATATATATATATATATATATATATATATATATATATATATATATATATACAGGGTTTCTACTCACTTAAAGGAAAACAGGTGAACCAAGATGACCATCTCTTTTTAAACTTCCCAATGATTCCATTGTTAAATGCAATACTTTGTTCCCATTTATATTGGTACATTATTTGATTCATTATTTGTATCCATGAGGGTCGTTTATTATGATTCCACTTACGAGCGATGATCATCTTGGTGGCCATAAAGATGTGAATTAACAGATTTTTTTTCTGAAAGTTATATGTCAATGGAATTATGTGAAGAAGCACCACTTCTATTGTTTTTTTTCCAGTTTTACTTCTAGAACTAACTCTAGTATATCAAACACTTTTTTCCATAATTTTGTGATCACAGGGACCTCCCACCATATATGACTATCATCCCCTACATTTCTAGAGCATATCTGAGTTGCTATTATTTAGTTTATTCATAATTTTGGGAACCCTGTACCACCTATATATAATCTTAATTTGAAGTTCAGTGATGTTTCAACATTTAATTGATCTCTCAACGTCTGTGAGTGCTATTGTTTTTCCTCATAAGTCGTGCATGTATCCCTCTCCCAGGAGATCCACACTTTTGGTTTTGTGTCTGTTTTCTTTGTACTTTCTTTGAAATGTAGTTTTTATAGTTTAGGCATTACCTTAGTTTTTGGGTTTTGATCAAGCATCATATTGATTTCCCCCTTCAATCGGGTCTGCGTCTCTTAATACTCTGTTTTTCAGATAGGTGACACGACAGCACTGTCACACTGCCAATCACTCCCTCCTTACCTGCTCAGAACTCCCCGGAGCTCTGTCTCACTACCCTCTGGGTCTTCTGCAGGGATTCCCAGCCAGACACACAAGCTCCATTAGCAGGCCTCTCATGACTATCCCTAGGTTACTGTTCTGCACATGTGCAGTTCTACATTTGGCTTCCTGCTCTTACTGTCCCTTAAAGGGACAGTAATAAAACCTCTGTTTCTCCTCCACAAAGCCTCCATTGGCCAGCCAATCTCTCCTACACCATTTAGACCCTCATTTGTGAACTATTCCTTGCCTGTAATAGTGCCTGGTGCCTTTACTAGCGTTTTTGATGTTCTTTATTACTGATATTCTGTTGGGTTTAGCTTCGGTATTCTGGTAATAGTTCAGAGTGCAAAGGTCCTGGGGGAACGAAACTTGCGGCTCAACCATAAGGTGGAATTCCTTCAGGAAGAATAATTCTGTTCTATTGACGGGGTCCATTGCAAAAACCTACACCTACTCTGCAAAGCGGTTCCTGCCTCGTACCAGAACGTGACAATAGGTTTTTAATCTTAACTATGTAAGTCCCAGTTCTATTTATAGTTGAGATGTAAAACAGATGGTCAGAGAAGCACACCAAAATGCAACATACAGTAACTATAATAGATAAGGTGCATCACCCCAGGGGGAGTCCACTAAGCACCCCCAGTAGTATGAACAACAGGAATAGAAATAGAGGGAGCACACAGAAACTAAAAACAATGTACTTAACAAGGGTATAGTACAAAAGTATCTTTAATAAAGTGTCATATATGTATACAAAAAGTATACAAAAGACTATACAGCCAAAATATAAAGACAAAATATACTTACAAGAAATTAAGCAAACCACAAAGTACAAAAAATACCCAAAGGTACAAAAGTATACAAAAGGCAAAAAGGGAGTAAGACAGGAGGGGACACACTGCGCAAAAAACGGAGGTCACCGACGTTTAGGCAAAACGCCTTTATCAAGGAGACCACCAAGGTCATTATGCTCCCACTATTTCTATTCCTATTTATAGTTGAGGAAGGGGTTTTATTTTACCTTTATCTATAAAATCTGCTAATTTGGTTTTTTTCGTTTCAGTTTATTAGTGATAATTCTTCAATGTTATATTCCAAAATTTTGATAAATGTGGATTCTGAGATCTTGCGTAGGATTGTATGTCTTTTTTTATTTAGCTTAAGGTGAGTATCTTGTAACAACTTTTCAACGTTTTTATCCATCAAGTCCTGAATGTTTGCTGAGATGAATATCCCCAAACAAGTAAAACCTGTATCAGTCCACTCAAATGGATACATACTAGTTATCATCTTCCTTAATTCCTTAGCTACATTTTGTAAAACTGCTTTTGTTTTTGTGAGGTTTACTTTATAATTTGATACATTTGAGTAACTCTCCACTTCTTGCATAAATATTCTTAAGTAATCCATGGGGTTGGTTAGTATTACCGCAACGTCACCTTCATAGAGGCATTGTTTGTATTAAGAATTTTTAATCCTTACCCCGGTTTTGTTTCCATTCTGTCTTATTTTTGCTGCAAAAGGCTCAAGCGCTAGGATGTACAAAAGTGGATCCAGTGGGCCAACTTTAAACCACCCTGACTCTATAATCGGTCCCACAGTCCTAGCCGTAGGAGTATAGAGACATAATCGCTGACTGAATCGGGCTGGTAAATTCAAACCTTTCCAACACTGAAACCATAAAGCCCCAACTGACCCTGTCAAAGGCCTTTTCAGCATCAAGTGACAGGGTCAGCTGGGGCACTCCCTGTCTATTCAACTGCTCTAAGATGCCCATAAGTCTTCTGATGTTGTTGTTCAATTGGCAACCATGGACAAAGCCTATTTGATCTCTATCAACCAGAAATGGAATCTCCTTTTTGATCTGATTAGCTAACACCGAGGAATAGATTTTTAAATCATTGTTTATTGAGGAGATTGGCCTGTAGCTTGCAGTATCAGTGCTGTCTTTGCCTTGTTTTAATATAGGTGAGATTTTTGCCTGCAGCATCAGATTTGAGATCTTACCCCCACTCTAAATTCATTAAATAGTTCAGTTAAATAGTTAACCAATTTATGACATACGTCAAGTAAAATGTGTTTTTAAAGCTGTCCGGGCCTGGTGCCTTACTTTTCTTTAAATGCAGTATTACCTCTATAACCTCCTCTTTATTTATCGGGAGAGTCAAGATTTTCAGCTGACTCTTGGAAAGTGACAGAAGAAGCGCTGGATCCAGATGTTGTTTGTGACTCCAATATGTGGTAAATTGTACAGTTGTGATGAGAAGTTGTTAAATGCTTCCCCTATTTCCTGTGGGGAGGCCATAGTGTGATTTCACTTTTATCTTTTTTATTCTTTTTTTTTGCTTTAACATCTTTTAATTTATTTGATAAAAGTTTATCTGTCCTGTTACTATATTTATAATACCACAATTGTTTGAGCTTCAAAATAGAAAAGTTAACCTTGGCAAGGAGCTGGGAGTTGATAATTTTTGTTATTTCTAAAAAAATATGTGGTTAGTGTGTTGGGATGGAGATTATTTATTAATTCTCTGCTGAGTAACCAATTCCAAATATAAATGGTTCAGAGGACAAAGCTGTTTCTGTTTTAATTCAGACCCTAGTTTGATGAGATGAACCCTCATGACTTATTTAAAAGAACTCCAAACTATTATTTTGGAGAGGCCATCCTTTGATTTCTTCTTAGGAATATTATGTATTGAGTATTTTCAGCATTTTTTAAAAGTTTATCATTTACCCTCCAAAAGGATCTATTTTGTATGACACTGGATATGTTAATATTTATCACAATTGCTGAATGATCAGACCTGGATATATCTTTGATGGAACTCTCCTAGCATAACTGTAGGAGGTGCTGATCCACTAGGAAATAATCCAGGAGGGAGTATGACAAAATATCATACATATTATTCCTTGAAATCAATTTCTGAAATTGTGCTGCATTAGCTTTAATTGAACTATTCAGATTTTGGTTCTGGCTAATTTTCTTGTCAAGGTCAGTGTCGCATACACAGTTAAAATTCCGGCCCATAATTTTGTGCCCTGTGCTGGTCGATCCAGTTTATTAAGCATCTTGTTGGCAAATGCCATAGGTCTATTATTCAATTTTACATGTAAGAAAAATAAATCTACTCTCCTTATCTATTTCCCTGTAGATTTCTTTGTATTCTATATTGTTTGATATCATTACCGCAGTACCTTTTTTTGTTTTTGTTTTTGTAAAATTAATGGATTATTATTGGAAAATTATTGTCTCTAATTAAAGTTTTTTTTATTTTCCATGGGTCTCCTGTAAAAATGCTATGTCAATATAATTTTCAAGAAGGTATTTAATCAAAAGGTGTCTCCTCTGTGGAGTATTTAGTCTCTGTACATTAAGTGACATTATTTTAACCATTTAGATAATAATCAAAAGACTAATGTGAAACTAACGTGGAGCTACAAAACATATATATTGCTCATATAAATTACAAAAAAATGTAGCTGCTCACAGTTAAGAAAAATTTAACTTCAAACACAATTCTTAAAAACACAAAAGGAAAATCAAGAAGAAAATCAAGAAAACCGGAGCGCTATAAAGTAAATAAATAATGTGATTGAAATAAATAAATAATAATGGTATAAATGAACAAATGATACTTATATATATAGACGTTTATCTTGAAAGTTGAAATTCTTCTTAAACAAGAATTTTAAGATTCTTCTGTTTAAGAAGAATTTCAACTATCAAGACAAACGTCTATATATAAGTATCATTTGTTCATTTATACCATTATTATTAATTTATTTCATTCACATTATTTATTTACTTTTATAGTGCTCCGGTTTTCTTGATTTTCATTTAGATAATAATCATCTGTTGTCTTCCTCGCGAAAGGCCTGCCCCGTGGTGGCGCACTCCCTCACACATAACAACACGCAACAGTAATCAAAGTGCACAAACAAAAAAAGCTGTTAGAGGCTTAAAATATGGCCAGGACCAACCTTGTTGAATACCTGCCATGAAACCCAATTTATGTGTTCTTCCCACTAATCACTAATGAACACGGATTTGGCTCTCTACTATGAGAGCAACTTCAGGAGTGAGTGAATGCACGAAAGGTCACCCATTCCTGCATGGAAGAAGGGAAAAAAGAAAGGAGAGGTGTGGTGGCATGACAAACTGTTGTCCATGCTCCTGTATAACATTTGTCTTTTGATATATTAATGAGAGCACACCTTCAATGACCTCACAAGCCATTCAGTATAACTGTTGAATGAAAAATCTGAATTCAGTCTCTTCATGCATTGTCTGCCTCCTGGATGCATGGGGTGATCTGTGATGGGTTACAATGGGTATTTTGGTTGAAAACTAGGATTAATGCTGTGTTACACCACAAGCAGGAGGGTGCGAGGGGGAAAGAAAAGAAGAAAAAAAAGTAAAAGAATTCCATTTTTGGAGCAAGAGAGATATGCGTCTTTCTACTGTTTATGTAATGTGAGTAAACTTGTATCTCTAGAATGTTTCCCTATGTCCTCTCCCTCTTCTCACTCCCCCTCCTTATGAGTGCCACCCCCCTCCTAAATCACAATTTCTGTTGAATATTTTATAAATTAATTACCTAGTGGGAAAAAAGTGGAAGTTACATGTTGCTTCTCTTAGTGAATAATTATCTTCTTATTGCTTGGAAAAAAAAGTAAAAGGTGAGTAGATTTGATGTTTCATTTTTCTTTTCTTCCTTCCCCTTTTTTGATATGAGTTAAGTATCTTCACAGAATTTAGAAATGTGAAATGTGTCTGTTGTGCCACAGTAATTTACCATTAACACTTTTGATAGAGTATAAGTAGTGCACTAAAAGTGTATTTTTCTTGTTTCTTATTTTTGTGCCATGCATGACTTTATTTTTAATGCATTCAAACTGAAACATGTGTTATTCTTATTTGTATTCAACAGCAATTATATTCACTCTTGTGAGGTTGCGTGGGATATCCAAGCTAATACAAAGTACCAAGAAATCTTTCTCCTCAAACATGAGTTCTTATATCATACTGTCTCCCCAATTATTTTCATCGTAAGAGAGGAAAGAGAATTAAAAAAAACAGTGAGGGGAGTTGAGAGGAAAGCAAAACAACAGGGAAAAAAAAAGAAACCCAGCCAATTTAATGTGTATCTTTCTTTTTAGGAAGAGAGACTTTTCCCTTTGAACAGAATTACTTTTTAAAAGGAGCAGTGCGGATTCTGGTCTGTAATAGAGTCAATAGAGTGGAAAATATCATAGGCCCACCTCCAACACCTCTGCCAAACATCCCCACCATATGTGTAAGTATGATCCTGCAGTTTCTCTGCATCTCAAACAATTAGTAGGATATTGAGGTAACATCTTAGTAAATCTGTTCAGGACTAAATACCATCTATTAGCTTCTTTATATTGGTTTTCCACAATATTAGACAGTGTCCATTCTTGTTAACCCTTTTTAAAGACATTAACCATTTGGAGACATACATTTTTATACTGAGTTCCTTTTCCCAAGAACAAATTGCCCTGATATGGTTGTTCTTAACCTTGGTCAGAACCTTTTTCACTGGATCATAACAGAAGATCTCAGCTAACTGCTTCTCCTTAGTACCATCATTCTTCTCCTTCTTTTAATGGTGGTGCAGATTCAGCATGATCTCTGTCCAATATGTTCTGCATGAAGTAAAAAAAAAATGTTTTTTGGTGAATTAATGCACAATGAAAATGAAGCAGCTGCATGCTTTAGATTGTTAGGTAGCATCACTCTTGGAGAATGGCATGATAGAGGTGCTCCCCAGCTGTTGGCATCCTCCTGAGAGAACTCTCCCTCCATTAGTGTCAGAGTAGCTGTGACTTTAAGAATATTTGGAAACTCAACTGCAGAAATAAATGACAATCCACACAAGGTATAACGTTTAAGCAATTCTTGTATTAAAGTTAGCAGTAAAAAAAAAAAAAAAACTGACTGATATTGATTGCAGAGAAAAAATTAATGGTTTGACGTAATATGGAAAAATATATGTAACTTGACTGAAGTTTTAAGTAAAAAATATGATGGAACACTTGATTGAAGATATGGAAGGTACTTGCGATTAGGTGATTGAGAAAAATGCAGGATAACAGGGACGGTCCGTATTCAGAGGATTGGAGAAGTACACAATTTGAGTGAGGAAGTCAAAAGTCAGGATTGGGGGGCGTGACCGGAAGCAGATGTAGAACGCCGTCGCTGTTGGCTACACGCTTCCCCAGGGACCACGATGAAATCTTCTCTGCTTCGAGTATAGCCCATGAGGTTAATGGGACAACGCTGATGGGAGCGAATATCCCAGTCATCGTCTACTGAAATTTACCTGCACAAACGGGAAACCACGATGCTCTTCTCTTTTACTCCTTCACATCCAAAGGATAAAGCGGTGGACTGAATCGCATTACCGCCAAAAATCAACTTTAGCAAGCAGCAGCCGGGTCTCAAACACTTGCAGCTCCCTGGCCTTCTATACTTCAGCTGAAGCAAGCGGGGGAAATAAAAGAGACTACTCCAAGTACCAGAATACATATACTACCAGCGGGTACTTCAGAGCGAACCCCACACTCGAGAATCTGGAAATTGCAACAAGAAACCAGATAAGTGTTTCCATTTTTTCTCTTTTTTTTTTTTTTTTGGAGAACGCAGATACATGTATATGTCGTAATTGGGGGAAATCTTTTTATGCTTCCAAGAACTGTGAACATTTTTTTTCCCTGTCCAGTGTAAATAAAATAAATCTATTAAAGAGGCCAGAAGTGCTAAGAGGAGAGAGGGAAGAGGAAAAGAAAAGGAGTACTATAAGAGAGATAAAAGGAGAACATCATATGTCAAGGATGGGAAAAATTAATAAAAAAGGGAATAATACCCCAAGTACACCCAAAAAAAACAAAAAAACAACTACCCTCAATTTAAAATCCTTTCTGGTCCCGTTGCCGATCTCCCCAAGGGAAGAAGCAGATATGGATAGAGAAATAGATGAACTTCATACTAACACTGAAGATGTAATTAGTTCAAATACCTCATGCAGAACAATGGATGAAGAGGAAAGTACAGAAACAGACACACTGGGTCTATCTAGATCCATACTTACAAAGGAGGATTTTGATACCTCTATGCTGCAAATTAAAAAAAGAGATGTCAGATATGCTAAATAGCATACGTAACATTATAAGAGAAGAGATAACCGAAGTGAAAAGGGAACTAACACAACAAGGGGACAGACTGCAGATATTGGAACAAGATCTAATAACTATACACTGTTCTCAAAAAAACCTGCTAGAAACACAAAAGGCTCAATGCAGAGCAATAAGAGAAATGGAACAGAGAGTAACAGATTTAGACAATCGAGGGAGAAGGTCCAACTTAAGAATCAGAGGAGTACCAGAAACAGAAGGACCAGAGGACACATTTCAAATTGTAGCAGATCTTTTTCAATATCTCCAAGGTAGCGATGTGGAAATGATAACTAAGATAGAAAGAGCACATCGGGCCCTAAAGAGAAAAGACCTAACAAAATCCTTCCCAAGAGACATCATCTGTTACCTCCAATCTTATAGAGTAAAAGAGGAATTACTAAAAAAAAGCCCCCCAGCAGGAAAATTTAAAATATAAAGGAGCAAGTGTACAAGTTCTCCCGGACATTTCTTGGGCCACTCTTCAGGCAAGAAAAAGGTTAAAACCATTAACGGAAGTCCTAAGGAAAGAAGACATCCCATTTAGATGGGGGTTCCCATTGAGTGTCATAGTCAAAAGGGACAATAACACACATATTGTCAAAAAACCAGAGGACGTCATTAAATTTTCAGAAGCCTTGAAGATTAAAATACCGGATCTGACAGAATGGTCAGAATATCTGAGAGACTACTCGGAGATCCCAGAAATAATAAATAAACAATGGAGCGCTTTGGCCCAGAGAAAGAGACAGAAAAAGAATACAGGAGATATTATTGAAGGATAACCGAGTTAGACTCGATGCAAACCCAAGTTAATTTCCCCCTTCTTTTTCCTCCCCCCCCCCTTTTTTTTTCCCTCTGTCATGAGCTGTGAAAATGAGGCTCAATCTTCAATATTACTTGGGAGAAATATATTACTTACTTACATATATGAGTAAGATAAATAGCTTAAACAATGTATGTCATGTTAGTGCAATGTAAATATCCTTCCCCGCTATTTAGAGGAATTAAAGTAAGAGTAATGTATAATACTATCTATGTAAAACATAATTTTTATCTGTATAGGGGAGCAGGATAGATATCCCAAATATGGATGTATGTTGTAGAAGAAAAAGTCTTTATTTTTGTATATATGTGTAAAAGACTAGATTAACAATGGCATTAGAGTAAGATTATGATGATATATCACTTAGATTAAATGAAATCATTGTATAGGAATACGATCATGATATAAGGAAAGAGAAATTATTATGTATTTTTTTTATTTTATTTTTTCATACTAATGAATTATTAATGGAACTAGAGTAAGACTATGATGTTATATCACTTGGATCAAATGAAATCACCGTATATGTATATGATCACGATAGATATGTGTAAATATATATATATAATTTATCTATTGATTTATTTATTTATTTTTTAAATATTTTTTTTTTTCTACTTTTTTTTTTTTTCTCTTTTTCCCATTATTTTATGATGATATATCACTCAGATTAAATGAAATCACCGTATATGGATATGATCACGATGAGTATATGTGTATACGTGTAAAGAAAAAAAAGAGAAAAGAAAAAAATTATTTTTTTTTTTTTTTTCAAAAATGTTTTTTTTTTTTTCTTTTTTTTTCTTTTCTTTTTTTTTCTTTCTTTCCCATAATGGCACTAGAGTTAGATTATGATGATATATCACTTAGATTAAATGAAATTACCGTATATGAATATGATCACGATAAATATATATATATATATATATGTACATTTTTTTTTTTTTAATTATTAATGGAACTAGAGTAAGATTATGATGATATATCATTTGGATTAAAGGGAATCACCGTATATGAATATGATCACGATAAATATATATATATATATGTATCTTTTTTTTTTTTTCTTCTTCTCTTCTTTCTCTTCCCTTCTCCTATTATGTTGTTATTCCTGTTTTTATGTACAAAGGATTTGATTAACAATGGCACTGGAGCAAGATTATGATGAAATATCATTTAGAGTAAATAGAATCACTGTATATGAATGTGACCATGATGGGGAGGGGGGGGGGGGTGAGAGAAAGAGAGTCTCACTAACAGAGGAATAAGATTTTCATTCTATATCAAGTAGATTAAATGTAACTACTGTTCACGAATATGATCATGATAAATGGACTAGGTAACTTATGTTAAAGTATGTACTATTTGTTTTATACTAATAGGGGATTTATGGGGTTGTTATGTAATTGTATTTATTGTATTCAGATACAACAAAACCGGTATATATGTTGCTTACGATTAATTGATTCAATATTCTATGGTTCAATGTGCAACATAATGCGGATGAGACATAACACCTACCTGCATATATGAATAAGATAAAAACTTTAAAAAAATGTTGGTCAGGGATGTGTAATGTAAATATCCTCCTCCTTTCTTAAGAGGATTTAAAGCAAGAACAATGTATAACACTATCTATGTAAAAGAGACCTCTTGTCTGTATATGGGAGCAGGATAAACACCCCAAATAATCGGTGATGTAGATGTATAGTGTAGGGGGGGGGAGAGGGGGAGAGGGGGGAAAAGGGCTCCTGTTATGTAGAAAAAGGGAAAGTTATTATTACAATTTATTTTTATTTTTTATTTTTTTTTCTTCTCTTTTTCTTCTCGTTTTTGGGTTGGGTCTCCGGTTTGTTCCCATAGACTGGTAAATGATATGAACATATTGGAAAACTTAAAGGGCTAATAGTTAAGCAGGAGCCCTGGGGAAGAGACATTGGCTAACTTATGGATAATAACGAATGCAACGTGTTCGGGTTCGATCGCGGTCAGTCCAGGGGAAACCTGGGGCATATGTACATTTAGGGGAGTCTCGGGAGGGGAGAGAGTTGTCTTCTCCCGGTTTCTTCCTGTTGCCCATGGGTTCCATAGGGGGGGGAGGGTGCACGTTTTCCACTTGCGGGTATAAAGGTATAAGAGAAAGCCAGGGGACTGGGGCAGGTGACATTCGATAAAATGACGATAACAAAGGGTAAAACAGTATTGAAGGCCCCACAATTAGATTGTGGTGCTACAATTGTTTCACTCAATGTAAAGGGATTAAATTTACCAGAAAAAAGAGCAAAACTATTCCGAGATCTTTACCTATAAAAAGCTGATATTGCCTTCTTACAAGAAACCCATTTCCAGGAAAATAAAAGTCCTAGACTGTATGATAGAAGATTTGAACAATACTATTATTCTCATTCCCCAGTCAATAAATCTAAGGGGGTCGCGATCTTATTAGCAGGTAAACTTCAATTTAGACTTACAGACACATGGTCAGATACCGATGGCAGAGCAGTCTTTGTTAAAGGTAGTATTGGAGAAGCAAAGATCACTCTGGGAAATATATATGTTCCAAATAAAGACCAACGACCCTTCCTTAATGACATAATAGGAAAATTCTCAGAATTTGCAGAAGGAATTATGATACTTGGCGGAGATTGTAATATTGCCTTAGACTCACTCCTCGATTCTTCCACGGGAAGGTCATTGCTAAGATATACAGAAATAAGGAAAATAAAGAGTAAATTACATATAGAACAATTGTCAGATACATGGAGAGTATTTCATCCAGATAAAAAAGATTATACATTCTATTCAACTCCCCATGTAAGATATTCACGTATTGACTATCTCTTCTTGTCCCATAAACATTTAAATCTCATAAGAAGAGCAGATATCGGTCATATAACTTGGAGCGATCATGCTCCTATATTCCTTGAACTGCGAATTCCACACTTCAAGAGAACTTTCTCCAATTGGAGATTTAATGATAACCTGGTTAAAAAACCTGAACAGGTTAAGATAATTGAGGATGCTCTGTCACAGTATTTCCTGGAGAATGATCGATACGGAACCCCACAGACAGTGATTTGGGAAGCGCATAAAGCTGTGATAAGGGGACAGATAATTAATATGTCAGCATACAATAAGAAGAAAAATATACAGGAAAAAATAAATATACTGTCTCAAATAGCTCATATAGAGAGTAGACATAAAGCATCACTGGACTTGATAACATATCAGAGATTATTGAATTTAAGATCACAGTTAGCTTCAATACAAAATTTCAATATTCACCATTCCTTTTTGGCTTCAAAAGCCAAAAGGCACCTGTTCGGGAATAAACCTGGAAAGTTTCTAGCGAGATATATAAAATCTAAGCGAGTAGCAGCATTTATTCCTAGGATAAAAGATACAGGGAATAAAATCCGGAACCTTAATGAGGAAATTGCGGAAGTCTTTAGAAGGTATTATGAACACTTATATAACCTTGCAAGTGGACAGATAGACAATATAAGGAAAAAATGAAGGAATATCTGGATAAAAATCTGCCCCAAAAACTTAAAAAAGACTGGGTTGAGAGTCTTGAGACCCCTATAACAGAGGAGGAGTTGAGAGCTACAATTAAAAGTTCACCATCAGGCAAAAGCCCAGGCCCAGATGGGTTCCCCATAACATATTATAAGGTATTCTCGGAGATATTGATCCCCCGGTTTGTTAAAACATTTGAATCACTGTCTGTGGGGGGACTCCTTCCGAAACAGGCTCAGGAAGCACATATAGTGGTCATTCCTAAGCCCGGAAAAGATCCACTCCTATGCTCAAGTTATAGACCAATATCTTTAGTGAACGAGGATATCAAATTGTTCTCCAGATTACTGGCGAATAGGCTGAAAGGGATCCTCCCTCATCTCATTCATGGGGACCAGGTAGGATTTGTCCCTGGCAGGGATGCTAGAGACAATACTGTGAAAATTTTAAATTTGATACATTATGCGCAGGAAAATATGGTCCCTATGCTGCTGCTCTCGGTAGATGCCCAGAAGGCATTTGATAGGGTAAGCTGGCCCTTTATGTTGGGAGTATTAAAACAACATGGAATTGGACCTAGGATGGGCAGATGGATAAGTGCACTATATCAGACACCCACAGCCAGAGTTAGGGTCAATGGAACACTATCGGGCCAGCTTGCCCTATCGAATGGCACAAGACAGGGGTGTCCCCTGTCACCGCTTCTGTTTGTAATGATAATGGAGCCTTTTTTAACAGCCCTGAGATCTAATCCAGATATTAGTGGAATGAGACTCGACCAACATGAGTACAAGATTGCTGCATTTGCTGATGACTTATTACTGATTGTTACTCAACCCATAGTATCCCTGCCTAATATATTGAAGGAAATGAATGTATATACAAGTCTGTCTAATTTTAGGGTGAACCTGGAGAAATCAGAAATATTAAATATCTCGGCTTCCCCAGGAATGGAAGGGCTTATTAAAAGATCTTTCCCATTAAAATGGTCTAGGGAATACATTAAGTATTTAGGTGTCCATATACCTTGTGATCTGAAGAAAATATTTCAATTAAACTATCTCCCTTTGGTACACACAATGAAGGAAGACATACTTAGATGGACTAAATTAAAAATCTCATGGTTTGGGCGCATAGGAGTGACTAAGATGAACCTGCTACCTAGAATCCTGTATGCCCTGCAGACCCTCCCGATCCAGGTACCCGAATCCTTTTTTAGGAGTATTAGGAAAGGAATAACGGAATTTGTATGGGCAAACAAACCCCCTAGATTGGCTTATAGATATCTCACTAGGCCTAAATCCAGGGGAGGATTGGGTCTCCCGGACATACAGGATTACTATAGAGCTGTCCATCTGGCCAGAGTAGTAGAGTGGACAAGACCGGCAAATAAGCAATGGGTCACATTGGAAAATTACGGTCTCTTTGTCCCTATCCCAGTAGCCACATGGGTCAGAAAAACCCAGAGAGTGGTAATAAAAACAAGGCATCCGACAATAAATGCTACTGTAAAAATATTTAAAAAACTTAAAGATAATGTGAGGATAGGAGGATCCTTATCTCCCCTTACTTCTCTTATCGCCAATGATGATTTCCCTATGGGGTCTAACCTTGCCATTTGGGAGGAAACTTTTGATCTAGATACTAGATATCCCCGGTTGGGGCATGTTATGCGAAAGGAAGGATTGATCCCCCTGGAAGTCCTTACGGACCATAGTTATCCATCGGTTAAGCAAAGAAAGCTATATGCCCAGTTGCAGGAGTCCATTAATCCTATTCTTCGATCAACCCAATACCCGGAGGTCCTTACCCCATTCGAAACATTATGCGTATTGTCAGAGACACCTAAAAGGGTTATATCTACTATATATGCAATTCTCTCTAATCCAAATGAGGATAATAAGCCCTAATATACGCGAATGGGAAAGGGACTGTGGTACGGGGTTAGACGAAAAGCAATGGAAAAAGATACTTACGCTTTCCCATAAATGCTCAATTTCAGTAGCAGTCCAAGAAAATAATTTCAAACTTTTGACCAGATGGTATAGGACCCCAGAATTCCTACACAGAATATACCAGAAACCAACAGATAAATGTTGGAGATGTCAGAGGGGAGTAGGAAATTTCCTACATATCTGGTGGATGTGTCCACTAATTAAACCCTTTTGGGATTTAATAGTTAACACTATACAATTGATCTTGGACCCTTCTTTCATCGCTAATCCTATGTCAGTACTACTCCACCACACTGAAATGTCAGTAAACACATATAGGAAATCCCTGATCCCTGTGTTTCTGAATTCAGCAAAGATACTGACACCAAGGTATTGGAAACAGGAGATAATACCTACTTACGGGGAATGGGTGGGAGAAGTAGAACTTAATAGGAGAATAGAAGCTTTAACGCTGTTAGAAGACGAGGGAGCTATAAAATATGAAACCAAATGGAACAGATGGTCGCAATATTTGGAGGGACCACTGTTTGCCCCGGGACTGGAACAGATGGTGTAAAACAATGCTCCATGGTAGCCCAGGCGAGGTATATGATAGATTATTGATAGACTGAAGGACCTTTAAGTGGAAGACGTGCAAGGGGTGGGGGGGAGGGGGAGACTCAATGTTTTATATACAAATGTAATGTATGAATTTAATGAACTGTTTTGTAATGGCTGAATATGAAGATGTATATATTTTTTTTTATGAAAGAAAACAATAAAGATATTTGAAATAAAAGTCAGGATTGGAGAAATCAGAATGGTCGAGGATATCCGGGTCAGCAACAAGTAATCAAAAATGAAAGTAGCAAGATACACTAAGGTAGCTTGGAGCTAAGGAGTCAGGAACAACAGCATGTCTGTTGCAGACTGTTATTTATAGTCACAGGAAGATCGCGTCATTGAAGGGGTGTGGCCTAATGAAGGGGGCATGGCCTAATGAAGGGGGCGTGGCCTAATTACGCAATCGGTAAAAATGAAAGCCTGACAATTAGTCTGAGAAATTCCCTGTTTTCTCTATGAGTGCCATTGTCATCTCTGGTGGAATTTAACACAATTCCAAAACATGTTATCCTAGGACTGAATGACATTCATGTTCTCTTGGTTGTTGCTCTGCCACTTACTATTGTTCACTTTCTCTTTCACCCAGTAGTGATGTGGGCATAGTTTAAGATAAGTGTTGCAACCATCTGGCAAGATGTTTGTTTTGAAGGAATAAATCTTTGTAGATATCTTAATTTTGGTTATGTAGATGTTGCCTATGATAACCCAACCAAGATCTAGGCTCTGAGTGAATGAGGCATCTGTTAACGTACCTTGTGTACTCTAAGAATGTCTCTGCACAAGAGAAGTAGGATATCTGCATTCTTGATGAAAGGCCAGTATATCTTTAGCTATTAGCCTAAGATGATGATGGGAAAGAACAACTTTTAGCGTGAGAATCTCTTGCTTGTTGGATGTGATCTTGTTGCACTCAGTGAGTGTAGGTAAGGATAATTCCATATCACTCCTGAAGATACTACAAATCTACTGACTCTTCTTCCCGTGACCTCTGTAATGCCACTGTAAATGTTAAACTAGACATATAAAAGCACAGACTCTAATCTTGACATTTTTTAACACACATGCTACAGGCACCTTCTGTCCATGTTTGGGGAGGGTCAGTTGGAATGATGTTGTATCACACTGCTATTCCTCTTCCCCTCCTAGTTTAAAATCCTCCAAGCAAAACCTCTGAACTGCTCACTGAGAACATTTGTTCCCTCAGAGGGAAAGCTGCAAATCTTTTTGGTACACTTAATTTAATCCACATAGAGCTTCTACGAGAAACAAAGCCACATTCTGGCTTCTAACACCATTCACCAAGCCACAAGTTAAAGTCCTTCATACATCTCCACCTATCATTCTGAATGTTGTACACAGGCAGAACTTCAAAGAATGATAGTGTGGATGCAACC
Source organism: Pelodytes ibericus (assembly GCA_036172795.1). Classification (NCBI taxonomy): domain Eukaryota; kingdom Metazoa; phylum Chordata; class Amphibia; order Anura; family Pelodytidae; genus Pelodytes; species Pelodytes ibericus. The sequence goes on along the minus strand of CM069858.1, from coordinate 107,505,804 downwards.
TGCTATAAGTCATTGCCATGAACATAGACAACTTCCTTTACCTTTGAAACATACTTCCAATTCCCCTTCCTGTTTCTGCGAGCAGTAGCACCAGGAAGACATATCATAAAACTGTTACTCTCCAACTCCACACCTTATGATAGAATCACCCAGCAACAATCACTTTTTTTTAAATTAGATTTCTACTTTGTGTTGTTGGTTGCAGGCTTGCATACCTTTGATATTAAAGAATGTTGGTTCCTCACCCTCTGTGTCTGAGCCTGTCTCAATACACCACTACAAATACTGCAAATGAATTATGGAGTTTCATAAACTTTGTGAAATGCCTTTCATCAACAACTCTAAATGTTCCAGATCCTACAGTAATCTATCTGTCATTCTTAGGTGTTCTGTGTGACAGTTGGGTTACAACAGTCCCAGCTTAAGTTTAACAGATCATTTACAAATCTCACACTTCAAAAATGCAATCTCCTGCTTCAACAGAGAGAACTGCCTATAGCGCAGACAGCAGTCAAATCTTTCCTATTTTGTTGCTTTTCTAGCCTCAGACTATCTCCAGATGATCTTCAACTACACTTAGAATAGCTGCGCTTTGAAGAAACTGCATGGATAAAATTAGACAGCTAATGCCCACTATACAGCCCCCAAAAGTATGCACTACAACCCACATATGCCTTCAAGCACTAGAACATCCCTACTCTTTCTCACTGTTTGTCCTTAAATAGGAGTAGGGCTAAGAGGAGGACTTTGTCTATGCGTTGCCAAGGTGTCACCATGGCAATGCCTATTATTTGTGTGCAATGAACAGATTGTCTGCATGCCTATAGAATCCCTCCCCTCCTGCTTCTCAGTACTTCTTGAATTTGGAGTTTCCAGTAAGTTCAAGTTTGCCTTGCTTCTGTGTTCTGTGATTTCCCATGTTCAGTTTTCTTGCTATTTGACCTATGCCTGTATTATTCTACCAGGATGCTGTGCTGCCAGCCCTGACCTCTACTTTTCTTTGAAGATGAACCGGTGCTGCCAGCCCCGACCTCAGCTTCTTCCTGCTTTTCCCTATTCTGTAGCTCACCTTCGGATTTATTTGTGTTGCCTTCATGCATTAATTCACCATCCCAATTGTTTTTCCTACTTTCAATAAGTGGGTTTGGTGTCTCTATTTGTACATGTGTGTGGACTGTCTCCTGCATCTGGGCTTTCCTACCTATGTTAAGAGAACACGACATTACACGGTCAGATCATAAACTCAAGAATGTAATTTATTGTCCATATGAAAAGAGAGGGAAGAATAAGCCAGTTCCTCTACACATTAGGAGACCTATAAATGAATAACCCATTGTGAGATGCAGTACAGCCTTGGTTGCCTGACACATGCACAATAGTCTAATCAGCAGAGAATCTAATCCCATAAAGAAAATATTTAATTTGTATAGCATAACTAATACAATTATAGGATAGTTGTAAAAGTACATGGCATAAGATGATTTATCTACTCAAAATATTATACTAGTTTTGGTGTTCTACTGTTATTTTTTGTGCTTTTCCTCTAGCTACAAATCCATTCACTTTACATTAAAATGCTCTTCTGTTCACTGCACATATATATGCTAGTTAGCCTATAAAGCACACACAGGATAACTAATAATTAAAAAGATAATTTCTAAAACATCTTGTAAAACAATGCACGCATAATAAAGACATAAAAAGAAGACTAAAAACAGTCATGCCTGGTCTGCGGTATTACTGAGTAATGCATATTTAAGGACTGGGAATTAATTTATTAATGCGAGGTCACATATATTCAATTTTAATCATAAAAAACAACAGCAATCATTATCTTCTTCTTTCAAGTAATTTGAATCCAGTGACCAATGACCACAAGGTCCAATAGAACATAAACTATTTAAGTTTAAGTGATTGAAAGTAAATTGCATTTTCTCTCAAGTACAGCTGCATTTTACTGCTTGTGTAAAAAATATTAAATATCCACTTTTCATACCATAAATATTTTATATATCAAAGAGACATGCTAATTTTTTGTGGATTTGGTGAATTCAATGAGCGGAGGCTTGTGATATTTCGCTTTCTACATGAAGCCAGAAAGTTTGAAGAGCCATCACATATAAACCAGACTAAAAGCACACTTCGGCATGCAGTCTTTGCTACAGTGTTGATGGAAATGAACAAATACTTTTGAAAAATGATTTACTTCACATACCTTACCACTTCAAAGTTAGCAATCTTATGAAAACTTACATAGTATGTTGTGTGCTAAAACAAGCAATGGAAGCTATCAATGATCACTTTCACCACTCGAACAATATTAATGTAATGCCTCAAGGCATCCAGCCACAAATTTACTGCCTAATTGACCAGCATTCACTCCCCGGAGCGATCAGGGACAGCATGTCATTCCAATATGGCGATGCCCTCTTGTGAGCAAGAGCTTTGGACATTATCATTGATCACTTCTGTTGCTCTGTTGGCCTCTTAAGGCAGTCAGCAAAAATGCACACACAAAAAGGATATGATAGCCTTAGATCTACTGCATGATTTCAGTTACTGCCCTATAACAACAAACAACAAGTAAACTGCAAATTTCAATATTAAAATCTATTTAGCAGGGTTTTTTTTACGCATTTGTAGATATGTAAAATATTTTTCATTATATTTATGCTTTTATTAGAAGAATTTGCATGATATGATGATAAGAATGGTAACTAAAGAAATACCTTCTTATGCTGATAAAAAATTAAATATAATATATGTAGGTACATTAAATGAGAAAGAGGCAACACTGCAGAAATATTAAAATAGACTCTGTTACCAAGAGTAAGACATGGCAAAATAGTTTGCAGACAACCTGGAGCAAGCATGGAACATAACACAGCTGACAGGATAAACGGGATGCTTCAGGCCAGGATAAACAGAGAAAAGACAGGAAATAGGTGTCTGGACTAAAAAGACAAAACAGGGACAGGACTAAGGCATAGCATGGCAGAAGCAAACTAGGAAAAGGAATGCAGGTCGCAGGGCTAAGAAAAGAGAGAAAAGCAGGGCAGACATATACAGAGCACAGACAAAGGGCATGATAACAGAACTAAGTAGACTTCAGAGTCGTAAACACAGGACTAGTCTAGAACTCTAAGATGGTAATTAGTGAGGGTTTAGTTACACCAAATGGTTATTCGATGATAAACTTGGCACCAGCCTCACATTTGGCAAGTTCTTAGCACTAACCTACATGAAACTAAATCTAAAATTAAACAAGAAACATTAATACCAAAACAAAGGACCTGTAGCAGGACAGACTGGGGAATGAAACACACAGAAGAAATTGGTGGGGCACATGTAAATAGGAGAAGAGTGACAAAGCAGAAAACAAGTACAGATCAGAACAATATAACAAGGCAAGAAAGAAAGCAATCCAAGGAAGGAGCAAGAGCACAGTTAAAGTATACACAAAGAAAACAAGGCAGCACAGGACATGGAAGCCCTCTGATAGGACATAGGACAGGACAACCCTCTGATAGGCACATGACAGGAGTACAAGGAAGGGGAAGGAACAGGTATAAAGCATAACTTCATATCCAAAAGGAAACAAAGCTTGCACTCTGGTTCATCAGTAAATTAAAGTTATTATTTATTGGCCTATTCAATTGACCTATTTGTATGAATGGGGACTCTATTTCGGTTTATAGAAATCCAATAGCATTACATGTATTCCATAAACTGCTATTCTATAAACCGAAATAGAGTCCCTATTCTTATGAATGGGGACTCTATTTCGGTTTATAGAAAGCCCATAGCATTACATACAATGTAATCGCCGAACCCCGAACTCCAACCCGAACATATAGTGAAATGTCCGTGTTCGGGTCCGGGGTCCAAAAACCATAATGTTTGGTACAAACCCGAACAGTGCGGTTCGGGTTCGCTCAACACTACTAAAGACTGCTGGATCTACTGACTAAAATTCGAATTTAGAGGTCGACTTTTGAGTCATTTTGATGCTGGCTAGCATTTCAGCAATGACATCACATGATGATTATCCCTACTGCACCTCTTGATTTAATTGTTTATGTAACTAGCTTTTAGAAATGTAGAATGTAAACATCAACTTATTAAATGTAAAATAATAGTATGCTTCTACACATTTTTTTTGTGTAAATGTATTTTCTTTTAAATGTCTATTACTTTAGACATATCATTAAATATTTTATATTTAAATTGTATCTGTGTATGTATTGTTAACTCTTACCTACCTTTGAATCTTTAAAATGTATATTAACTTAAATGTACCTTTCATTTAATTGTATATCTTATTAAAGTAAATCTGGATCTCTTTAATAATCATGACAAGCCCATGGGTTTCTGGGGCTCTATTGTAACTGTAACCGACAGTGCATAACAAGTAAAATAAATATTTCCCAGTCACCTGAAGGTATTGGCAGCTATTTTGTGTTCCTCTGTGGTTAGACCTACACTGTCCACAAGGTTTCTTTCACTGAATTTCCCTGTTGTTACCATACTAATAATAATGTATGTAAATACTGATGCCACAATCATTTGGTGAACTAAAAAAAGGTACTAACATAAAGATTATTCTAATCATAATTCACATCTCTTCCTTCACAATGTACATTTGAAAGTATTTTTTTCTCATTATGGAAACAAATGGTTTAACACAGATAGTGGTTTCTTTAGTAAGGAATTCCCGAAGATTAACATACATTAAAAAGCAATATATATGTTTCCATATTCACTTGTTCACAATTGAATTCAGATATGACACACAAATTATTACAGGAGTACATATGGAAACACACCAATAGCATACAAAAAGTGTGGGAAGTTCTCATGTGTATCGTATCAGTAATGTGAAAAAAAGAACTGGCCTGGAATAGATAATTAGCATCAAAAGTGTGGTCCTAGTTAAAGTTAAAGTTTCACTTCTTGAAAAATAGGACCACTGACCATCTCCGTAAACCAAGCTTCAATGCAGTGATGGGATTCAAAAAATTGAGTAAGCAGTTCCAACTTTCAAGCATGGTGTAATGTCTTTTTCTCTAATTTAAAACAAAATAAAAGAAAAACTACTTGCTTTTTGCTAAGCAGCAAAATGTTATCTACAATTTATATAATGTGGGTTATTTAAAGTGAATTTCAAATTTAAGGCCAAAGTAGATAAACTGGAAGAATTCTCTAAGCAAGCTATGCTTTCAGTTTAGATACTCTGGTTTTAAATTTCAAACTGTGGTTCACTAAAGAGACATACATTTATACACAGTCACACTTGCACACTCACATACACAGTCAAACTTACACACACACACACACACACACACACTCTCAGTTAGACACATACACACTTAGACACACACTCCCACTTAGACAGACACACACACACACCCACTTAGATACACACACACACACTTAGATGCACACACACAGACTCCCACTTACACACACACACACTCCCACTTACACACACACACAGTCCCACTTACACACACAAACACTCCGCCTTACACACACACACACACACACACACACACACACACTCCCACTTACACACACACACTCCCACTTACACACACACAGTGCCCCACTTCAGAGTCATCAGAAATTTCAGGGCCCATTACTGAACAAATTCTGCTCCCCTCTGGATAGTTTATTCATTAATATGCCACTGACAACTAGCTCCTTAATATGCCACTGATAATTAGATGCTTAATATGCCACTGTTAATTTGCTGCTTAATATGCCACTGATAATTAGATGCTTAATATGCCACTGATAATTTTGCTGCTTAAAATGCCACTGATAATTTTGCTGCTTAATATGCCACTGATAATTAGATGATTAATATGCCACTGATCATTTGTTGCTTGATATCCCACTGATAATTAACTCCTTTATTTGCCACTGATAATTAGATGCTTAATATGCCACTGATAATTATCTACTTAATGTGCCACTGAAAATTAGATGCTTAATATGCCACTGATAACTAGCTCCTTAATATGCCACTGATAATTAGATGCTTAATATGCCACTGATAATGTTGCTGCTTAATGTGCCACTGATAATTAGATGCTTAATATGATACTGATAATTTGCTGCTTAATATGCCACTGATAATTAGATGATTATTATGACACTGATAATTAGATGCTTAATATGCCACTGATAATTTGCTCGCTAATATGTCACAGACAATCCCCCCTCCCTCCTCCTCAACCCGTCCCCATCTCCCCCCTCCCTTTTCCCCTTCCTCTGCCCTCCTCCCCCAAAGGGATTAGGCAAAGACAAGGTCAAAAGCAGCCCAAAGGGTCGAGGCAGGCAGATTAGTAGCAAAAACGAGTTTGGGAAGCCAGGGTCAGGAGAGGAGAGATCAGCAGTATCCAAGAGGGAAGCCAAAGGGTCAAATACCCAGTGGTTCAAAATACAATACTTAACAGTGATGGGAGGTAACAGAAACTTCACAAGGAGAGAACCTAGTTTGGGAATAAACAAGCACAAGACTATACTCGTTAACCACTCTGCATCACCCTATATATTGGAAACATCACTCTCTTAGTCGCTACAAAAAAATATTGGAAATAGTGGAGAGTGGGTGCCTGCAGACCCAATATTAGCATTAACTAATGGACTACTCAAGAAAGAGTTGTCCTAAAAGAAGGTCTGTTACAAAAAGGCACTCTAAAAAGAATCAATAAGAGAAAGCACCAGGCTGACAATAAGTCAGATATCAAAATTAAAGTCCCAAAAATGAATAGATATGAAGGACCTTTAAATGAGCACCTCTACAACACATAAATATTACCCGGAAGAAGCTGAGGTGAAACAATCGTCGGTAACTTTTTGTGATTTATGTGTCTATTCCTGCAGGAGGAGTGTGTTCGGTGAAGTGCAACCACGAGCAACACAGCTTGGCAGCTGTTTACAAGCTCCATATCTTGGACGGCTTCACATGATTTCCAGGCACACAGGGAGGATCCCTTTATTTCAGCAACATGGATGATTGAGTTCCTTTCAAGATTTTAAGATTCAAATTTTGTGTACCAGCCCTCTCCGTGACCGGCGGGTTGCGGATAGTGAAGGTTCAGAAGTAATTTGGAACTCTTTAATCTCCAGCTGATTATTCTGTGGAAGTTTTTCTATTCAAACACAAGGGAGCTACGGTTGCTATTTTGCAGTGTTCACATTGACTGACCCTACTTTATATGCCTGTTTGAATGTCAGCATTTGCAGTTTTATTCCAACCACAGCAACTATCTCCATGCATATTTTCTACTCTGCTATAAAAGTGAGTGAACTGTTGCAAATATAGCTGCAGTGTTCATTCCATTATTATCTTAGCTGTGCTTCATTAGAAGTAAGCTGTGCATTAACTATAAAGAGCCTGGACTGCAGACTTATATTAATATATTAAGGCTCTAATCTGTGGGGCCTTTTATGTATTTATTAGTGTAGACGTATGTTTATTTCATGCACTCTATTCTCTAATAGGTCTATGCGCTTAGCTCATTATGTTTACCCTCTCTTTATTCATTTTTTGGTTGGAACACTGCATAGTAGGTGTGCTGCGATGGCAACACCCACTCACCTCCCTCTAACTAGTCCTTTGTTGGAGTGGCCATGCCCCTTGGTTGCTAAGCCACGTCCTTTGGATGTGAAGCCACACCCCTTGGAGTGAAGCCAGGCCCCGGCAGCAGGAGGACATGTGTACTTGCTCTGCAGTAGTCAAGCGCTACTCCAGACCACAACCGCGCGCCACAACATGGGAGGACGGAGCTCTGGAGGTGAGTGAAGGAGACAAGGGACCCTGATGCCTGCAGGTAGTGGGACCTGGAGCCTGACACCGTGTGAGACAGTCACACGGGCAAGCAGGGGCCTATGGGGCAGCTGCCTTGTGCCCCCAGGAAGGAATGAATGTAGCTACCCCGTTTGCCCATGAGTTGTTTTTTTTTTAATATAAATTTTTTTTTTAAAGGGATCTCCAGCTTGCACCGATTCAGGATTTACTCACAGTGAAAGACAAAAAGTGCAAGTAGGGTTAATACATAAATTACATATGTAAATGTATGCTTTGTATGTAACATGCCCACTTTGAGTTCCTACATTTGAGCTTGAAAACAGAAGAGTGACATCACATAAAGAATATTAGGATGCAAATTGTAAACATCTCATTTAATGAACACATACAATCACACGCTACGTAAGTACGTGTATGTGTCAGTAAGAGAGGTAATGGAGTGAGTGATGTGATGGACTGAAGTGTACCAACATCTATCTTAAGATCGTTGCACCACGAGAGCCATCTCACTTGTTATGGTGTATTTTTGATGATGCTGGTTGACATGTCTTTCAATTTAAGCTGCAGATTCACAATTGAAAAGGAACTTTGCCCCAGATCTTGTCCTACTGAACTTGTTCATTTTGACAGTTTGATTTGTTGTTTTCACTGGAATGGACCTTGAAAAAGGCGGCATTTGCTGAAAACATAATTTTATCAAATAGCTTTCAAACACTTAGTTTGAAATGAACTAATCAGATTCTGCACCAACAGTGAAAAAATGATTTAATGCAAGTCACATGAATCTACAGTTTTTGGCAGTTTTACAATGTGCAGCTATTTTAAAAAAAAAATGTGTTAATAATGGAGACTGATAATATGAACAATAATATATGGCTAGACTGCCTTATCTGCAAAATATTATCGTTTTTATATGAAATAATGACATAGTTGGTGTATCTTTACTTATCCATTGTTGTAATATACATTTTCTTGCTACAGCCAATGTATAAATATATTTTCAATGGTATAATTTTTCTTTGTGATTATACCAAGAATGGCTTCTTCAGCTTGTATGTTATAATTAACTATTTTAATTATATTTAGGAATTGTTCAATGTTATTCCAAAAGGTATTAATCTTTGGACATTCCTAAAAATTATGTATTAAGTTTGCATTTTTTAAACAACATTTTTGACACGTATCTATAGGAATAATACCCATAAGATATTGTCTATGTGTTGACAAATATTTATAATGTATAATTTTATACTGCATTTCATAGTATTGTTGGTATTATTTTGCATGTTATTATGCTTTGTTTTATTATGTCTTCTAGTTTCATATTGGGAAAATGCGTTAACCATTTTTTAATACCCTTAGGAATATACTTGGTAAATTTTGTTTCTTGTATTTCTTTATATATTAATTTTGTAGATATAATAAGTTCTGCTGATAATCTTATTTTATTATCAAAAATGTTGTCCCAATCTGTTTGTTTAAGTTTTTGAAATTGTATTCTTGCGAATTCTTGTATTTGTAGATATTCGTTCCATTTAATATTTAATTGTGGTACATTTTCTCTACATTCAGTAAAACTCATCAAGGAGGTGGAATTTGTTTTGATGAAAGTTGTGAGATTATCTATATTATGTTTTTTCCATTCTAGAAATGATTTTGTCTCATTATTATTTTGGAATTGTGGATTATTACAAAATGGATGAAAAATAGAGTATCTCCATTGCATGCAGGGCCGGACTGGCCCACCGGGATACCGGGAAAAATCCCGGTGGGCCGCCTGCCCCGGGGCCGCCTCGGCCACTAAAATTGAAGAATTCGGCTGCTGCAGCATCCGGCCGCAGCAGGCGAATTTCTTAAAGCGGCGACGGCCGCCGAATTGCTTAAAGTGGCACCGCCGCTTTAAGAAGTTCGCCTGCTGCCGCCGGATGCTGCAGCAGCAGTTCCGGCGGCGGGATGGGAAGTAGAAACCAAGGTGAGTGAGACATACAGGGGGAAGGGGGTGAAAGACACTACAGGGGGGGGGGGGGTGAAAGACACTACAGGGGGGGGGGTGAAAGACACTACAGGGGGGGGGTGAAAGACACTACAGGGGGGGGGGAGAAAGACACTACAGGGGGGGGGGAGAAAGACACTACAGGGAGAAGGGGGGGTAAAAGACACTACAGGGGGTGTGTGTGAAAGACACTACAGGGGGGGGGTGAAAGACACTACAGGGGGGGTGAAAGACACTACAGGGGGGGGTGAAAGACACTATAGGGAGAAGGGGGGTAAAAGACACTACAGGGGGAAGGGGGGGGTAAAAGACACTACAGGGGGAAGGGGGGGGTAAAAGACACTACAGGGGGAAGGGGGGGTGAAAGACTCTACAGGGGGAAGGGGGGGGTGAAAGACTCTACAGGGGGAGAGGAGGGTGTGAAAGACACTACAGGGGGAGAGGAGGGGGTGAAAGACACTACAGGGGGAGAGGAGGGTGTGAAAGACACTACAGGGGGAGAGGAGGGGGTGAAAGACACTACAGGGGGAGAGGAGGGTGTGAAAGACTACAGGGAGAAGGGGTGAAAGACACTACAGGGGGAGGGGAGGGGGTGAAAGACACTAAGGGGGAAGGGGGGAAGAGAGATGCCACAGAAAGGACAGAGAGAGAGAGAGACGCCACAGAAAGGACAGAGAGAGACGCCACAGAAAGGACAGAGAGAGACGCCACAGAAAGGACAGAGAGAGAAAGACGCCACAGAAAGGACAGAGAGAGAGACGCCACAGAAAGGACAGAGAGAGAGAGAGAGACGCCACAGAAAGGACAGAGAGAGAGAGAGAGAGACGCCACAGAAAGGACAGAGAGAGAGAGAGAGACGCCACAGAAAGGACAGAGAGAGAGAGACGCCACAGAAAGGACAGAGAGAGAGAGACGCCACAGAAAGGACAGAGAGAGAGAGACGCCACAGAAAGGACAGAGAGAGAGAGAGAGACGCCACAGAAAGGACAGAGAGAGAGAGAGACGCCACAGAAAGGACAGAGAGAGAGAGAGAGACGCCACAGAAAGGACAGAGAGAGAGAGACGCCACAGAAAGGACAGAGAGAGAGAGAGAGACGCCACAGAAAGGACAGAGAGAGAGAGAGAGATGCCACAGAAAGGACAGAGAGAGAGAGAGACGCCACAGAAAGGACAGAGAGAGAGACGCCACAGAAAGGACAGAGAGAGAGAGAGAGACGCCACAGAAAGGACAGAGAGAGAGACGCCACAGAAAGGACAGAGAGAGAGAGAGACGCCACAGAAAGGACAGAGAGAGAGAGAGGCCACAGAAAGGACAGAGAGAGAGAGAGACGCCACAGAAAGGACAGAGAGAGAGAGAGACGCCACAGAAAGGACAGAGAGAGAGAGACGCCACAGAAAGGACAGAGAGAGAGAGAGACGCCACAGAAAGGACAGAGAGAGAGAGAGAGACGCCACAGAAAGGACAGAGAGAGAGAGAGACGCCACAGAAAGGACAGAGAGAGAGAGAGACGCCACAGAAAGGACAGAGAGAGAGAGAGACGCCACAGAAAGGACAGAGAGAGAGAGACGCCACAGAAAGGACAGAGAGAGACAGGATACAGGATATGTCTCACACACTGCCCTGATATATACCTCTGCACAGGGCAATTCATATAACTCTGTGTACATACTGGAGGTATATATATTGCCCTAGACAGGCTTTTATATCAGTCTTATCTATAAATAATACACTGTTCAGATGTGCTTTTTAAAATGCATGATTTTACCTTCTATGAACAAAAAAATTATATTATGCTATGGGCTGCTTTAAAAATCTTATGCGATGGGCCTGGTATATAAATTTTTTCCAGGGCTGGTTTTTGTTCCCAGTCCGGCCCTGATTGCATGCCCTATCGAGTTCTTACTAGTTTCCAAGCTTTAACCCCTTGCCGACAAAGGACGTGCCAGGCACGTCCTGGGAGAAACTCCCTTAACGACAAAGGACGTGCCTGGCACGTCCTGCATTGAATGAAGCGGTTTTCGCGATCAACGATCGCGAAAACCGCTTTAACAGTGCTGGTCTATTGCCTCGACATCGAGGCAATAGCCAGCACCGAAATTTCTATTTCGGGACCCCCACGATCGCCACACGGAGCGATCGTGGGAAGCCATATTGACGGAGCATGATGCTCCGTCAATATGGCTAAGTCCTCTGCCGGTCTGAGCTTCGGAAGTGAAAGTAACTTCACTTCCGTCGCTCTGAATATGCTACTTGACTACCCCTAGTGGTAGTTTAGTAGCATTGCAATGGGAAATATTTAAAATAAATATTTAATTAATTAAAAACAGGTTATTTAGCTATATTAGCCTATAGGGTTAAAATTAAATATTTTTTAGCATAAGGGATATAATAAGGATTAGAGTTGGGGTTAAATTTAGTGTTATGGTTACATTTTGGGTTCGGGTTGGGGTCAAAAGATCAATATAGGAAAAAACCAAAAAACACTATTTTTGGTTTTTGCCCCATAACTCGCAAAAAAATACCGAAAAATATGGAAACATGCATATTTTTGAACTCGGGAGAACATTTAGAAACTATTTAGACGGGGTCTTTTTTAATGATTTTATTTGTGTAAATTATATTTTAGGTCGAAGTTAGAAAAAGTGTGTTTTTTTAAATTTTTCATCATATTTTATGATTTTTTTTGTAGTAAATTATAAGATATGATGAACATAATGGTATCTAATGAAAGCCCTTCTTATGATGATAAAAACAACATATAATTTGTGTGGGTACTGCATGTGAGAAAGAAAAAAATTACAGCTAAACACGAACACCATAGAGATGTCAAAACAGCCATTGTCACCAAGGGAAAGTCAAGGTGAAAATGTCTTGTCACTAAGGGGTTAATAATAGATATCAACAAAGGATTGTCTTGGATATATTTTGGAAATTTGGAAATTTTGTAATAGGTATATGTAATATCGCTTGTAATGCAATTGTTGGGCAAAAACTTTGTTCTAATATGATATCAGAATATATGTTAGTATTTGCTATCCAGTCTAATGCGTAGCGATATGAAGCCGCTATATTATAATCTTTAGGTATTGGTAAGTTATAACCTAGATCATTTTTTTTTTCGTTGTAAAGTGTTAAGTTTCTCCCAACTCTGCTACTTTAGCCTTAAGTTTGCTATTCCCCTGGCAATACCCTTGTCAATCCTCTTTCATAAATAAAGCTCTTAGTTTACCATGTTTTTGTAAACATTTTTGTGCAAAGGGTTTGTTTGTTTTTATTCCATGAATACGTAATTTTGTTTTATCGAAACGCAGCTTGCTAGTTTATCAGTTCACTGTGTGCATAGGATTCCTTTTATCCTATTACTAAAGAATTGTTTTGTGGTGCACCATTTTTCCAACTGTTTTCATTTTTGATACATTTATAATTAACTTTTTTTGTAAATAGAGAAGAGTAAACATCATTGGTTTATTGGATAGTGACCAAAAGCATGATCATACAGCACAATAATTATTCTCCTTACCAATTCCAAAATGTAGCAGATTATCTGAAAATAGTATGAAATATGTAAATTCTACATTTACTTATCAGTATTACTGGCATCTAAAATCCCACAATCACTAAATGCCACATACATCAATATTCACAAAATAATTCCACAAACCAACTTTTGATATAAGCAAAAGCAATAAAACAAACCACATATACTGTAATATTAATATCCACATAAGAAAATATACTATCCCTCTATATGTTTAGTCTCCCAATATCCATCAGGTAAGCCATCACAATAAAACAAATATATGGAAAAACAAAACAAAAAAAAACACAAAAAGGACCAACATAGTTAGAATGTCAAAAGTATAAAAAGATGTATAATCTAATATTTAAAATTACACTCAAAATAAAAAATGCAAGTATAGGTATAAAATACAAATAGAGTTTTGAACAGGATTCTCACCCTTCTCTGGACTGAGCAGAAATGACCCAGTGTGATGATGAAACTGCAAAGCCTGGGAGCCAACAATCCGCTGGAAAACATGAATAATCACCGCTAGTAGATGGTACCAGTGAAATTGGACTTACAAGGAATAGCACATTATGAATTACCAGATTGTGTAGACCCAACAGCTACAGTATGAAACAGTCACATTCTGTTTTCTGTTGTGAGTGTAATTTTAACTATTAGATTAAATATATTTTTATACTTTTGACTTTCTGCAATATTCTGGTTCTTTTTGTTTGTTTTGAAATATGCAACAAGGTAAAACATGGAGAGAGATTCATTTGTTATATGACACACGTTTGCACGTAGATATATACATTTTAGCATTATAATAATTTGCCAAACATGCAGATGTATAGCATATATGGTTACATTCTTCCATTTATTCAAAGTAGCTGTAGGAAAAGGTAAATTGTTGTATTTCTGTTGCCAACACTCTTGATAGTGCTTTGTCGAACTCTCAATGGCTTAAAGTGTCTGACAGATAAGTACTGCAGCAAAGAAGCATATTATTACCTTTTAGTGACAGTTTTTTATTGCATCGCACTGTAAGATTTAACAGGCACAGTACTACAAAATAACTTCAGAGGCTGCAATGAATGAGCTTATGTGGAGGCCTTGTCGGTTAATTCAGCAGATATGGAAATGTTGGATTATCTAAGAAAGATCTTAATTACTTTGCAAGCATTGTGTTGCATACTCACAAAAATTAATTGCTAAAATAAGTAAAAATTATGAACATAAGAATATTTACAGATTTGCAATAAAACAAAGAAAGAATGTAACACATGAACAGAACATGTATGTTGGAAAAGCAAAACAGCTTCTATAGTTAAGGACGACAAGGGGGTTAATAAAATATATAAGATATGTATTATTATTGTATTGTTTTAAATACAAAGTTTCAACCAAAAATATCATCCATATTTATACAAAAAAAAAGAAAAGAAATTAAATGGTGATGCACTTTTCATGAAATAAAAAAGCATTCAGACTGGTATAATAGAACACATTTTTCAATTTTACGTATGGTTTTAATTTATTTTCTTTAAATAAAATGTAAATCAATTATTCAGACATGTATGAAGAATACCATTGTTCAATCGACCGTCAATCTCTACCTTGGGCATGGACTATTAAAAGAAGCCTAATACCATCAATCAGTTAAAAAATTATATTGCTGTTTCTAGTATATAACATCTCTGACGAAAACTAGATAGGTACTAACAAAGAATAAAGTCTGTAGCAGCGATTAGTGCCAATGTAAGAAGCAGTAAATTATTTGTGTTTCCATGTAATGGTTTTCCTCATACAAAGATGAGAGAATGTGTAAATCCATGAATATCCACTTAGCATTATTGATTTTAAAGTTAGAAACTATCACTAATTGCTCTGAAAAAAAACGTAGACCTGAGTGAATCTAATCTTTTACGTAGAAAACGAATAACCCTTTTGAATACTAAACATGTAGACCTTGATAAATACACTTGATTCAGTAGCTTCTATACACTAAATGTTAAATTGGCGGCTGGAGAAATAAAAGGCATCTTTCCACCTATATTGATTCAAAGGAGCACCTGTTTAGTTATAATACAAGTACTGCATCTTAGTATAGGAAGTATAGGAAGAGTAAATTCTGAGATGGATAAATTGGGTCAGATATCAACTGTTGGGGGTTCCAGGTTCGACTCCTGGTTGGCTTGATTAAGCCTTTCATTCTTTTGAGAAGGATAAAATGAGTAGAATTAAACTGCATAATACATACAATACAATACATAAAGTACCAGACGGCTGAATACAGATGTGTCTTGTCCACGCAGTGAGATTTGCTGCAATTTAACACCTTCAAGATGGGTTGCTCATTCAGATTTTATAATAAAAATTTGTAGCTAATATACGCACTGTAAATTTCATATAACTTACCAGGATTATCAGTCAACCTGTGCCTGGCACAAATGATATGATGAAAATATAGCAAAATGAAAAAAACATAGTGGACAAGGTTTTAATTTTATACAAGTTTATTCAAAGTTTACTTTGAGCATGTTTGAATCATGTTTTTTTTTTTCCTTAACTCTTTTTATTGACATAAGAAGGATTTTCTTTTGATAATAGCATATAATTTCATATAAAAAAATATTAAAATATGGCAAAAAATGTAAAAAAAAATGTTATGACTTTTATTTGAAAAAATGTATACTCATCTACAAAAGACAACAAAAAAAACACTGCTAAATAGTTTCTAATATTTGTCCTGAGTTCAGAAATAGCCCATGTATTTGTGCTTTTTTATTCAAGTTACAGGGCAAGAACTACAAGTAGTGCAAAGCAATTTCAAAATCCTTTTTTTCAAAATCAGCGATAGTGACATTGTAACACTGATATCTGTACTAAATCCATGAATGACCCCCCCCCCCCCACACATGTACATATTTTTCAAAACTAGACAACTCAGGGCATTTAACTTGGAGTATTTTGATGCTTTTCAAGTAGCCATTTTACAACCAACCATTACCAGTTTGTAGCAAAAAAAAATAAATGGTGATTTTTCACACAGATTGCAATTCAAGTAAATTTTCATTTCCTGAAAATGTGAAGGGGTACTGCTAAATAACATCTCGATATGTGTTCAACGTCTCCTGGGGCAGCACCCATGCATTTGTCAGCTTGTTTGTGGGTCAAAATGCCACATTTGAGAGGTGCACTTTTTGGTTTTCCAACTTGGAATCTTCCATCTGGGAAATTTTTGAAGCCAGCCAGTGTATTTTACCCCACATAACCATATATATTTGAAAACTAGACACCCTAGGGTATTTCAACTGGTGGTATTATAATACTTTACTAATTCTACCACCGGCCTTTGTCAAATTTTGGTTTGTAATTTTTGGGAGTTTTGTTTCCACATATATTGTACTTCAGGCATGAATTCACAGATTCTTGTATATGTCACTGCCAAGCAACACCCCAATATGTGTTCAGCAACATCTCCGAGTACAGCGATACCATCCATGTATAGGTTTGTTGTGTTTTTTGGGGGGTAAAAGGCTACATTTGTGAGGTAAACATCACATGTGTTCCAACATGAAATTTTGACATGTAGTCAACCTGCGTCCATGTCCTATTTGGGATATATCTGTGAAGCCAGCCAATGTAATTTACCTCACCAAACCATATCTTTTTTAAAAGTAGACACCCACGACTCCTTGTGCAAGGGCTCAGCAGCCACTGATACATCACTAGATGATTTTTTTAAAGTATACACCCACGACTCCTTGTGCAAGGCCTCAGCAGCCACTGATACATCACTAGATGATGTTTCAGATAGCTGACCAGGGTCAAAATTGAACCTTGAGTAAGCAGCCTCAGAATCAGTGCCTAAACAGTGATCTACGGCAAGGAGGAGTTAATAGCTCGAAGAAAAGCCTATGTAGTCCTGTAATGTAGACAGAAAAAAATGTTACTGTCCAAGATTACTACTTATACAGTGATCAATGGCAAGGAAGGGGTTACTACACAGGGAATTCATAAAACATGACAATGTTATAAAATGTTAGTTTAAAACTAATACTGATCTGTCTCTTTCCCTCACAGAAAATTAAGTGAGGAGAGGGAGGCAGATCCAAATTGGTCAGATCAGTATTCACGCATGATCAATGGCAGGGAAGGGGTTAAACGCAGGGAATTGTTCTTATAAAAGCCATTAGGTCTCAATTTTTGTTTTTATTGTTTTATTGTATTTTTATTATTTTATGTCATTGTAACTTACTTTTATTACATTGATCTGTCTCTCTCCCTCACTAAAAACAATGTGAAGAGAGCAGGGCCGGACTGGCCCACCGGGATCCCGGGAAAAATCCCGGTGGGCCGCCTGCCCCGGGGCCGCCTTGGCCACTTAAAGTGAACCGGCGGCGGCCGCCACTTTAAGAGTTCGGCTGCAGCAACAACTGGCGGCAGCAGGCGAATTTCTTAAAGCGGCGACGGACGCCGAATTGCTTAAAGTGGCGGCCGGTGGGCCACTTTAAGCAATTCGGCGGCCCCCGCCGCTTTAAGAAGTTTGCCTGCTACTGCCGGATGTTGCAGCAGCAGTTCTGGCGGCGGGATGGGGAGCAGAGAAAGCAAGGTGAGTGTGACATAAAGGGGAGGGGGTGAAAGACACTACAGGGGGAAGGGGAGGGGGTGAAAGACACTACAGGGGGAAGGGAGTGAAAGACTACAGGGGAAAGGGGCTGAAAGACTACAGGGGGAAAGGGGTGAAAGACACTACAGGGGGGAGGGGGTGAAAGACACTTAGGGGGAAGGGGGGAAGAGAGACGGCACATAAAGGACAGACAGAGAAAGAGACGGCACAGAAAGGACACAAAGAGAGAGAGAGCGCCACAGAAAGGACAGAGAGAGAGAGACGCCACAGAAAGGACAGAGAGAGAGAGAGACGCCACAGAAAGGACAGAGAGAGAGAGAGAGACGCCACAGAAAGGACAGAGAAAGAGAGAGAGACGCCACAGAAAGGACAGAGAGTGAGACGCCACAGAAAGGACAGAGAGGGAGAGTGAGACGCCACAGAAAGGACACAGAGAGAGAGAGAGACACCACAGAAAGGACAGAGATAGAGAGAGACACCACAGAAAGGACAGAGTGAGAGAGAGAAACGACACAGAAAGGACAGAGAGCGAGAGTGAGACGCCACAGAAAGGACACAGAGAGAGAAATAGACGCCACAGAAAGGACAGAGAGAGAGAGACGCCACAGAAAGGACAGAGAGAGAGACGCCACAGAAAGGACAGAGAGAGACAGGCTACAGATATGCGAGAGACATGCTACAGGATATGTCTCACACACTGCCCTGATATATACCTCTGCACAGGGCAATTCATATAACTCTGTGTACATACTGTAGGTATATATATTGCCCTAGACAGGCTTATATATCAGTCTTATCTATAAATAATACACTGTTCAGATGTGCTTTTTAAAATGCATGATTTTCCCTTCTATGAACCAAAAAATTATATTATGCTATGGGCTGGTTTAAAAATGTTATGCGATGGGGCTGGTATACAAATCTTTTCCAGGGCTGGTTTTTGTTCCCAGTCCGGCCCTGGAGGAGAGGAACGCAAATACAAAGTGGTCAGATACAAATATTGATCTGACCAGACAGTGGGGATGCTCCTCTGAGCATCCACACTGGCTGACAGTCTGCCTGGCAGTCACATATTGCCTCTGTGATGAGGCAATCGTGTGACTGCTTGAAGAGCACAGGAAGAAGCTACTTCCTGCTTCCTATGCTCTTACCCTTAGAAGGGCAGCACCATTTTGGTCACACAGTCACCACGATCATGTGTTTTGTTAGTGCTGCTGATTGCCTTGACTTGCGAGGCAAGTCAGCAACACTTACAAAGCCATAAGAAGTGATTTGCTTCCTATGCTCTTTTGTCCTGCCTTTTGTTTTAAAGGCACTGTGCCTTTAAAACCGGCATTTGAATCGCTCTCCGGAGCGATCGAAATGCCAATGTCATTTTTTTAGTATTTCATGATGCTTTCACATGGAAGCATCGTAGCAATACCATCAGAGCACTGAAAGTGAAAAAAATTGCTTTCAGTGCTCGTTTTGGTCCCTATGTCACTAACGCCTCGCCACACACGACAGACTAGCACGTCCTGTGTCTGCAAGGGTTTAAATATATTTATTTAAATGCTTTGATTCTAAGGTTGATAGAGTTGAGTTTTTTTTTTAAATCATATATAGTTTGTAAACTTTTTATTTTTAAATACTTTATTTGTACTAACATTTTTCAAGTACAAAAATATAAAAACAACATTTATACAAGCATTAAGTTAAATATATATTTAATATAGTGATAAACTAATAGAAAAGAATGGAACAACCCACCTTTCCTCTGGATCTATCCAGTAGGGGAGAGAACAGGAAGGATGGGAACAAAAAAAATCAAGCCTAGATGGTGACAGCAGCCCCATCAGTCCCAATTGGGGAACTTCCTGAAAACAACCAACGAGGCCCAGGGTCTGGGACCCACCCTAGCAACCCCATCCCTTGCTGCCAGGCAAACCACTAGGCAAACACCAGATACTGCAATGTTAATATTTAATTGAATCATATACACAAAGACAAACACACACCGAGGTAAGATGGGGCCTTACTGCCCAACTCCATAAAAGAAAACCAATTTGTTTTTTATTAGTTTTTTTCTTGTTTTTCGTATATACGATCCAAAAAGTCTCATAGTCACTTCTCGCCTATATTTCCATCTACGTTTATTTATTTTTCTCTTCGCGGATTATGCAGAAATTAACCTCATACTCTCTAAACACTTTTCTCATCATGCATTTTTAGATATAGATACATTTCTTAGGCAGCAATCCCCATTTTCCATTTTCAATTGTAAAACAAGTTGGTTTATTAGTTGGTGTCTACTAAGTTCTTGGCTATCATTCCATTGTTGACTGGGTCCTAAGGACATAATTGAAAACGAGAGAATATCCTTTCACCTGCTGGCTAAGATGATTTTGACAGCAACCAGACAGTGTACTGTATGGTAGGTTTGATCTAACGTTTGCGGAGGCCAGCCTAAATGAAGAAGACCCACCTCTGGATTTGTAGGTTGATGAATATCCATTTCCCTCAATAAGTTAAAAGCAATATTCCAAAAATTTGAGTCTTTACAACCCAAGCATGTATTTGATGTCAGAGGAAAGATCTTTGCCATCTTTGAGGGAACTTGGTACCATCTACTAGTAACCTTAAACAAATCTCTACCAATGTTAGATCATTCATGAACCATCATTCTGCAGATTTGATTTTTTTTATATTTAAATCTTCCTCCCAACTGCCAAAAATAGTTTTGTAGTATGGAGGGCCTATCTGAGAAATCATACCAAAACAAAACATGTTGTTTTGACAAAACCATTTTCCAATCTGTGTTTTTATTGGTATTCACATTTAATAGTTATGTTTTTCTTTTTTTATGAAAAATACTTTATCCTTCTTTTCAAACTATTTACTCGTTCCGGTTTTGCCATTATCTCATTGTGTCTGAAGTCACAGATTTCGGTAAGTGACTTACTATTTACTTTTTCCTATGTTGAATTGTTAATGTGTTATCTCATGTACTAGATTTATTTTGTATATTTGTTATTCAAGAAAATTATATCACTATTCATTGTGAACTATTAAACCTGCTAATATAGCAAATCGGTCAACTCAGATAGCTCCAGTTTTCTGCACCAAAATGGTGCCTCCGAATTGCAGATGTAGAGGTATTAAGCAACACTGAAATTTGCTGCTCAGGGCACCCATGCTCGCTTTATGAAGCAAATGTGGGCACCGGATTGGAGAGCGGCAATATGGTTCTGCCATCTTGTGGATAAGAGCTTTGGAAGTGATGAATTATCACTTCTGTTTGCTCTGTTGCTGGACTGAACCTAGAGGCAGTCAGCAACATTGCAATACAAAAAAAGGCTAATTTAGCCTTAGAGCTAAGGTTAGAGTTAGCATCAGTATTAGGGTTAGTTACATTTAGGGTTAGGGTTAGGATTGGATTAAAAGTTCACTGTAGGTAGACATGGTTAGTAAACAAAAAACTATTTTCAGTTATCGCCCTGTAACTTGAAAAAAACACAAGACAAATATGTAAGCATGGCATATTTTTAAACATTTTGATTTTTGTATAGTAAATTATATGATATGATGAAAATAATGGTATCTAACAAAACACTTTTTGTGGTGATATATATATATAATTTGTGGGGGAAGAGTAAATGAGAACAAAAGAAAATTTCAGCTAAACACAAAACCACAGAAAATGTAAAACAACCCATGCCACCAATGGTAAGACATGCCCAAAAAGTAAGGTCACTAAGGGATTTATTCACTGCAATTCCCCTACAGTAATTTACTTGCTGATATCTTAATGAATCGGTTATTTCAGAATAGCTGAATCATTAAATATATGGAAACTTTTCCCTTAAAAGCAATGCATTATAGCAATCTGTAAAAAAAAGAAAAAAAAGCAAGTGCATTTGTTTCTTTCTTTAAAGAATGTTGCTATAATCAAAACCCCAACTGGGCATCATTAATGAAGTTAATTAGTATTAAGATACTGTAGTAGTTTGCAACTCCTCTACAAGAGTTTCTTGCAGCCAATAGATTTTAATTATTTTAAATGTTACATTTTAAACATAAGAGAATTGAAGCAAAATGGAAAGCAATTAATTCTATCCAACAATGAGTTTAACATGGGAATGAATGAAGTCCAATAAAATGAAGCTGTTTCTTAAATTAATGATAATGAGCAAGCCAGTGAAAGCTTACTTCATCAAATAAATAATCTTTTTACACAGCAGTAAACATCTTTCAAGAATTAGAACTTCATGCTAATGAATTTCTCAGTCTTTGATGTTGCTTGTTTCCCCTACAATATTAGATAATATTTTTTTTTAAAATCAACATAATTTTAGATATTTAACATAGGAATATTTAATGTAAAGCTGGCTAAGTTTGATGGGGAAAAATGTCCACAACAGCTGGAGCGGCAACTGTTTGACCTTTCTGCTGCCATTCCTATTCTGCTTTTATCTTGTATACTATTTACTTAGTATGAAACCCAGCATGAACTATAAATAACTTTTATGTTGTGGGAGCTGTAGGGTTCAATTTCCCTGTTTTTGGGATATGTCTGGAGAGGGCCTTTTTAAGGCACTAGTGGCCCATGGGCAGAACTTTCAATAGTGTGTCCCTTTTACCCTCTCAGTCCCACTTATACGTAGAGAAATAGCAATGCATCATAAACAGTAATTGTTATGGAACCCTCCATCATGGGGTTTTGCGGAAAGAAGTAGTAGTGGCCCTCCTCCTCCCTATAGATTATGGGTCTTGGCATTGAAAAGGGGGTCTGTTTATGGAGAGGTGACTACAGTGGGTACGTTTTCACTTTGCATTTACTTTACAATGTATATGCTGCTTTTAACTCTTTACTTATGCTCCCAAGATTGTGCCAATGCATAATCCTGAGAGGAGACAATGTATCACAGGGGAGTAAAGGACAATGGTTGATGGTTTACCCCCTGTAGTGCAGGCACAGCCTGTGTTCTACTTAGGTGTGATTTTCCCATATTAAGCGGATGCTGATAAGCACACTTCAAATATTTACTGTTAAACTAATTGTGATATGCATATTTGTATCAGGTCTGGTTAATTGCTGTTTAGTTCCTGTTTGGTTATATGTTAATTTGTGGGTTGTGTTATGTCTGTATATTAGATTCTGTTGCTGTTAAATAAATTAATTTCATTCCTGTTCTACTCCTATACTGGTGTTGTCTGGTATTTGGAGTAAATGGCTGAGGGTCCTGTCTGGTGAATTGGAGTATCTACCTACAACACTGGTTCTGTCTGGTGGGTTGAGGTGGCTATCGCAACAAGGAAGCAGAAGTTTGATGGAGGTATCCAGTTGGGGCACCAGGGGTTTGTCACAGTAATTATTGATGCAAGATACATCAGTTATTACCCCTCCCCATAATCCCTCTTTCCCCAACATTTTGTAATTAATGGATCCCAGGACTACTGTATTTCAAAATAGAAACAGAGATCGAAGATGACATCAAATCTTCTGACTGGGTGCCTCCTCAGAGACGTGGGTGGACAGAATATAGGAAAAATAGAAGGATATTCAATAGGGTAAAACTGTTGGATATAGTATAAAAAATACAATTTATTGAAATCAATCACAATGGAAATGGCACTGAGAACCAGCTCAAGTTCAATGACCAGATAAAAGATCAGAAAAGGTTACCCCCTCCAGGTGGATTGTTGAACTCTGTAATAACTGCCGGATCTGGAAAATTCTGAATGCGACAGCTTTCTGCGGGCAACCTTCTTATTAACAAATAAAAGTAACTGATAAAAACAGATAATAGCACTCTCACTCCCCACTCTACGCGTTTCGTCCACAAAGACTTCCTCAAGAGCAGAGTGGAGTGTGGTGAACAAACAAGCAGTCCATCTATATATATATCCCCCTCCCATTAAATTGTCCTATCCTGTCCAGGAATTTGTAATTTGGATAAAACAGTTCCACCTTGCATGTAAATGTCCATTTATCTTCACTACGCATGTGTGTGATTTTCAATATGCATTCCACTTTGGAATTATTGTATTTCCGTATTTTGTTGTGCGCATGCGTATACTATCCGTTTTTTTATCAATGAAAACTTACATGTGTCATTGCGTTTGTATTACTCAAAGACATTTCATTCGTATTAATTAAAACCGAATGGAAACCTTCGTATATACGTTTCAAGTTACATTCGTATTATAAGTAGCATTTCGTATTACTATAAACCGAACTACTGTCACATTCATATTATCAATGGCGTTTCATATTACTATAAACCGAACTAATGTCACATTCGTATTATCAGTAGCGTTTCTATAAACCGAACTGCTATCCCATTCCATATATACTTTAAGACGAATTCGTATAAGCCATTCGGGTTACTGATTCATATTAGCTTAAACAGAAAGTCTATTTTTATGAATGGAGACTTGCGTCCATTCATAACTTCAATTCGTAGTAACATCAGTTTAAGCTAATACGAATTGAAGTTATGAGTTTGATTTCAATAAATTGTATTTTTTATACTATATCCAACAGTTTTACACTATTGCATATCCTTCTATTTTTCCTATATTCCATATGTCCACCCACGTCTCTGAGGAGGCACCCAGTCAGAAGATTTGATATCATCTTCGATTTCTGTTTCTATTTTTATTTCTACCTGGGATTGGAGGAGTCCTTGCAGATCTCGACTTTCCTACAGGAGAGTATGTTATTCCCTTTTTTGTTTTTTTTCCTGGTCACCCGTATTTGTATAATCTACTGTATTTCAAACCTAGCATCCTGTCTTGCCAGTAGGGAACTAAGTGGCCTCACTTAAGAAGTAACCATTACCTCTCCAGAGTCCTCTTTTCCATTCTCATACTTCTCCAGCTTTTTTGTCCATTTAGCTCTCTATCAGGTCCAGAAATGGCAGCCGGCTGGTCGATGGTTTAGGAAGGACCCTTTGGTCTAACAAAGTACCCATGCAGAGACCACACTGTCTAGGCTAACCTTAAACAGAACAGGGACCTCAACAAAGAAGATGAATTCAAAATTGTATGCAGAGGCATCAGTAGGGTTGGTATCACCCAGTGCGGTAACTCATAGTGTCACCCCCCTGGATTTCCTCCAATACCATGCCAAACAGATTCCTTAGTAATGCCAGTCAGATGACCCATTAAATATGCCACATGCAGGATCCCCACAAATTATGTCACACACAATAATAAAATGTCAGTATTATTTTGCCGTTGATAAGCCAGACAATTTTCCTAATATGCCAGTAATATTGTGCCATTAAGATGCCAGTATTATTGTGCCATGAAGATGCCAGTATTATTGTGCCTTTAAGATGCCCGTAATATTGTGCCATTCAGTTGCCAGTAATATTGTGCCATTAAGATGCCAGTAATCTTGTGCTATTCAGATGCCAGTAATATTGTGTCATTAAGATGCCCCAGCCAGTTTGTCCATCAAGATGCCAGTAATATTGTGCCATTACCCCACAAACAACCCAACAAACCTATACATGGATGGCATCGCTGTACTCAGGAGATATCGCTGAATACATATTGGGGTGTTGTTTGGCAGTGACCTATACCAGAATCTGTGAATTCATGCCTGAATTACAATGTATCTGGAAACAAAACTCCAACAATTTACTACCACAAAGGCTGGTGGTAGAATTAGTACATATACAGTATTAAAATACCACTATTTGAAATACCTTAGGATGCCTTTTTTCCAAAAATATATGGTTTGATGGGGTAAAATACATTGGCTGGCTTAAAAAATGTTCCAAATGGACTACATGTCAAAATTCCAATTTGAAAATGGGCACATCCCAGACGTTGCCTTTTAGCCCCAAAACAAACCAACAAACCTATGTATGGGTGGTATCCCTGTCCTCAGGAGATGTTGCTGAACACATATTGAGGTGTTGGTTGGCAGTGGCAAATACCAGAATCTGAAAATTGAACTACAATGTGTGTGAAAAAAAAAGACATCCCAACCCTTTGACAAAGGTTGGTGGTAGAATTAGTACATGGAAAGTGTTAAAATACAACAATTTTAAATAACCTAGGATGTCTAGTTTTCCAAAATATATGGTTTGATGGGGTAACATACACTTTCTGGCTTCAAAAATTTCCCAAATGGGACATGGGCGCAGGTTTTCTGCATGTCAAAATTCCAAGTTGGAAAACCAAAAAGCGCATCTTTCAGTTGTGGCCTTTTAACCCCCAAACGACCTGACAAAGCTTTGCATGGGTAGTATCCCT
This sequence comes from Pelodytes ibericus, assembly GCA_036172795.1. Classification (NCBI taxonomy): domain Eukaryota; kingdom Metazoa; phylum Chordata; class Amphibia; order Anura; family Pelodytidae; genus Pelodytes; species Pelodytes ibericus. The sequence continues at coordinate 107,479,600 of CM069858.1, read as the reverse complement.
GTACTCAGGAGATGAATCTGAACACATATTTAGGTGTTGTTTGGCAGTGACACATAACAGGATCTGTGAATTCATGCCTGAATTACAATGTATGTGAAAAAAAATTACTAACCAAAAATTTTACATAGGTTGGTGGTAGAATTAGTGCATGGACAGTGTTAAAATACTACCATTTGAAATACCCTAGGGTGTCTAGTTTTGAAAAATATATGGTTTTGTGGGGCAAAAATATATTGCCTGGCTTCAAAAATGTCCCAAATGGCGGCCTGGTATGTCTAGATGCATTAAAGACTATATTTGATATATGTACCAGTAACAAAGAACAACATATCAAACCAGTATCTTTGCTACAACCCCTTGACATTTCAGTCCAAGCTTGGGAGGAAATTTTTATGGACTTTATAATAGATTTCCCCCCAGTCCAACAAATCAATACTATACTGGTCTTAGTAGATTGACCAAAATGGAACACTGCCAGCCAAAGGGCTCACCACAGCAGCAAAAACAGAATAACTCTTCGTTCAAGAGGCATTTTGATTACATTTTTGCACATAGCCATTTGGATAGAGTCACCTGGAGTATTCACGTTAATTATCACCTTCACTGGAACCAGCGCAGACGGCGACCCACTCCGTCATACACAGGAAGACAAAACAAATCGAGTGAAAATCACAGCACACTTCAGCATATTCAAATGTTTACAAACACAGAGAGAGTATGTAGTAGAAATAAAAAAGAATTCCATTTATAATATTTTAAAAATCCTGCAGCATGAGGGAAGCAAATCCCATCTTGATTACATTTTCCTACTGTCACGTTTATTCTGGGTTTGTGGCTGTTTTTGTCTTCAGCCTCTAGTGGCCGCTATTGTGGTGTTCCCATTCTACTCCTGTTGTCAGCTGCCTCGTTATCCTCAGCCCTTCCCTATTTAAAAATGCAGCTTCTGGCAATCAGTGCCTTTGCATTGCTTTGGTTGCTGCCTGTGATAGTTCCTTGTGTCTAGATCTAGCGTTAGTTTATTGATTATTGATTCTCCGGTTCTGACTCCTGCTTGTTTTTGACTCCGCTGTTTTCTGCCTGCCTCGACCATTTTGCCTGTCTAGTGACCTTGCCTTCTGAATTCCTACGTTGTACCTTGTTCCTGTTTCGTGAATGACCCGGCCTGCTGACTATCCTTCTCGTCCAGTACTCCCTGTGTATCTTTGCTTCAGTGTGCGGTTGCATCCAATATACAAGTCCTGGGTGGTCATTTACCTGAGGCTCAACCATAGGGTATAATACCATTCAGGTGAAAAACACTGTTCTGTTTCCAAACCTGTTGCAGTAGCTACCTGTCCTGTCTTTGTTCCAGTCTCAGTTACTTGTCCTGCCTCAGTCCCAGTCTCAGCTACCAGTCCTGCCTGTGTTCCAGTCTTTCACCTGTCCTGCCTCAGTTCCAGTCTCAGCGACCAGTCCAGTCTCAGTTTGGTCCCAGCTACCAGTACAGTATCAGTCCAGTCCCAGTTATGCATCGTGGGGTGCAGACAGACCCCACACCCTGCCCTGCAACGAGGCTCCTCCCTGGTCTGTTGACACCTACTCCTCCCAGGTTGTGACACCTACTCCCAGGGCTGCCATCAGAAATTTCAGGGCCCCTTACTGAAAAAAATTCTTGGTCCCTCCCATATCTTCCTTTCACTCCCTTATCCCCACTGATAATTTGCCTATTAATAGCCACTGATAATTTTCTCTTTAATAGCCACTGATAAATTGCTCATTAATATGCCACTGATAACTCCGGCCTTCATTTCCGGTGGCTTTGACAGAAATCCAGATGGATGTGGATCTGCTGGCTGATGTCCCCGATTGCCAATGCTTTTTTTTATGTTACAACTATTTTTTTCATTTTATTTTTTAAAGGGTCCACTGGGCCCATGACGAGTGTATTGCCTGTCACCCCCGATGGTAGCCCTGCCTACTCCAAACTGTCATTTCAGATAGAGAAACTTAGTTTACCTAACAATGCTGGTCTATTGCCTCAATGTCGAGGCAATAGCTAGCACTGAAATTTGCTCTCTGGGGCACCCACGATTGCCCCACACAGCGACCGTGGGCGCCATATTGATTGAGCAGCATGCTCCGACAAAATTACTATGCCCTCTTGTAGTCAGAGCTTCGGAAGTGAAACATTCACTTCAGTTGCTCTGAATATGTTGCTTGACTGCCCCTAGAGGCAACATTGCAATGTAAAGAAAAAAATGAATTTAAAACTAGGATTAGGTTTAGATTAGCTGTTAGGGTTAAAATTAAATAATTTTTAGCATAAGGGATAGGGTTAAAATTGAATTAAAATTAAAATATATTAAGGGATAGCATAAGGGTTAGAGTTGGGGTTAAATTTAGGGTTAGGGTTAAAGTTAGGATTCGGGTTGGGGGTCAAAAGGTCAATATAAGAAAAAAACAAAAAACTTTTTTGGGGGGGTTTTGTCCCAAAAAATTCTGAAAAATATGGAAACATGCATATTTATGAACTCGGGACAACATTTAGAAATTATTTAGATGGGCTCTTTTTTAAAGATTGTATTTGTGTAAATTTAATTTAGGTCTAAGTTAGAAAAAGTTTTTTTTTTTTTCATAATATTTTATGATTTTTTTGTAGTAAATTATAATATATGATGAACATAATTGTATCTAATGAATGTCATTCTTATGATGATAAAAACAACATATAATTGGTGTAGGTACAGTATGTGAGAGAGAAGAAAATTACAGCTAAACACAAACACCCCAGAAATGTAAAAACAGCCCTTGTCACCAAGGGAAAGTCAAGATCAAAATGTCTTGTCAATAAACGGTTAATATATCAAAATTTACAAACATAAATATAAACAGTGACATACATGGACATATCATAAAATATTTCTGATTCATACATAGCTACATACATACAACATAGATCAACAATTCTCTGCAGTTATAAAATACATGTAAACATTTGTTTATGTTGTTGATCTTACAAAGCTGGGATCTTTTTACTCCAGTTTGTTTTCTGTTAATTAATGTACTATTTTATCAATCAATGTCAACTCCTTGTTCAAAATCTACTCTCCCTGATATACTACTAATACCCCATAGTACTTCTGCCTTCATCGCCCATTGTTCTGATCCATTGATTCCAAATATCTCCGTATTTCTCTAATTTACCCTTTTTCCTGTAGAATCCTTCCTCCATTTTACAGACCCACTGGATCTGTGCAAGTATTTCTCCCCAATGAATAGATCCCCTTATTTTTTTTATTTTCCATTTCCTTGCCATACATTTTACTGGCATTAATATGCTCATAAGTAAATACCTATAGGATGATTTTTCGAGTGGCATGTCGAGATGGAATAGAAAGGCTTGGGGGTGTCAAAACTATCACAGTATCTAACAGATTCTTAATTAGTTTACCTGTGTGTTCGGATAATTTTCTTACTTCTTTGCATTCCCACCACATGTGGTATAGGGTGCTGATCTCCTTACTGCATCTCCAGCATAATTCTGACTTAGATTTATCGAATTTGTATATTTTTGTCGGAACCATATACCACCTGTGGAAAATTTTAAAATGGAAGTCCTATGCAATGTGTGATTTTCCTAATCTGTGAATTTGCTCTAAATCAATCTTCCATACTATAGATCTTCCCAATTTCTGACTCCCATAAGCTTAGTTTGGTTTTAATTTTATCTCTATCTTTAGCTGCTGCTTCCAATAATTTCCTGCTGCTCCTAATGAGCCCTTTCTTATATTCCTTGCCTAAGAAACCCTCCACCATCGGAGATTCAGATATACTAGAGGATGACAGGAAGTGAGAGACTCTTAAATATGTATAATTTTCCCTGTCGGCTAGCCCAAGTTTCTTTTGCATTATTTAGTAACTCATCTTCCAATGCCCTTCCAATGTAATAAACTTAAATCTTTTATAAATTGTTCAAGTATCAGGATTGGTGTTTAGGGGAGGAGCTGATCTTTTATATCTTATTGATGTTTCATGCATTGAGTGTATTGATTCTCCCTACCCAGGATAATTCTATACCTCACCATGCTTTGAGTTTTTTTATTTATTTTGTTTAGTAAAGTTTATTTTAAGCATATTTATCAGGTCCATACTGAAAAAAAAAAAAAAAGCCAGTAGAGGCACTGGCTGGGGGAGATCAAAAGATCCCCCCTCACCAGCCCTCTGCTCGGCATTCTTGTCTAGGTCCGGGGAGGGGGCGGAGCTAACCGGCACAGCGGTGTAGCTCCGCCCCCACCCCGTGAAGCAGAGCAGCATCTGCTTCACGGGGAGCCCCGGGCAGCATGAGATAGTGCTGCTCGGCTCCCCATGCCTGCATTAAGCATGGGGAGCCGAGCAGCACAAAGTCTTGCTGCCCGGGGCTCCCCCTAATGCAGACTCTGCTCTGCTTCCCGGGGTGGGGGCGGAGCTACACCGCTGTGCCGTTTAGCTCCGCCCCCTCCCTGGATCCACCTTTTCAGGCAAAGGTAAGGAGGGGGGGGGGGGGAGAGAGAGATAGAACAGGGGTTAGGGGGGAGAGAGACAGACAGAACAGGGGGAGGGGGGAGAGAGAAAGACAGAACTGGGCCAGGCGGGAGAGATAGAACAGGGGTTAGGGGGGAGAGAGACAGACAGAACAGGGGGAGGGGGGAGAGAGACAGACAGAACAGGGGTTAGGGGGGAGGGGGGAGAGAGAGAACAGGGCTAGAGAGAGAGAACAGGGGAGGGGTGGGAGAGAGACAGACAGAAAAGGGGCAGGGGGAAGAGACAGAACTGGGGGAGAGAGAGACAGAACAGGGGACGGGGGAGAGAGACAGAACAGGGGACGGGGGGGAGAGAGACAGAACGGGATGGGGGGGAGAGAGACAGAACAGGGGACAGGGGGGAGAGAGACAGAATAGGGGACGGGGGGAAAGAGACAGAACAGAGGGAGAGAGAGAGACAGACATGGCAAGGAAGAGGAAAGGGACAAACATGGGAAGGGAGAGAGACACAAAGATAGGGGGGTGAAAGAGACGGGGGGGGGGGGGGGCGCCACGGGGGAAGCCCGCACAGGGCGCCGGAACACTTAAGGCCGGCCCTGGCCATGGGCAGCCTTGTCTTGTGCTGTTTCTGATGTCAAACCAGTCAGAATTCAACATTGGGCCCTTAATCTTGGCTGTAGGTTATGTGTACATAATTGTATTGGTTTTAAATTGGCCATGGATGCCAAAAGCTTCCAATATTTCTTCCAAATACAACCACTTGGTCGAAAGCTTTTTCTGCGTCCAAGGCTATAATTGAAGATCCTAGCTGTTTTGTTTCAATTGTATTCATTATATTAATCATTTTGCGTGTATTATCAGTATCTTGTCTCCTGACCACGAAGCCTGCCTGGTCCATATGAATAATGCTAGGTAATACTGATTTCAGTTTTTCTGCCAAGATTTTGGAGAATACCTTCATGTCCAGATGAATTTAATTATTAATGAAGTAGGTCTGTAATTTGTTATGAGGGATGGATCCTTGTTTGGCTTCGATATCGGGAGAATGGTAGCCTGTAACATCTCTTTTGGAATGGGAAAGCCTCTTTTGATCTCACTAAAAGCCCTCAGAAGGATTGGCAAGACTGCTGTTTTGAATGTCTGATAAAATACTGTAGAGTAACCGTCAGGGCCGAGTGCTTTTTTTGTCTTTAAAGTGTCAATTATTTTTATATACCTCCTCTATAGTTATGGGAGTGTTTAAATATTCTAGATTTTCTTTGCTGATTTTTGGGAGATTTAATTTTTTCAAAAATTCTCTTGCTTCTGCTTTAGATTTACGTTGGTTCTCTAAGTTATAGAGAGTGCTATAGTCGTTTTTAAACGCCTCTGCTATTTCAGGTGGTGATAAAAGAGTTTTATTTTAGACCATTATTTTTTTTTTATTTAAATTTGTTTCCTATTATATTTGATTTTATTTGATAACTTTTTCCCTATTCTCTTATTCCCGTAACACAATTCTTGTCTTAAGTTGTTAATGGCTATATTTATCTTCTCTAGTTCTTTTTTTAAGATTTCATATTTAATCATGGTTGATGTTCGAATTAAACTGGGTTTTGTTTTTGTTTTTTGTTTTCCCTTTCAGTTATTTCTAACTGTATATATAGGTCTGCCAATTTTTTCCCTTTTTCTTTTTTTTAATTCTAGATCCTGTCTTAATCATGTATCCTCTCATTACAAATTTAAAAGCGTTCCAAAGAACAAGGTCTACTACTTCTTTGTCATTAGTTTCTATAAAGTTTTCAGCAAGATTGTATAAATCCTTCACTATTCTGTCATCCTCCAATGAAGATTCCTCTAGTCTCTAGTTGGTATACGTGGAATACTTTGGATTGTTCTTGAATTAAAGGAATATTGGGGCATGGACCGGGTTATAGGAATGTTAGCTTTAACAAATATTTTTTACGAGTGTAGTTCAGTCAATCAAAAGTTGATTCTAGAGTATGAAGAGTGGAGGTGGGAAAAGTGAGAAAAATCCCTTTCCTTAGGAGGCATAATTCTCCATATGTCGAACATGCCATTTTTAAAAAAAAGATCTTGTAATGCTTTGGCCGTTTTTCAATTTTTGGATTAATTACTGCGGATGCGGGAATACTTTTGTCTAACTTTGTATCTTGAACACAATTAAAATCCCCTCCTATCAATAGGTGGCCTTTCTTTATTAGTTCTATTCTTCCATATAGACGTCTTAAGAATCCTATTGGGGTCTCACTGGGAGTGTATAGGTTCACGAAAGTATAGGTAATATTGTTGATTTTGCAGATAAGTATAAGGTATCGACCGTTTTTGTCCCCCTCTTTATGTATCAATTCATATTTTATTCTATGTGAGATTATTATTGCAACTCCTCTTTATTTCTTATTTCCTTCTAAATTTGCGCTGTATATTGTAGGATATCTAGCAAATCTCCATAATTTCTCTGGGTTTACTGTCCAGTGAGACTCCTGGATGAACCCGATATCTATTTAATTTTTGATTAGTAATTCGCATAAGTGGGTTCTCTTTTGGGGGGAGTTTAAACCTTGTGTGTTGATTGATACCAGGTTAAGGGAAATGGAAGACAGCATCCATTCTTTCCTTAAATATACTTATAGACATACTTTGAACCCGGCATGGGCAAACACAACATAAACACAAAACAATCATACATATCTTTACACTCATTCCGATCAGTAGTTCCTGCTGGTCTAACCTGCAGACACTGTGGGCAATTTCCTTGATCGGAAGGAGACAGTGTTGGCTGGTTAGTCGTTATCCTATCTGTTGTTTAGTTGTGAAGAGTTGTCGTCTAGTTAGGACTTATCTGTCCAGTATTTAGCTGAGGTTCAATCGGACTCTCCTTCATCCCATTATCTCCCTCACCCCTTCAGCCTTATCAGTATCTTATCCCTTTCTGCAGATCCTTCGTCAGCTCAGTTTTGGGAGTAATTTTATTCAGTTCAATAAGACCCATCACTTTGTTTAAATAACTTATCCCCATCTTGGAAGAATTATTCAGAGGGCTAGGGGGGTAGAGTGTGGTGGGAAAGGAAAATAAAGTAAGTAAAAGGTGCAAACGTATATTGAAAATATGCAGTGTCTGAGTGAAATGCGTGAAAGTGTTTAGTGGTTGGTCAAGTTAGATCTGTTTTAATTAGGCAGTGCAAAGGAATAGAGGAGTGAATGAAGGGGTGAATAAAGTGTATGTATAAGAGTGACTGGAAATGTCTTACATGTTGGTGATTGGCCATTTATTACCAATGCTGAATCGTTGTGTGGGTCGCCTCTCTTTATATTTACTAATTCATATGTAAGTGGGTAAGTGACCTATGTGGTTATTGTGACCATTTTGGGGATGTTGTGAAATGCTTCTTCTATTAGAGTATATTATGTGATGTATTGTGTGTGAAGAGAAAGAGGGAGGGAAAAAAAAGAAAGAAAAAGTGTTATCCTCTCCTCATCCCCCCGCTCTTTTCAAACCTATATTTGCATTAATAATTACTTCACATTCCTCCGCCCCACCCCCACCCCCCTTCGCTATCACTTTATGTCTACCATAATGTCTATTTTTTTATTCGTAGGGGGACCCCATGTAAATTATAATCAGGGAGGAAGGAAAACCGATATTTTATGTTGGCTTCTCTTAGGTTTGTGGTAATGTGGCTGAATTTTTTCCTTTTGATTCTTGTTGCCATGGAAATACCATTGAAAATTTTAAGATCTTTGAATTTCCCTTCTTTTATCGGGTGTTTCTTAGACCGTTCATAATTGAATCTTTTATGTAAAAATTTGAGTAGCGGATTATTATGTCTCTTGGTGCGTCCTTTAGGTTTTCTGAGTCTATGGAATCTTTCCATGATGTGTGGTCACAATGTTGCTAAGGAGATCAGTATTTGAAAAAATTCCAATAGGTAAGCTTATAGGATATCCTGATGTATATAAAGTAAAAAATGACAAAATAGTGCGCTTTAAAACAAACTGTGGCAAAAAGATCAGTAAGAGAATATTCTCAAAAAGTTTGGAATACAGAGAATAATTGTTGATACACTCACAACACTTTGTAGGTAGGAGATATATATAGAGCAATTTTCAACTTCAGCTGGTTTTCTTCAGTGTTGAATGCTCAAAAGATACATGACCATAAAGTATCTAGTTAGTGGAATGCAACAATAACATTTAATAGGAAACAAATATCTGCTTACATGTAGGATTGCTGTAACAAGCACAGTGGGCGCCACACTGCCGTCAACAGTCTCTTTTTGGTAGAAGATAATGTTTTTCCAGCATTAGCCACAGGATACAAACAGTAAAAACAAAGGTATAAAACCTTTTATATGTATAAAACCAGGGGATTGCAGGATGAGTCCAGAACGCTACGCGTTTCGCCTAATAGAATGGCTTCAACTTGGCGTCTGGACTCCCTGCGTAAAAACGCGGTTTTATTTTCAAATCGAGGAAAATTCTGTTTTTAGGCTTTTAACACTTAGTTCAAATTCATTTTTGATTTTTAAATAGAGATTTTCCATCATTCCTGTGGGGTATTAGATGATTCTTCCTGTGTTTCATTCATGCCCTCAATTTGAGGTTGATCTACTAGAATCCCTCCTGCAGATCTTATTTGTGATGTAGAAGTATTATCTTGAGGTTTGAGGGAATAGTATGTGCTTATCTGTTTATTTTTTATTGGTTTTAAGATTTTTCTCTTTATTTTTGCTCTTGGGCCCCATATTTGGTGCTCTCGCTCCTACCCGTTGAGTTTAGGATTGTATAATAGAGATTTACACTGTTAATTTAGTTCCTGAGTGATGTATTCCTTCTTTCCAACACCATGCGTGTCTCTGGACCCTACAATGATGTTTGGTGTGAGGCTGGGTTCCAGGAGTCACTTTTATTTATCGTGGTCTCCCTATATTATAATTTCTTGGGGTCTGGGTCTCTGTGCAGAGAGTGCTAACTCCAGCACAAATGTTTTCTTTTTATCTGGGATTAGGTTCTCCTGAGAGGGGAGTGGAGGATGGATCACCCTTTGTTAATATAATTCAGTTTTCATACCCAGGGTGTTTAGCTGTGTTCACACGCTTATCGTATACTTAGCTCCCATACTATTGTGGGGTAAGAATTCAAACAGAAGAGAAAAAAAAGCTTATCGCCATGCTTGGCATACTCACTGTTTTCCCTGTTATCTTCCAGCTGTAGCTTCTGGGTAGAGCGCGGTTTTGGCGTATTTGTATATTGCTTGCGTGCTAGAAGTAGTCGCTTTGCTGTTTCCCCCTCTCAACTTGCTCCACTGCACCAGCCTTCTTACTTTACCTCTTGGTCTCCTACTCGACTTTCACTCAGTTTGTTGCCTCAGCCTCAACTCTCCTTCTGATTATCAGTGCGCAACGTGTGTCACATCATAACTCCTCCTCCTGATTGCTTGTGAATTATTTTCTCTCCCCTGCCCTGCAGCAAATGAAGATGCTTCTCTTCTTGTCCAGTGCTTTGCATCCTCAAACTAATTGGCAGATGGAGAGGACAAACTAGACCACTAAACAATATTTATTCTGCTGCATTACTTATATGCAGAATAACAGGCTTCAACATCTTCCCACTGCTAAATATGCTAACAGTCAAGTGCATCACTCCATCAAAATGTCACTGTTCTTAACTAACTATGGTTTTCACCCACTCTCTTTTCCTGATGTCCAAGGAAGAGAACGTTCCCAAAGCAGAAGATCACCTGAGGCTTCTAGCACAAGGATTTACTCTACAAGAGACACTTCAGAGAGCATAAGACACAATTGTTATACTAATTGTCTAAGATTCTCTCCACCACAATACAAAGTTGGAAACAAGGTTGTAAACTACTCTCCTCAAACTTCCCGGTCCTATGAAGAAATTGGGTTCCTTTACCGTTGCACTGTTGCTCCCCTGTTGTGTCCAACTGCAGTTGCCAAGTAACAATTGTAAGTGTTTCATGTTCCCTTCTCAAGCCTTAATCTTCCAATTCTGTGCTACATCCTTTTCCCACTCCTCCAGTACCATTACAAGTCAATGGTGAAGAGGTGTACGATGTACAAAAGATTCTGGAACCCTGAAGTAGATTCTGAACACCTGGAATGGACCTGGCAGACTCGAATATCTGATCATTTGAAAGAGAGGTAAGAGGAGCAGTCATGGGAAATTGTTACTGTTATCCAGTGGTGGGATTCAAGTTTTTGTAACCAGTTCCGAATTTCAACAATGGTGTAATATTTTTTTCTCTAATGCCAAACAAAATAAAATAAAAATGATTTGCTTTTTGCTAAACAGCAAAACATTTTCTACAATTTATATAATGTTGACAATTTAAAGTGAATTCAAAGAGGTGGTGGCAAAGTGTATGTGAGGGGGGCATGGGACGGCAGAGTGTGTGAGGAGGAAATGCAGTGGTAGTGTGTGTGAGGGGGACATTTGACAATATTCTTAATATAACTTAAATTAATATCCCACTTTTCATTTGCCCATTAATATGCCACAGCCAGTGTGCCCAGTAATATGCCACATCAAGTATGCACAGTACTATGCCACTGCCAGTAGGCCCAGTACTATGCCACTGCCAGTATGCCCACTAATATGCCACAGCCAGTAGGCCCAGTCATTTGCCACAGCCAGTATGCCCAGTAATATGCCACAGCCAGTATGCCAAATATGTCATAGCCAATTTGCCCACTAATATGTCACTGACAGTATGCCCACTAATATTCCACTGCCAGTATGCCCAGTAATATAGCACAGCCAGTATGCCCAGTAATATGCCACAGCCAATTTACTCACTAATATACCATAGCCAGTATGCCCATTAGTATGCCACAGCCATTATGCCCATTAAGATGCCACTCTGTCAGAGGTATTGAACAGTAATCTCGAGACTGGTACATATGAATAAAGCAGAAGCAAAGGATAACTTCATTTTGTGTCAGTTTTTGGACATCCTTTGTGTGTTCAAATCTTATTCTGTGTCCCTGAGGCTAAAACAAATTCTTCCACATTCCTACCTCTGTTATCTGAAACCAAATATTTTACTGATAAGTTTATAGTATCACCGGAACAGATAAGGTGGCCATTGTTAGTGGATGGTTTATAACTCTAAGCCACATCTCACTGTATTTATGCAGACACAGCTGTGGGGAGGACTGATTTTGGGAGAGCTTCCACTAGTGGGGTGAGATATAGGAATGTTTTAGAAAAGGGCTGAGTCTCTCTCCTTCTGGGGAGAACTCAGGAATATGAGGCTTTTAATAGCACATGTTCACTATAACAATAGACATCTCCATACAAATAGTATTGAGCTAAGTCCCAGGAATAACTCCCATCACTCAATTCTTCAATGGAAGGAGTCTCAGCTACAAACCAACCTCTGCCGGTAATGTATAAATGTGGTAATTTGTTTCTAGCATAATCTCAATTTTTATGGATGTAATTAGCATATATATTTGGGTAAATTAAACTTAAATGCCACAATTTATGGGATCTATATGTTTTATCTGTCATCATTTCTGCAGTAGGAAGCCAGAGGAATATCCTATAGATATTACCAAGAACCATACGTTCTTATAGTCTAGTTATTTACCCAAATATGTAATATCTAATCTCCAGAGATTATCTAAGATTCTCATTCTTAAAGTCTAAGCTAGAAATCATAAATTGTCATTTACTGGGCAGATTAAGAAATAGCCACCTTGAGCAGTTATTTGATTTAGTAATATTACCTTACCTAAGCAGAGTATATGCTGGTAATTTGTAGGTAATTATGGTGTACTATCATTAGCAATTTTAACTACTAATCATTATCAATGTACGTTGTATCTAAATAAAATGCATGGCCATCTTGTGGTCAGAAATTTAACTTTATAGTAAATAATACTACATGCATGTTGATACAGCTACAGAGCTGCATAATTCATGTTTTATGTTATTCACCTCTGTTATAAGTCATACACGTGAATTATGATTAACATCTAAGGATATTGTATTTTTTTTTGTTACGCCATTTTGCTTTTCGTTTAATCTTTATTTTATATTCAATAAATAAATTATTATTTTATTAATAATTTTTGCATTGTATTTACTTTTGTAAAAACGTCATCCAAACTCTCTATATACATAACAAATTCTTTATATGGGTATTTTTGGTCGGACCCATATATATGAATTATACATTTTTCATATTTTTAATTTTTTTAAATTTATTTAGAATGTGTTTTACCAGGAAGAAAACATTGAGATTTAGACATGTGCATTTGTTTTCGGACGAATGCATTTTCGTCCGAAAATATCATTTTCGTCCATCCGTCTGAAAAACGAATAATGCTAAACTAACGAAAGACGAATGAACGAATGGTTAATAAACTAAAATCATTCGTCCATTCGTTCATTCGTGCTATTGGCATTCTATAAACCGAAATAGAGTCGGTTTATAGAATACCAATAGCATTACATATACATTCCATAAACCGACATAATGAACGACTTTCGATTTATGGAATGCATGTAATACTATTAGCTTTCTATAAACTGAGCTAGAGTCCCAATTCATAAGAATTTCTTTATAGAAAGCCAATAGTATTACATATATTCTATAAGCCGAAAGTCTATAAACCGAAGGTCGTTCGGTTTATAGACTTTCGGTTTATAGAATACATGTAATTCTATGTATTCTATAAGCCGAAAGTCTATAAACCGAAGGTCGTTCATACATGTAAACCTTCGGTTTATAGACTTTCGGCTTATAGAATATGTGTAATACTATTGGCTTTCTATAAACCGAACGAGAGCCCCATTCATAAGAATTTCTTATGAATAGGGCTCTTGTTCGGTTTATAGAAAGGCAATAGTATTACACGTATTCTATAAGCCGAAAGTCTATAAACCGAAGGTCGTTCGGTTTATAGACTTTTTCGGTTTATAGAATACATGTAATTCTATGTATTCTATAAGCCGAAAGTCTATAAACCGAAGGTCGTTCATGCATGTAAACCTTCGGTTTATAGACTTTCGGCTTATAGAATATGTGTAATACTATTGGCTTTCTATAAACCGAACGAGAGCCCCATAAGGATGATAATGATAAGAATTTCTTATGAATAGGGCTCTTGTTCGGTTTATAGAAAGGCAATAGTATTACACGTATTCTATAAGCCGAAAGTCTATAAACCGAAGGTCGTTCGGTTTATAGACTTTCGGTTTATAGAATACATGTAATTCTATGTATTCTATAAGCCGAAAGTCTATAAACCGAAGGTCGTTCATACATGTAAACCTTCGGTTTATAGACTTTCGGCTTATAGAATATGTGTAATACTATTGGCTTTCTATAAACCGAACGAGAGCCCCATTCATAAGAATTTCTTATGAATAGGGCTCTTGTTCGGTTTATAGAAAGGCAATAGTATTACACGTATTCTATAAGCCGAAAGTCTATAAACCGAAGGTCGTTCGGTTTATAGACTTTCGGTTTATAGAATACATGTAATTCTATGTATTCTATAAGCCGAAAGTCTATAAACCGAAGGTCGTTCATACATGTAAACCTTCGGTTTGTAGACTTTCGGCTTATTGAATATGTGTAATACTATTGGCTTTCTATAAACCGAACGAGAGCCTCATTCATAAGAATTTCTTATGAATAGGGCTCTTGTTCGGTTTATAGAAAGGCAATAGTATTACACGTATTCTATAAGCCGAAAGTCTATAAACCGAAGGTCGTTAGGTTTATAGACTTTCGGTTTTTCAAATAGCATAGAATTACATGTATTCTATAAACCGAAAGTCTATAAACCGAACGACCTTCAGTTTATAGACTTTCAGCTTATAGAATACATGTAATACTATTGGCTTTCTATAAACCGAACTAGAGTCCCCATTCATACGAATAGGTCAATTGACTTATTCGTATGAATGGGGACTCTATTTCGGTTTATAGAATAGCATTGTAATGCTGTTGGTATTCTATAAACCGACTCTATTTCGGTTTATAGAATGCCAATAGCACGAATGGACAAATGGACGAATGATTTTAGTTTATTAACCATTCGTTCATTCGTCTTTCGATAGTTTAGCATTTTCGTTATTCGTTTTTCGTACGAATGGACGAAAATGCTATTTTCGGACGAAAATGTCCCAAAACGAATGCACATGTCTAGTACCCACAAATATTATATATTGTTTTTTTCAGGACAAGAAGGGCTTTCTTTTCATGACATTATTTTGTTCATATCATTTATTGTATTGTGAAAAAAATAGTAAAATATGGTAAAAATAAAAAAATATAAACACTTTTCCTGACTTTTCTTTGTAAATTCTTTTACTAAGCTACAAAAGCTAATGAAAAAACGTGCTAAATAGATTCGACTATAGGTCCTCAGTTCATAAATACCCAATATGTATGTGTTTTTTTGCTTTTTTTTGCATGTTTTAGGTTAATAAATACAAGTAGCATATAGCTGTTTCAAAACCATATTTTTTTTTTAAATTAGCGTGACACTGTAACACCGATATCGGACATGAATCGCTGAATAACGCCCCACATGTACACATTTTTTATAAAGTAGACATCCCTGGGCATTCAACTTAGGGGAATTTGACACTTTTCACTCCAATCTTTGACAAGTTTTGGCGTAGTAATTTTGTGTGTGTTTTATTTCCACACACTTTGAAACTTAGGTATGAATTTGAAGGGGCTGTTCTATTTTATTGCCAAACAAAACCCCAATATATGTTCAGCAACTTCCCCTGAGTATAGCGGTACCCCATATGTATAGGTTTGCTAGGTTTATGTGGCAGGTACAGTGCAAAATTTAGGATATGGTTATTGCAGCTTTAAAACGTGTATTTATTATGTAATGCTTGTGACTACATTTCCTATCATGCTCAGCCAGCCAAAAGCTACTGTAGCAGAATAGTAAATGTAGTCTATAGTAGGAAGCACCGATTTTTGCTATCCTTGCTATCCTGCGGCTGCATGGCTCATATATCCAGCTGTTGCGGGCCCCTATCTACTGCTGGGGGCCAATGCAAAGCACTGGCCCCACTAGCAGTCTTTTAAAAAAATATATATATCCCTAGAGGACCACAGACAGACATAACATGTCATTGGTCCTCTACGAAATAACTTCTTATTTTTATACAATTTATTATTATTATTTTAAATTTTTTTATTTATTTAATTTTTATTTTTTTACCTTTTTTATTTTTATTTAACTCTAACCTTAACCCTATGGTTGGGGTTAGTACAAACCCTAATTCTAACTCTAGGATTAGGGTTTTGATGAACTCTAACCATAACCCAAGAGTTAGGATAAGCACAATGGAAAAAATGTAAAAGAAAAAGTTTTTTTTTTAATTAAAAAAATCCTTTGGGGGGGCTGGTTGTTACTGGGGGGGTGGTGGCATGGGGAGACTTGACACACTATATTTAGTCTCTCCCTGCCCCACGATCACCATGGAGCAGGGAGAGACTATAGCTGTCAAAGCAGGCACCTGCTTTGACAGCTATTAACATCCGGGCGCTGTGATTGGCTGTCACAGTGCCGAGATGTTTCCGGGGGGTCCTCAACCGACATGGCTGAAGTGTCTCGGTATCGAGACACTCAGCCATGTCTTTGTTAGCGCGATCGCGGTATGCCAGCGCGCACACCGCGATCGGACCTGCATGACGGTCCTGGACCGTCATCGGTCTCGAAGGGAGATTTCCCTATGACGATCCAGGACCGTCATCGCTCGCGAAGGGGTTAAGTAGTTTGGCATTTGTCCCAAACAACATGAACACAGTTTTTTCAGCGTTGAGGAATAATTTGTTTCTAGATATCCAATTTTGAAAATTAGAAAACTGATCCTGTAGCACAGATTCCACTTGCGATAGTTGAATACCGCACGTATAAATGACCGTATAATCAGCATACATATGCACATGAGCCAGGTCACACACCGAGGGTAGATCATTTGTGAATAGTGAGAATAGCAGCGGCCCAAGAACGGATCCTTGAGGCACTCCACACTTGATTGGCAACGAGAGGGAGGCAGTATCAGCAATGTCGTGTAATAAAGTGTTGCGCAGGATATAATAAAATAAATACTTATCAGAGATATATAGGCGAAAATCCAGCCTTTTTTAGATGTATATAAAAGAGAAGAAAAAAATATATACAAAATTGTGCAGTATTGTGAATATAAGGAAAATAAATATCTCCCCCTAAAGAATTGTACTCACACTCTACAGAGCCTATAGGACCGGCTCTGGGTGTATAAGGCGTGCAGACTCTGAGTCCCAAAATCCCCACATCCACTGGATAGATAATCGATGGAATACTCGTGGAGCAGGACACAACAGGAGTGAGAAACAAACGTTGTAGTGTCAAATGTAAACAATTTTAATTCCCCCCCACATATAGCAGCTTACATAGAAGAAGTTAAAAAACGATATCCCATGTAAAAAACAGTTAAAAACAGCATAGGTAAAAAGCAGGCAGAGTCACCCAGCCGATCATATCACAGTCTCCATCCGTCACTTCATAGGAGCAGGCAGCAGCTGAAGTTTGTATAGGCAGCGTTCTGCTGGAGGAGCTGGTACTTCCTAGTTGCAAGTCTCGTCAATAATGTCACGCGACGCGTTTCGCCCACACGTGGGCTTTTTCAGAGCAGTGACATCTAGATGCAGACTTGCAGTTTATAAAGGGAGATCAATTCCGGTTGCCGTAGAAACGGCTGTAAATGATCACAGACACACCCATTTTTATGCAAAGTGGTTAGTTCAGTGTGTTCATTCCCCAACAGGGAAAAAGAAACAAACAGAAAACAAAAGAAAAATAGTATCAATAAAAACAGCAAATATCAAGGCCTTTAACTATATAGAACACATTATAGAGAAGATATACAGCATATTTAGTAAATCCCTAAAAAACACACTCTTGATCATAACTCTAAATGCTCTACAAACGTTACATAGACGACATGTTTTTTGTATGGCATGGTGACAATGCATCCCTTCAATCTTTCCTCCAATATCTCAACACAAACACCTGGGGTATAAAGTTGGTGGCTGAATACAACAATATTAACATTAATTTTTTAGATTTAGAATTATTTCCCTAACTTATCCTCTCTTCTAGGCCCTCAACCCCGTATTATCTATAAAGGTGTGCCAAACGTTAAGAGTCACCTCAGTCGAAGTTTTTTAAAAACTAAAAAGACCCAGACTCAAGGGAAAAATGTATTTGGAGATCTCGTAGGGTTTCATAGGTGCAGGTGTTGCCAGGCCTGCAAGGAAACCAATAAAAAACAGGCCAAAACTCTACAAAGCTTCACTAACCCCCAGAGTGGTAAAACGTCTAAGCTCAAAAATATAACCACCTGTGAGACTAGTGGAGTCATTTATATGCTGGGCTGTCCCTGTGGTCTTCGCTATATAGGGAGAACCACAAGACCTTTAAAAATACGTGTGAGTGAACACGTAAGGAATATCAAGAGAGGATATGATAAACATACTGTTTCTCACCACTTCTCTCTGGTACATAATAAAGATCCCTGTCATTATGTGTGTATTGATAAACCCAGCCTTCAGTGGCGGGGAGGAGACAAAATCGCCACACTTGGACGTGCTGAAATGAAATGGATATTTGAGCTTAATACCTTAGTTCCAAGTGGTCTGAATGCAGACTTTGAATTATGTCACTTTCTTTAAAAGCGTTCTGTTATTCTTGTGTCAATGGTATGTCTTGTATACATATTTGGTATAGTCCTATGGATCAACAATCTGCTGTGTGTCTGGAGTACAGCCTATCCAGATTTATCTGTAAAAAATATGGCTTTTTATTGTATTATATACCATGTTGGGATGTCACTATGTTATATTATTGAGAGCATTTAGAGTTATGATCAATAGTGTGTTTTTTAGGGATTTACTAAATATGCTGTATATCTTCTCTATAATGTGTTCTATATAGTTAAAGGCCTTGATATTTGCTGTTTTTATTGATACTATTTTTCTTTTGTTTTCTGTTTGTTTCTTTTTCCCTGTTGGGGAGTGAACACACTGAACTAACCACTTTGCATAAAAATGGGTGTGTCTGTGATCATTTACAGCCGTTTCTACGGCAACCGGAATTGATCTCCCTTTATAAACTGCAAGTCTGCATCTAGATGTCACTGCTCTGAAAAAGCCCACGTGTGGGCGAAACGCGTCGCGTGACATTATTGACGAGACTTGCAACTAGGAAGTACCAGCTCCTCCAGCAGAACGCTGCCTATACAAACTTCAGCTGCTGCCTGCTCCTATGAAGTGACGGATGGAGACTGTGATATGATCGGCTGGGTGACTCTGCCTGCTTTTTACCTATGCTGTTTTTAACCGTTTTTTACATGGGATATCGTTTTTTAACTTCTTCTATGTAAGCTGCTATATGTGGGGGGGAATTAAAATTGTTTACATTTGACACTACAACGTTTGTTTCTCACTCCTGTTGTGTCCTGCTCCACGAGTATTCCATCGATTATCTATCCAGTGGATGTGGGGATTTTGGGACTCAGAGTCTGCACGCCTTATACACCCAGAGCCGGTCCTATAGGCTCTGTAGAGTGTGAGTACAATTCTTTAGGGGGAGATATTTATTTTCCTTATATTCACAATACTGCACAATTTTGTATATATTTTTTTCTTCTCTTTTATATACATCTAAAAAAGGCTGGATTTTCACCTATATATCTCTGATAAGTATTTATTTTATTATATCCTGCGCAACACTTTATTACACGATATTCACTATTTTGTGCTAATTGGAGGAAAATGCACTAGTGTTTGCTGCATAATTTGTTTGTCTGCACATTATATATAGCGCTTGTCACTTTATCAGTATCAGCAATGGACACATATTGAGATCTATCAGCAGATAGATGAACGAAACCAGCAGAGCGACCTCTCATTTATACCAGAACAACTTCGTTTGTTTAGCAGAAGATCATGATCAACCGTATCAAAGGCATTTGCAAAGTCTAGGAAAACCGCACCTTTGAGTTCACCACTCTCCATACCACTCTGAATATCATTGCTCACCTTTAAGAGGGCAGTTATCGTGGAGTGATTTGACCTAAACCAAGATTGAAGCGAAGTTAGATAATTGGACCGTTGATAATACTCGCACAGTTGATCATGGGCACATTTTTCCAGGATTTTAGAAAGTATGGGTAGCAGTGAAATAGGCCTGTAGTTTGACACTCAGTTTACATCACCATTTTTGTGAATGGGGATAACTCTGGATTTTTCCAGGCTTAATGATTCATAATTAATAACCCATATTCATATTTTTATGGTTATTAATATCCGACAACTCTTTGCCCATTAACATGCCCATCTAGTTACCTGTTTGACTGAACCTTGGTGGAGAAGAACAGCATCATCTTACGTTTAAGTAAATGCCCGTTCTGGCACCTACTATGACATTTATATACCTTCCCACACTGACATCTGCAAAATGTCTCCTGGGAGACTCAGTGGACCATGTGATACTTTAATATCAAGAAAAGTACTGTTGTTATGTGAGCATAAAGCAGGCTAGACCTGCGATACCAAAACAGATGTAAACGGGACCCTTGTAGCCAGGAGGGAGATAGAGATCATACACAAATACTGTTTCCCAGTAATGACTTGCACTCATTATGTTAAAAAGACATTAGGCATGTAGACTCAATTGACTATAGTGAATATAGTTGTATGGTTGTGATCTCAAAAGGGTACCTCAGCATTATGCAGATACGGTTCTTCAGTTATACTAATATCCCTGCAAAATAAGCCGTGATTCAACGGAATGTTAAAGCATGTTTCTAAACAAATGCAAATTTTCAGATCATTTGCTAGTTCAGTTAACATAAATTGCTCCGAGATTTTCAGGAAAGCATGAGGGTACTGAGAAAACGGCACAGAATGCAAACTACCCTATCATCTGCAACCGCTGTTACAAAGATAAGCCTCACACACTTCTTGCAGAAAACCAATAAAGGTACTGTCACGTCACCATACATTTACTGTTATATTGATCAGAACATCATTAACTTTATAGCAGTGTACCACTTCTCTTTAGGATTGTAGAAAACTTTATATGTGCACTGTAAATTCAGCCTATTAAATACTGCACTAGCTTATTTTGCGATGTGTCACAAATACGCTGAGGTAGCACAGATGTAATCTGAGTTATTGCACCATGTGACATGTTCTGACAATCTATAAATGATAAAATGTGTGACATTGCTTTCATGAATGCACATTGGATTGTGGCACCAGTTGTTAAACCTATATACCAGGGCAGTAATGACCTATAAAAGAAACATTTTCGGTTACTTTAGTTTAATACTTAAGTACTACAAATGTACTTAATACAAGCACTATTTTCCATTTTTGGTAATGTAAGAAAAAATAGAAAAAAATTTAATTAACAGAGCACCCAAACTGCTGTTTTGCTACACTTTCAAGATACATTTCATAAAAAAAAGAGAGATACTGTTCAAGTGTAGTTGAAGAATAATATTGTTAATACTTTGAAGAAAGTTGATTATGTTTGTTAATGCTATTAATTACCTGAGAAAAACCTTCAACTCTTGTTATAGGGTAAGTAAGGTGTAAGATGAGTGACAACCTAATGTTCCCAGTGGTGTAACTGGCTTCCAAAATGTGCAATTCCTTTGTCCTCCAGGCGTGCTATTGCATACTACTGTTAATAAGTGCGCTGGGTGTTATGTGACCTCCTAGGGAGCACTGACTGACTGACATGTGAGGCAGCATGACAGCAGGAGCTTAAGCGAAATATGTTATATCTATTTTGGTCCAAAGGGTAGCATGTACCTTCCATTCTGCCCAAAGTGGTAGAGTGAGGATGGACCTGTGAAGACTTGGTAGTCTCAAAATATTAGCCCCACAACTAGGTAGGAAGCTGGAAGGGGGGCTCACTTGTTCTTTTTTTTTTTTTTTTTTACAACTGTGTGTGTTTACTACATTTCCCATATTGCTTAACCAGCCAAAGTTTTCTGTAATGTTGACTGAACATGAAATGTGGCCCACAGTAGCAGATGGAATATATGTTTGGATCACAAAGATACAAAGCAATAAAACTCACAGTAATGTGACATGTGTGTAAATCACAGAGCTTTAGAATAATAAAGCTCACGTAATATTCAGTGTATATGGACGTATCATAGAGCTCCACAGCAAAACAACTCACAATCATTTTTTATATAATAGTGATTTTGTTGTAAAAAACCTCTGTTCGGTGTTCATTTTGCGAATCAAGGGTAATGTTATTTAGCCTTTTGAGGCACATATCTTGTAAATTAAGCCCTGGTCTAATCAAATATTGCATATTATTACACAGAAAACAACTACCGGTAATAATGCACAATTATTTATGTTGGAGGCTAAAACATAGTTGTCATGATGTCCAAACTCTTGCCAACCAAGTAAGTGTGTGAAAGGACATTAATTTTCTGAAAATTTGCGATGCAGCCTGGAAAATTTCCATTAAAGCAGTCACTACTAAATTGCTTATTATTTTCTGTTGTAAATAATATAGGTTTTTTTCTGGGCTATGACATGCATGGTATCATCAGGTTACAGAAAATACGTCTCTGTAAAAGCATATAACATGCAATCTTTCTGCTTAAACATATTCTGATTTCTGAGAACCTTAATATGTCTGTGAATGACCTGCCCATGCTGCAATGAAAATGGAAGACAATTATTTCAAGGGTTTTATGTTGTGGCATGATCACCCTGGCTGATAGTGGTTTAAGTGTCCTGCTGACATTTTATAACATAATAATTCTACAGCACTCTGAAGGGATTTACAAGGTACAGAAACACACTGTGCAATGGAAAGTGAGACAGGAAATGTATCACAGTGAAAATATGATCACTCTGAAAAGTTAACAGAAAACAAGCATGTTAACACACGCTCAGATGTGATACACGCATGTTGAAACCAGCAATAATAAAATAAAAATCTGAAAAAAAATGTAAAATAGAATTTTTTATGCCTGTCATTTCTTTACATTTTTATCAGAGAGGCAATCTCTGGCACCAAATGAAAATACCACTGTTTTCAGCCAGAAAAGGTTTTTTTTAGCCATCTACAGTTGAAGTAGAAATGAGTTGCTGCTATTGGCAAAACACCAATGGTAAGAACACTGTGAATATCTAGCCATACTAATAGCTGTATTATATTAGACTTATTTATTACTCAATAAGCGCACCCCTATAATTTTAAATGTAACTACTAAATTGCAAATGTAAAATTTAAAGAAAAGTCCTGATGATAAATAGGCACAAGGGTTACATCATTTGGTATAATTTGTGATAAAATCATGGTTAACTGTGTGAGCAGAGAATGTTTTAATATGTGTTGCCGCCTCAAAATTGGAGTGGTTTAATATATTATTTAAAGAACCTGTCCAAAAGTGAAAATGTACTCCCAAGTATATCTTCTTCTTTATTATTATTCTAAAGCAGGATTCTCCAAACTTTTCAGTAGGATGGCCACATTGTACATTTTACACATTTTCGCGGGCCAAAGATAAAACTTTATTATAATTTAACTTTTTAAATATGTAATAAAAAGGTTATTGAAATCCATTTCTTGTTTTTAATTTGTTTCTTTGCACTCACATTGCACCCACGACTTACCCCAATACCCATATTGCACTCACAGGACTCAGCCTCAGCACCCAGATACGCCCATTAATATGCCACAGACAGTATGCCATTAATATGACATATTTTGCCCATTAATATGCCACATCCAGTATGCTCATTAATATGCCCCAGTATTACCCTTAAAATGCCACAGTCAGTATGCCAGTTAATATGCCACAGCCAGTATGCCCATTAATTTAGCACAAGATACAATCAGGCTCAACAGCGCTGGAGGAATTAACAATGTGACCTTTATTCTGGTGCCTCTACAGGTGCCTGGTCCGCACCATATAATGAACAAACACCAAGAAATGAACGTAGAAACGGCACTCAAGGAGTCGGTTAATATAGACAAAAAGTAAATTATTTAATAATCAAAAAGTGAAGACAGCACAGCAAATAATCCGGACAGAAAGTGGCAAAAAAAGGTTAACAAACCACTTGACGCATTTCGCGCTATTCAGCGCTTAATCATAAGCTCAATAATAGCGCGAAACGCGTCAAGCAGTTTGTTAACCTTTTTTTGCCACATTCTGTCCGGATTATTTGCTGTGCTGTCTTCACTTTTTGATTATTAAATCATTTACTTTTTGTCTATATTTACCGACTCCTTGAGTGCCGTTTCAACGTTCATTTCTTGCTGTATGCCCATTAATATGCCACAAAGCCCAATAATTTGCCACAGTCAGTATGCCATTAATATGCCACAGCCAGTATGCCCAATACTATGCCACTATGCCTAATAATATGACACAGTCTGCCCATTAATATGCCATAGCCAGTTCCCCTCCCTCTTCCCCAGTACTTACCTTGCTTCTGTGAGAGACAGCAGACTTCCATGCTGCCTCTCTTGCACTCCCCACGCACTGATCTGATTGAACACTGGCAGGTAAGGTGACCGCTGGTGCTTTAATCATTCTTTGTCTTTAAATGAACCATGGCTTGTGCACAGGTCATATGTATACTTGCGCCGATTTCTATGTTATTTAAGCACTTTAAAATAGATTTATTTTTCCTCTAAAGGCTCCTTTAATAGTACAAATTACATTCTTCAAATTACTTCTTTATTGGAACTGTAATTACATTCCATACAAAGGTGGATTAATATACAGCACACATTTGCCAAGCTTGTAACTTACCACTCTGATAAATTAAGCACAATCTTTACTTGAAAAAAAAGCTTGACTTTTTATAAATGAAAAAGGTTGAAAAGGAAAAATCTATATTCCTTTGATGGTCATAGGATGAAAAAGGACAAATAACCTTGTGTCTTGGAAGACACACTAAAGAAGAATCAAAGTATAATAGAAATATTGGGATTTGTTTTTATATGTGAACATCTCACCTTTTCTAATGTTATTGACCGTCTGTTACGTTTTGGTTACTAAGCATCAATGCAAAAAATTGCAGATCCCCCTAAAATAGTGAGTAAAGTAGCACAATAATCCTGTCTTTCTGCAAGTTATTGATTCTTGGCCTGCTGATCGGATTACCCTATGTATCTCCTGTCCTGACCACTGCACCCCACTTTGCTACGTGATCTCTCGCCTGGACTACTGTAACGGTCTTCTGACTGGACTACCTTTGGCTCGTCTGGCTCCCCTACAGTCTATCCAAAATGCGGCTGCCAGACTCATCTTTCTTGCACGTCGATTTGATTCGGCTGCTCCTCTCTGCAACGCCCTCCACTGGCTTCCCGTCTGCTCAAGGATAAAATGTAAAATCCTGTCTTTAACCTACAAAGCCCTCCACTCCTCTGCTCCTATGTACATTTCCTCCCTTGTTAACTGTTACCTCCCTGCACGACCTTTGCGCTCCTCAAAGGGGTTAACACTCTCTTCTAATCTCATCACCACTTCTCACTCGCGTCTCCAAGATTTCGCCCAAGCTGGTCTCTGGAACTCCCTTCCCCGGAGCATCCAGCTCTCTCCGTCCTTTTCAAACTTTAAAAAGTCCCTCAAAACTCATCTCTTTATAGAGGCTTACTACCCAACCCACTAGATTAACAGTCACTTTGCCTCTAGCCGATCCCACCTAGCTGGAACACACACTCCCTCTTTGACTTATCCCACCTAGTGTCTCCCATCCACTCTACTGTTACTACAACTTCAGTCCCTCTGACCTCTCCAATCCCTTAATTGTCTCATGGACCCCATTCCCTCTAGATTGTAAGCTTACGAGCAGGGTTCTCTACCTCATGTACCAGTCTGTTCTAGTTTGTCTAATTTAGTATGTAGTTCACTTCTATGCTCTGCACCAAGCGCTACGAGAATTGGTGGCGCTGTACAAATAAATGTTAATGTAATGTAATGTAATGTTACTCCACAACTTATCCCTTAACAAAATACTGTTGGGAGCTACCAAGTCAGTGTCTGGCTAACTGCATGCTTCTAAGAGCAATATCAAATACCTGCTGTTTATGGCTATTTATACACTAGTAGGAGCTATTCTGAACCACGTAAAAAAATATTTGCCTATTTTTGGACCAACAGTGGTAAACAAGGATTAGAAAAATGTTCTATTCCGGAATTCCGTAGCAAACTGCCATCAAGAGAAGTCGCATGGAATAAATGCTGCTCACACCAAGACCCAAACTATATGTTTTTGATGACAGATGCTTCCACAAAACACAAGATGTATACCCCTGTGCCCCAAGATATTAGGACACTCCTGAGTAGTGCCTCACACTCCAATTACCACACACGCACCAGTGTATGCGGCACCGAGAGAGGACTCTGACTTCTCTGCAGACTTCGCTTTGCAAAAGAGGCCCAAACATCGTGTCATCACAACTGACACTGATTGTGATGATGCCCCAAATACAAAAGGAGACCTGAAGAGGCTAGTGCGAGACCTACAGAAAATTTGGAAGTCTGACATATCGCAGGTGCGAGTGGAAATGACCACCATGCAGTATAAAATGGGGACGCTTGAAACTTCTGTGGAGTAAGAAGTTAAGATGCAGCATCATAAGGCAACAGACCATACAGCTCTTCTGACAAGCCAGGTGCATCATTTAAATTGACAAGTATCCCTGCTGGATGCAAAAGTGAGACATGCTAACCGTAAGATCCCCGGAGTACTGGAGACAGTTGGGCCCACTACCCTCCGGCCATTTATGCTACAACTACTAATGTCTATGCACCTGGACCCCATATTGTCTGAACACCACATACGGGACATATTTAGGATACGCAAGGCATGGAGAGCTCCACAGGACATGGTGATCCAATTTAATTGGTCAGCTGATAAACCTGCCTTCCTTTCTCTGTGGCAACAGAAGGGTCAAATCGACTACAACAGTTAACAACCCAAAATATACAATGGCATTTCCCCTGCAACGATGCTCTGGTGCAGAGCAATGCGACCACTGACATCCCACCTGCACCAGCTTGAAACAAAATACAGATGGGGACATCCGCAATCGCTTTCAGTCACGAAGGACAATAAGCTGCTCACTTTGTTCCTGCAAGACCTAGGTTTGCCACCTATGCCAGTTCCTCCAGATGTGGACTAGGAGATGAAGGATGCCCCTATTGTCCCCATGGCACCAGCTTAGCACCATATGAGTCTGCTATGGACTCCCTTACATAGATATTACCTTCTTTTACAGTTAGTACACAGTACAAACTTCACTCACATACCTGTCTTATTATGCTACATGAAATACACTGCCTCCTCACTTTCACACTTTGACTTTGTCTTCTCCCTCTCTACTAACTACTTCTTCTATGTTGCCATTTTCTAAATTTCTCCCTCCTTTTTTTTACGCACAAGCTTTATAGTTCGGATGCACCGGAGAAGAAAGACGCTAGCACTCCTCAGTCCAGTAGAAAATAAATGATGGATTTATTGCATCGGATCCGAAAAAAATGCCTATGATTAAGTGCTGATTAAGCATGAAACGCGTAAGGCGTACTCCCCCCTGTCTGTATCCCTGCTTTGCTTTTTGGGGGGGGATCCGATGCAATAAATCCATCATTAATTTTCTACTGAACTGAGGAGTGCTACCGTCTTTCTTCTCTGGTGTACTACATTCAGCTGCCTTCACAGCGTGACCCAGCACCCCAGCACCGGTAAATATCATATACGGGAGGTTCATTCTTATTTCTGAGTGGAGACGGCTTGTCCCCTAAGGGATATCTCGCTTTTATTTATTGTAGTGTGGATGCTCTAAGGAGGGTAATATTATATAGTGAGAGGTGTTTCGTATCTCTTTCTCGAACATAGCAATGAGTTTTCTTTTATAGTGACACATATGCCTCTTACCACTGATACCTCTTTTTAATTTTAAATACCAAAATGTATCTAATGTGATTCCTCCTATGTGTTATTTATTATGCTACAACCAATTTATCTGGAATCCCTCTTTTTTGGTTCAGAAGGTTTTTATTTAATTAAAAACTGTCATTTACTTGTTTATCTTTTTAGTATTTGATGTATATTTTCATATAATGCCAATAAATAAATCATTTTTAAAAAAAATGATGGCACTCGATGGACGCAAAAAAAATTACTATGTAACTATGTAACATCTGTGTGCATATTTGTGTCGCCAAATATTTGTTTATAGTTCTTATGCCCACCCTACCAGTAAATGACTTTCATTGTTATCCTTCACATTTCCTTCTGTATATTATACTAATAGCTTCCTCAACATATTTATTTAAAATACTTAGTCTATACATTGTTCAAACTCCTAGATAGAGTCGTTGCTCATGGTGCTTAAAATAGGGAGCCAGTAACATAATGTTAGTATGTCCCATGTGAGCAGTGTGTTTCATTTTTTTAATTTTTTTTTATTACAAAATCAGAAAAAAGACATACAATACACATAACATAATGCAGAACATACAGGACATTCAAGATTAAGACCCTTTAAACAAGATATTAAAACATCTTATACATTAATGTGCAAATTCAAAAAATATAAGGTGCATATATCAGGGTTAGTTATTATTTTCTGGGAGAAAAACTTAAGTTCATATTTATGTATTGTGCCAGTCAAAGAAAGGGGGATTATGGACATTCAAACATGTAACTATATCCTTTTTTTAAGAATGTCTGTCAGGGGTTAGGGATAAAGGTACCTCAATTCTGTTTCCCAATATTCTCACCATCTCTGTATTTTCAAGCTGAATTGAGCCCAACTTATCTCTTTTTCCATTTGGAATTGGAATAAAACTTCATTTCTAACTGTTATCCAAGGCATTTTACCTTGTTTCTTCTAGTTTGTGTTTCATTTGATTACGGCTACTTGGCCACCTCATCAGAATCATTAAGCAGTCTTTTGTTCACATGCAGTAAAACAAACATGTACACGTCTCTATCCAAACTTTAAAAATGCAAAAACAGAAACAAACGTTTACAGAATATAACCCCATATTCCCAGTGTTCTCCAGGGTCCATTTCTGCACCATATCACTCCAAACCATATCCAGCCACCCTTGCACTATATCACCACCACACCTCTCCAGCACCCCCTCCTTCTGCATATCACCTCCATCCCTCTCCAGCATCCTCTACTGTGGAAACTCATCCCATATTGTCTCCAGCACCCCCCTCCCCCTGTACCATATAAATCCCATCTCTCCTGCACCATTTCACTCCATCCCTTTCCAGAATCCACTCATACACCATATCACTTCCATTCCTCTCCAGCACCCCCTGCTTCATATCACCCCATCCCTCTCCAGCATCCTCTCCTGCAGCAAATCATCCAATTTTCTCTCCAGCACCCCCTCCTGTACCATATCACCCAACCCCTCCTGCACCATGTCACTCCATCCCTCTCCAGCAACCTCTCATACAGCATATCACCTCATCCCTCTCCAGCAACCCATACTGCAGCATATCACCCTTTCCCTCTCCTGCACCGCTACAAAAAAATCACCCCATCCATCTCCAGCCCCCCCATTTGCAGCATATCCCTCTCCAGCACCCCCATTATGTCAACCCTAGTCTCTCCAGCACCCTGTCCTTTAAAAAATTACCCCATCCCTCTCCAGCACTCCCCTCATATCAACCCATTGAAGGGTTAATTTGGATCTGTGAGGGTTAAAAGCCGACAGTGTGTCTAAGAAGCTGATGTCTGCAGCAGCTTCTGGAAGGCCAGATCACGCCAGTAGCGTAATTGTTATGAGAATGGTCTTATCTTACTATTCCAAGGCCAGAACAGAGGTTTCTGGAACATCAACATATTGTCTCTGAAAGTTCTGTATTTTCCATAAGAACGACTTTTGTAACACTATTTTACATATGATGTTTTAAGTGCATTTTCTTGTAAAACACGCCTTTTACATATTAGAATAACCAATTATATTGTAGTAACTAATGCTTTTATCTTCGTTTATATATGCTTGTCTAAACAATTAAAATCAGAGTGAAGGAACACAAAGCATTGTCTAGTCTTTTCCTTCGTCGTCCTTTGCTCTCCAAGGCCTTGCCTGGTCTCATCATCAGCATGGTAGTTCACATCAATCTGGTGTTACAGGTCTTATAGGTGGCTGAACAGACTACCCCACGGTCGGTCCCTTTCACCCATGTCTCTCCAGCACCCTCTCTTGCAACACTTCACTAGCACCCTCTCCAGCACCCCCTTTTGTAGCATATCACCCCATCCCTCTCCTGAACCCCTTCCTGCACCATATGACCCTTATCACTTTCCAGCACACCCTTCTGCAGCATATCCCCCTATCCCTCTCCAGCTCACCCTCCTGCAGCATATCACCCTAATCCATCTCTAACACACCCTCCTGCTATATTGAATAAAATAAATAGTATGCTGGTTATTTCTATAAGGTCCACATATAAACCAGCAATGGGGTCACCCCATTTTGACATGCGAGATGCAGAACTTAGATAGTGAAAGCCAGGGCCAGAGCTGGAGGTGGAGATTTATTTTATCCTCGCTCTTAAATCTCCAGGACAGTTACGCGGTGCACTGCACTCAAGAGCAAAAGCAGGTCTATGATGGAAGAGGCACAGTGCTGCATTCCTGAGCACTGATATGGAGACACCAAAGCAGGGGGAGGAAGCATGGTATTACGGCTGGTACATGGTGTCCTTCCACTGTAGTGACGGACAACAGCAATGTGATTTCATGGGGGCCCTTTAGAAACTGCCCAGTGTGCCCAAGCACTAAGAAGGTACTGAGCTAACGAGATTAGCTTTGTTTATAAAGTCCTTGGTTGTGTTTTTTTCGGGCACATTACATTTTTGACAACACTTCTAGTTTGGGGTTCAAAGGAAATCACTTATTTTTCTTTTCAAGATCCATCCAAAATACTATACTCCTACGATTCAGTAGTCTGTCATTGTCAGCATGAACATATTTGCGGTTTTTAATACAAAATTATACACATTCTCATAAACTCTACTTTGGAATAAAATTATTTCCTCCCTAGCCTATTGTTCTTGATTTGAATATAACATTTTATATTGTGCAAAGAATGAGTACATATACACATATGGACATATATTTTATTGATTTATATGAGCATTTTGAAGTTAAGTGCTTGAAGGAATTGTAAGTACTTTAAAGTTAACAATTGCCATAATTATGTCATCAATTTATATAATACTTTTTTTTTATGTATTGGCGTTTGGAACCTGCCTTTTTATATTTTTCTTCCTGTCTTAATGTAGAAATACAAACCAGCATTCTGCACCTAATACAGATGTAAACAGCATGTTATAGTGAATTTAGCCATTTCCAAATTCTTACCTTACTGAAATGTAAGAATTACTGGATATGCATGGTTATTATCCCTTTTAAATATTCTGACATTTGGTAGTAGCTGCTAGCTTTATGAAAGGGCAGAAAAGAAGTTAAATTACATTGGATGAGGTGGGTAAATAACTCTTCATAGTTTACCACAAAAGGCACACATCTACTAAAGTTAAACAATGGCTAATGTATCCCTCCTGCTTCATATCACCCCATCCCTCTCCAGCATCCTCTCCTGCAGCAAATCTTTCAATTTTCTCCCCAGCACCCCCTCCTGTACCATATCACCCAACAAAGGGTGTGCTTATTTATTTATCTAAAGTATCAGGCTGAAAATACCAGTGCTGCAGTAATTACGTTTATTCCTGGTTGTATTACCAAGACTAATTTACTAATATACACCTGCAAAAGCTAACCAGCCTAATAATAATCCAAATGGAGGTGATCTGTAACAGTGAATGCATTATGGAAGCAAAAGCAAACTCATTAGAGTTGTTGCAGATTTGATAAAAATGTACACACATATGATTGTGAATATACTTGTTTATAAATCCTGAACAATATAATTCAGACATAATTAGAAATAAAACAGTAATCAATATTCAGTTATTTCTCAAACATGGTCTTTATTGCTACTTACTATTATGGATTTAAGACTCTCATTGTATTAGTGTATGGGAATTAATCAATGTATCACTTAGGATGACTAGATCACAACTGAGGAAATTCAAAAGAAACGAATGAATACCAACACTAAAGAAAACCACTGTACAGACTAGAGTTACTAAAGTCATTACCTCTTGATTTCCAAATATAATATATTATTACTATTACTATTTAATGATGTTTTATGGACATTCTCAGACCTTGCCAAAGACACTAGAATTCTGGAATGGACACTTTGCCTATCCCTCCCTTTAATTATCTTGATACACATGTTCTCTTATTGTTTATTTTTCTAATTTAACCCCTTCCCAATGCTAGGACATTCTAGGCCATCATAATTTTGCAGGTCCCAAAAGATGGCATAGAATGTCCAGCATAAAACTGTTCATCATGGCTCCCCGTGATGAGCTGTGCTCAGATCCTGCTGCAGCGACTTGCAGCGGGATCCTACCTGTCAGATGAGGACACTATGAGCAAAGTGAGCACCAGCTACATTTTACCTAATCGCTCTGTGCCTGAACTTCTGGGTTCGCGCACGCCTCTGATCCCCTTGTAATTGGTGGCCAGGAACAAAAGGTGACATTTTGGTGATGGCATCATCTGGGGTTAAATATAAAACTGCACTGGTTGACCCAATATGCACCGATATTTGGTCATGAATTTGTGCCTCAAGACTGGACTGATTCAGGGCACATTGAAAACAAATTGGAAACTGAATGCGCAACCCAGTTTTCCCAAATGTGTCTGGTTCCACACAGATATCTTCCGAAAACTGAATGCAACCAAAACATGTCAGAAACACACTGAACTGAAGTGATGGCCTCAAATCCTTAATTATACCCTATGGGAGTTCTGAAAATCAGAAATTCTACCTAAAAAAATGAAACGCCCATAGGTTTTAGCACCAGGTTCATGAAATCCATAGAAATATTAGGTAAAACCAACTGAAAACCAATCACTGGAATGTTTGCATAAATAGGCACAGGTACATAACACCATTTAAGAGCAGGATTATCACACTGTAGGAGAATTGATAAAGAAAAAAAATCTATATATAATTCCAAACGGGAGCAGTTTAGGGGAAAGGCAATAACTAAGAGGTACCAGTAGAGTTTCTCAGTGGTGGAGAACACAGCGTTGGTGCTTAAGCTGTGCCAACAACACAACCGTGTGATGGGGCAGCATGAAAGAGAACAAGCCAGAAGCGTAAGAACAAGATTTGCCAACAGATTGTGCCTGCTATGAACACAATTGGTGTGCCATATTTGTATTATTTATGAAGCCTGTAGGGATATGCCCATCCACCATGCCCTGCCAAGGGGGATATATATTATTGTTTGGGGGCCAGGGCAAGTTGATCTGGCCCCGTATATATTCTATCCATGTAGGCAGATTCCAGCCCCATTTTTTTTATAGGGGGAGTGTCACGAACAGATGGAATGAGACCCTAACCACCCAGATGCAGGAGTCCAATGTGCAAGATTTGGAGACACAAAGCCTAGTGCCTGGTAACCACACTCCCTCGGAATCTTGAAGCTCCAAGTTGGTTAGGCCACATTTTTTACGGCACTGTGATAGCAGTTGTATTTAGTTGTAGGCTAGGTGGGAAAATGAAGTAAACCTGCAGAAATTCTGGAACAGGCATAGGATGCAACCTTGATAGGATAGCGGGATGTTAGCAGGCTGAAGCAAAATAAACCGAGCAGAACAAAAACAAGATAGAATAGAAACAAGATAAATGTAATGCAGAGTGAAGGGCTACAGGACACACTAGGGAAAAAAGAGAGAATTAAAGCATACATGAGGAGGGCAAAGCATAAGCTATAACTACAGAACTAAAGAGACATGCAGAGGCACATTTATAACACAGGACAAACATACAGACTACATCGCAAGGTCTAAAGAACACAAGGGATGGAGTGAGGAGCATCCTCAGACACTTTCAAAGGAGAACCAAGTTGGAACATGGGGATAGGAGAAAGGAGCCGCGATCCTCAGGTTCTACACGTTAAGAGGGCAAAGGAACATATACATACAGGAAATAATCTGATTTAAAATAGGAACTGAGCAAAGCAAGAGAAGAGAATGGAAATCTGGAATGGAACAAACGAACAGCAGTGGAACATACAAACCAGAATAATCACAAAAACATAACCACATAAAAATATATAAAAAATAAGGTATATTTTTGGATGTTGTTATGTTTTTGTGATTGTCCTGGTTTGTAGGTTGTTACCTCATTCTAACTTTTTGATTAATGTATGTATTATTCTAATTTTCTACACATTATTGTCCTTCTTATACTTTTTCTTTTGAGTGCTATTAATTGACCTACTTGTTGTACTGTGTCTCTTCTGGACTGTTTTGCTGTGATAGATCCATTTTAGATCTAATTAGCACCCCACATGTTGATTTTGCTCCAGGGGGGAGATTGAAATTTCAGGGAGGGGTTTTTGTTTAACTGCCTTTTTTCGGAGCAGTAAAGGTTTTTGTGTGTTGTGCCCTGAATCTTTCCTTACTCTGGGCCAATTACTTTGGCCACAAAGTTTGGACTGTATTGTGTTCACCCTTTCATTTTTTGTACAGACATATTTGAAGTTCTGAAAAAATTACAAGCATTTTGGTTCTTCTGGTTTTTAATGAAGTAAACGAAAACATGTACATCAAACCAGTTAATATGAATATATCCAAAGAGGGCAATGTTCTGATTTCCCTGTCTATCTTAAATTACATGTGAAATTGTGTCTTCTCTTTAATCTCAAATAATGGGATTGGCACGGTGACAGAAACGCATCTCCTTTTCTGTCTGGGAGAAACCAATAGTTATTAAGATGAGCAACTGTGAACACAGCATCAATACGTTTCAAAGTTGATTTCTCTCCTGTACTTCTTAATTACAGCACCCCATCGTCCACAGTGAAATTCATTTAAAAAAAGGCTAGGAGCAATTTTGACAAACGGAAATAAAATGGAATATCTGATAGAATGGATCAATTTTCTGACAACCTGAAAGCCACTGCAAAAGAAAGAAAGAAAAAAATATTGAAGATACTAATTATCTCAGTGAAACAATACTTTAAGACAGTGGAACAATTAAAGTCATATCTAAATAATGCACTGTCCAGCTTTCTTTTTCATTTTGTTGTAATTTAAGAGTCATGGATGCAGAGTATTTAAAAGAGCTAAAATAATCTAAATGAATGTGATTAAGCTTGCACAGATTATATTTTGAAATACTTTTTTACTATTGAAAAGTCAGGTTGCAATAAATGACCAATGCCTGAAACAAATGCAATACAGTAATTAATGTCTAGAGGCAGTTGATGAATTCTAGCAAGGCTATGACCCTCTCCCTAGTGGTTTCCATTCCTGTGGTTCGCCACACATTTACAACTGAGAAGTAAATTGAAAAACAATTTGCATTACTATAATGCATAGCTATGAAAGAAGATAATCACTAATAAATACTGGCATTCTTTGTTTCCCCCCTCAGATATTATCATTGCAATGTTAACTACTGCAAACATATTTTAAAAGGTATTTGTTTCCAACCATCTCATAAGTTTGGGAAATCAAAGCTTTCTGCAATTCTTAAAAGATCAACATCTTATATTTGGTAACTAATGCGTACAGTCTTGACAAAAGCTAGAATGTAAACTACTCACAGTCAAGATGGAGAATCACAAGACAGCTATCCCATTAAACAACAGGCAGCGTCATTGGACACATTGGCAGGTCTGGATATGCATTGTCAAGTCTGGGGGTGCATTTACAAGTCTTGTGGCATATTGTTAAGTCTGAGTATGCATTGGCAAGCTTACATATGGTGGAATATGTATTAGTGGTTACTTAGGTAAATTCCTTTCAGGTGAATAAAGCTGTCTGTATCCTGATTCTGTTTGGTATCCTATGCTGCCTCTGCAATATGGTTCCCTCTGACTTCACCATTACACTTACCATTGAACCCGCAGACCTGGCCTGTATGTCATCTCGGCAGGGCTGTCAAGATCAGATCATGACTACCCATGCGACTCAGCTACAAAACCTTTAGCAGAAATTAGATACTGTTACAGATTTATTACAATATCTGACATCCACTCCCATCAGAGTTATTATTGTCCCATTGAACTATTACCTGGTACTTCGCCACCTTTGGGTCACACATATCCTCTATCCGAGCCTGAAAACCTTGCTTTGGCACAATATATCCAGGAAAGCCTCCAGAAAGGCTTTACCAGACCATCATCATCAGCTGGTACAGGTTTCTTCTCTGTGGCAAAAAAGGAAAGGCTATTTGAGAACCTGCATCAACTCGCGAGCACTTAAAAGCACCAAACAAAATAAATAAAATGGATGTCACTTCCTCTCATTCTGATTGCCTTGGAAAGCCTGCCAGTTTCAACAGAAATATCTACAGAGTTTGGAGGTATAGTAAAGCAATACACTGTACTCCCTACCCAAGATGAGGTGATGACTTAGTCACATTTCGCGGGGTTTGTTTCTGGAGCACGACTCTCACATCTAGTGATGAATACAGCATCCCTTGACTAAGTCGGTTTCAACGCTGAAAACAACAGACTACACAGCGAGTATACCACCTTGTAAAGAGGGAGAGGCACCCACAAGATGTGGTGGAAGAGGTATTCTGTACTGGAAACCAGTTACATACTTGGTCCTCTACCAAATCACTATAACCGGATTGGTTAGAGGACCAAGGGAGCAAACAATACCTAAAAAGGAATACAGTCTCTCCTATGGTGTTCCAGGATCCATTAATTGCAGTCTAAGGGTAAACACACTGAATAAATAATGTCAAAGTGTGCTTACACCACCCGGAGGGTTGACTATCACTGTACAAGAAGATACCCTTTTAAGCAGTACAAGCAAAAGGAGAAGGTTGTAAGACTTAACCTGTAAATTCTGTATGTAGTAGCTCACCCCCTCTTATTATTATCTTTGCCATTCTGATTTTTTCTCCTCTGTTGTACTTTGGACTATACAAGCCTGAAAAGAGATACACCTGTGGGGTGCAAGCTAAGTCAACCTTTTGAAATACCTCAGCAATTTAAGGGAAGGGAGAGAAAAAGAGAAGAGAAAGAAAAGGTTCATATTGCGCAAGTCCAGGAAACCCACTAGAAACAGGGAGAGGATGTATGAATGAAATCTAAAGACTATCCACTAATTATCCGGGCGTCCCTACCAGACAAAAAAAAGGAGTGGCTTTTTTATTTTTTAAAGAGTTGGATCTTAAAATATTGCATAGGGAGTTGGACCCAGAGGGCAGTTATATAATAGTGATTTGCAGCATTGGAAATAAAATATACAATCTTGATAACCTTTATTCTCCTAACCACTCTCCTGCCACTTATATCCAACACTTTTGGGTAAAGTATAAAAGATAAAACAGGGCGCACTTTTCCTAATGGTGGCCTTTAACTGTCATGGATGTCCAAATGGACTGGAGGTCCAGTCGTGGGGAAAAAAAGAAAAAAATCTTAGAAACAATTCTAAAAAACATAGGAATATGATCAAACGCATTCCCCTTCTGGACCTTTGGAGAATTTTTCATTGAACAGAGCTAGACTTCACGCTTTTCTAGGACGCATTTAACATTGACATGATATTTGGTGATAGAGCAATTAAACAGAATGTTGAAAGAATTGCCATCAAGGATGTGAGATGGTCAGATAAAAAGATGAATGAATATTTTTTTTTTTGTCCAGCTTTGCATTTGTTTTCTGACAAATGGACAAAAATCCAGATTTTTGTCAGAATCAGCATTCATCCTAAAATGAGAAAATACATTTTAATTAAAAAATATTTGCAAAATAAAATTAAAAGTACTGGCCCTTATCTTGCCCTCTCCCACATATCTGCTTTTGTATACAAACTCTGTGAACTGGCTTCTTCGTTCTGCCAATGACATACACCCGTGGTTTGCTACGGTTACTTCCTCCCAGTCTTGTCCCTGGAACTTCTCTAATGCTGCAATTATTCTTTGAAATAACTTACCTTAGCTTGTCTCCAATATGCCATAGTCTTAATACATATCTGTTTAGAAAAGCTGACTTGACTTAATTTTCAGCCTTGCATTCGTATATTTATTAGATGGATATGTCATCTAAAGTACACTCAATACATGATTGTAAACATCTCAACAGATGCAATCCACATATTCATAGCTGTTCTGGGCGGGATTACTATCTACAGAGACAGAAGTCTCTAGGCCTCCCAATCTCAGAGTAATAAGTGTAGGGAATTAAAATTATAAAGCATTTTTTTTAATGTGGAAGGGTGTATTCAGATTTTAAAGTATGTCCTGGGATGGACTCTGGTGCTCAGTCACTCAATGGCCAGGCTCACTACTTGCATCTGAATGGGGCCTGAAGGTTCTGAAGTTCTTTCTCTGTTCCCTTATTTTGCATGCTACCATCAGAGGGAATTGAGCGGAGATTCATGACTTAAAATGTATATGTAATCCAACTGATTGATTTAGCTTTAGCCCAGCAATAATTACCACACTCTTCCTTTCTTGTATCTGTATACTACTCAACTAGTCTTGTATCACTCTCATATAGGGGAGCATAGCAGGGTGGCTAATGGACACGCCACTAAAATAAATTTGAAGAATGTTAGTAGAAGATTAACCCCTTAGTGACCGAGTGCTATGTTGCATTTGACGTGCCTTGAAGACCAGAATTCCATTATTTTTGGCATACGTTTACTGAACTGTGAATTTATTTCTTTGTGTTCAGTCCACCCACACAAATTATATATCATTTTTTAAAGGACAGATAGGGCTTTCAGTTGATACTATTATTTTCATCATATGATATAATTTACTATTAAAAAAGAATATAAAATATGATGAAAATATGACATAAAAAACACTTCTTCTAACTTTGACCTAATTTTTTTTTACACAATTACAAATGGTAAAAAAAGACCCCGTCTATATATTTCTAATATTTGTCCTGAGTTTATTAATACCAATGTTTCCTTGTTTGTCTGTTTTATTTCAAGTAATAAACAATATTAGTGGTTTTTTTTTGTTTTCTAACCATTTTCTTCTACAGTGACTTTTTTACCCCCAACCCTAAATTTACCCCAACTCTAAATTTACCCTAACTCTAAATCTACCCCCACCCCTTAATCTAACCCTTGTAATCATCTGAACCCCCCTGTAACCCTAATTATGACTCTAATTATGACCCTAACCCTAGATCTAGGTTTAGTAGATCTAGGGTTAGCTTTTTCCATTTATTTATTTATTTTATTTATTTATTTAATTCATTTTTTCTTTCAGACTGTGATATACTTAACTGCCTCTAGGGGCAGTCAAGTAGCGGTTTCAGAGCGACGGAAGAGATTTTTTTTTCTCTCTTTCGTCGCTCTCCTCTGGGCACGCTGTATTGGAGGAGCATGCTCCTCCATTACAGCCCCCACCCTTGGGCTCAGAAGGTGTTGCATGATGCCTCTATCGAGGCATCATTGCAACACTTTAACACACATAGGCAGTGATAAGCTTTCACTGCCTATGTGTGTAACGCGCATACGATCACATTTGCGGTGATAGTATGCGCGCAGGGGTGCGGGGGGGGGCTGAAATCCGAAGCAGCCTCTGAGAGTAGCTGCAGGCATGTAGTGTTACGCTAAGGAGCGCAACACTACATGAAAACTGAGGACGTATATATACGTCCTCATGGTCCTTAAGGACCATGCTTTTCAGGACGTATATATACGTCCAAATGAGTTAAGGGGTTAAAGAACAAATTGTTCTCTTATTTTCGCAAGATATTATATAAATTTCTACATCAGTTCAATAATTCCAGTAATAGCAAAGCACATAGGTAATACAGTAAAAAAAAGCATGTGTGAGGACCAGGCAAATTTTCTCTATAAATTATTGATATGCCGAAAATTACAATTATTCTGGAGTTTAATAAATATATATTTTGCCTACCTTTAGTTACCTATCAGCTAGACTTATCCTCCCCTGACTTTTTATTGGGAAATTATAACATCCTCCAAAATTGTTTTAGCAGATTACTGGACTTTTCAGTATTATTAGCAATAAATGCCTGCTGACAAACTGGCTTAAACCATAATCCCTTACTGCAGATTTGGAAACATAAAAACATGCAATTCCAAAATGTTGAATGGACTATAGTACTTAAAACCTGGGAACAAGAAGTTCTATGATACATGGGAACCAGTCACTGGTACGCTGGATAGGGAGATTAAACAAAACATATTGAAATGTTTCAAATACACAAAGTTGATGGACATAAAAGGCCTACACAATGCAAATCTGATAGAGAATTACTCACGAGTAATACAGGTGTACTATGAGTTGATAGAGGCTTAAGAAGGAGAACTGGCACCGAAACAGACAACAGCTGGCAAGCTGAACAAAAATGTCAAGATGTACAATGAGACAAGGTGTTAATTTATGTATTTGATAGAATGTAATTACAACATTCCTTACCAGGTCCATTAAGCTTGTGGAAGTTCATTGTATGGCATTGTATATTGCTTGTAGATTTCAAGGTGGGGGAAGTTTATAAGTATCTGTTTTAAGACATGTACACATCTCTTCTAGCCATATAATTATGTATTTGGATTGGTAATTTTCCAATGTGATGCATCCTTATGTGAACAAATAAAACAATAAAATGTGTTTTAAAAAAAAATGTACATAACACATTATCGTCATGCTAGGGCAGATTCACTTTTTACTTGTGCTTCTCTACATGCTGGTAAAATTCTAGCTAGGTGGCAAGCCTATGTGACATATGATGGTGCTTGATAACATTTGTTTTATAATAATAGTTTAATTATGTTTCCCTCACTTTCTCTTTTGTAGTACTATAAACAAATGTAATATGGTCAGTTACATGTCAATTTCATGGATCCTTTTAGAGAAACTATTTTCTTGTTAGAAAAGATTAAAAGTCTAAATAGAAATGGAATAAAATAATGGATTAAAGAACATTTTTAAAAATATGGTTAAATAAATAGTTAAGTTAGTTGCAAGTGTACTACCAATAAATAAAACACTTACAGCACTTCATACATTAGCTAAACATTTATAGTAAATTTGCTGCAGTGAACACAAGGGGGCATGCAATTTCATGTAGAAAATCTGCATAGATATTAATAACAAAGAACTCTTTGCATTTGCAGAGCACGCGTGAATGAAAAGATGAAGGGCCAAATGTGGTCTTTAATTTAATTTCCACTGTTATAGGGTTTATATGGGTTTGATATTCATCCACATTCCTTTTTCCCTCTCATAGATTAAATACCAAATTATCTCTCTTTCTCTAGGGTTTACTACAGCTACTGATTAAAATAAAACGATTGCTTGGATTGGTATTAGTGGATTTCTGTGAATAGATCTAGATATTTGCTCAAATATAAGGCAATCCTAAATTATGAGGCACCCCTCTCTCTTGTTTTTACTGTCTGGTGCTCAAAATGCATCTTCCAAATCTTAATGCATAGTAACGTGTTTTCAAAGTACTTTCACATGCATGGAAATGAGATCAATTAGTTGTATACAAGACTTTCACCAAAATGAGGACAATAGCAGCTACCGAAAGAACACCAAGAGGGGGTTCCTCAACACACAAAGTTATACAAGTTAAAATATTGATGGAAGCGCCGAAAGGCAGAAAAGTTGAAAAATTCGGCTGGAGCTCAAAATTTCTAAAAATAGAAAAAACACAAGTTTAATATTGATAATGCAGTTTTTGCGTATTATATATAAAAACATTACATGAAAAAACCACAGTATGTACAACACCTTGTTTCTACAATAACGGGGGGTCTTCCTCTATGATTTGAAATGTATCTGCATCAGTAGATGTAAAAAAGACAACCTGACTTGTTTCGCCACATAAGCTACGGCTTCTTCATGGTAGAGTGATGCAATAAAAAAGAGAGCCCTGTCAAATATATATAACATGCTCATTTTATCATAGAGGGGAAACAAAAGAATCATAAACAAGAGGCTAGGGGAAAAGCATCTAGTTGGTCTGTATACAGTAGGACCAAAATGTTAATTTTCCTCCCAATCATGGATAGCAAAAACAAATACAATTTCCATTGGAATAAAATCAAGACATTCTAGCTTAGTTCAAATACATGTTTTTCCAAATTATATGTTAAGATACATGTTTTTTTTTTTTTTTAAAAAGGGATTTTTTTTGTTTAAAATAAACTTTGTTTCAAAGAACAGGCGAAGGAACATGCATTTCTTCTACAAACATATTTAATACATCAAACTTTTTGATACATTTTTTATTACCCTGTTTATGTTGCAGGGAAAAGTCAAGAAAAGAAGTTCAACTGAGATGTCTTACTTTTGTTAGATACAAGTGTTGAAAATGTGAAAAAAAGTATATCTGAGATGGTAATTAACTGATGTAATAAAATGTCATTAATTGGTGATAAAAAAAAAATGTATGCTGGATAATTTTAGTAATAGCTTACCAATTTCTACTCTTTATAATCCTGCCCTGTTGTAGCGGATTCAGGATAAGAGTCAATACCTAAATAAAAAAAAGTGGTTTAAAACCACAAAACATGATCAATCTGCTATAATGATTTGTGTCATAATGCTGACCACTTTATAATCTAGCCACTCAACATTATAAGCAAAAACAATCTTTTCATTACCTCACTGCTTTGGTTAGGATGTGGTAGTGGATGATTTGTTCAGGCAAATGGGGTTTGCTTGTATTTTTCTGCATAAATAGCCCAAACGAACTGCATTGCATGCAGGTGAAAGTGGACGTCCACAATTAAGAGTGGGAAGGAGGCTTAAGTGCTTTGATTCACATGAACCAAAAGTGTTTATAAAATAAATAGCTTAAACAATGCATTTGCGGTTTAATTTTTGGTTTGGGAGATTTCTTTTATATTACATTTGATTTTATGTGTTAGTGAAGTGAAGAAAAAAATACAGGGAGTGCAGAATTATTAGGCAAGTTGTATTTTTGAGGATTAATTTTATTATTGAACAACAACCATGTTCTCAATGAACCCAAAAAACTCATTAATATCAAAGCTGAATATTTTTTGAAGTAGTTTTTAGTTTGTTTTTAGTTTTAGCTATTTTAGGGGGATATCTGTGTGTGCAGGTGACTATTACTGTGCATAATTATTAGGCAACTTAACAAAAAACAAATATATACCCATTTCAATTATTTATTTTTACCAGTGAAACCAATATAACATCTCAACATTCACAAATATACATTTTCTGACATTCAAAAACAAAACAAAAACAAATCAGTGACCAATATAGCCACCTTTCTTTGCAAGGACACTCAAAAGCCTGCCATCCATGGATTCTGTCAGTGTTTTGATCTGTTCACAATCAACATTGCGTGCAGCAGCAACCACAGCCTCCCAGACACTGTTCAGAGAGGTGTACTGTTTTCCCTCCTTGTAAATCTCACATTTGATGATGGACCACAGGTTCTCAATGGGGTTCAGATCAGGGGAACAAGGAGGCCATGT
Organism: Pelodytes ibericus; assembly: GCA_036172795.1. Classification (NCBI taxonomy): domain Eukaryota; kingdom Metazoa; phylum Chordata; class Amphibia; order Anura; family Pelodytidae; genus Pelodytes; species Pelodytes ibericus. Next base: position 107,436,465 of record CM069858.1, on the reverse strand, counting down.
CATTAGATTTTCTTCTTTTATACCCTTTCTTGCCAGCCACGCTGTGGAGTACTTGGACGCGTGTGATGGAGCATTGTCCTGCATGAAAATCATGTTTTTCTTGAAGGATGCAGACTTCTTCCTGTACCACTGCTTGAAGAAGGTGTCTTCCAGGAACTGGCAGTAGGACTGGGAGTTGAGCTTGACTCCATCCTCAACCCGAAAAGGCCCCACAAGCTCATCTTTGATGATACCAGCCCAAACCAGTACTCCACCTCCACCTTGCTGGCGTCTGAGTCGGACTGGAACTCTCTGCCCTTTACCAATCCAGCCACGGGCCCATCCATCTGGCCCATCAAGACTCACTCTCATTTCATCAGTCTTGACGTTTCAGCTTGTGTGTCTTGTTCAGTGGTGGTCGTCTTTCAGCCTTTCTTACCTTGGCCATGTCTCTGAGTATTGCACACCTTGTGCTTTTGGGCACTCCAGTGATGTTGCAGCTCTGAAATATGGCCAAACTGGTGGCAAGTGGCATCGTGGCAGCTGCACGCTTGACTTTTCTCAGTTCATGGGCAGTTATTTTGCGCCTTGGTTTTTCCACACGCTTCTTGCGACCCTGTTGACTATTTTGAATGAAACGCTTGATTGTTCGATGATCACGCTTCAGAAGCTTTGCAATTTTAAGAGTGCTGCATCCCTCTGCAAGATATCTCACTATTTTTGACTTTTCTGAGCCTGTCAAGTCCTTCTTTTGACCCATTTTGCCAAAGGAAAGGAAGTTGCCTAATAATTATGCACACCTGATATAGGGTGTTGATGTCATTAGACCACACCCCTTCTCATTACAGAGATGCACATCACCTAATATGCTTAATTGGTAGTAGGCTTTCGAGCCTATACAGCTTGGAGTAAGACAACATGCATAAAGAGGATGATGTGGTCAAAATACTCATTTGCCTAATAATTCTGCACTCCCTGTATTAATAAATAAAAATAGTTATGGCTAGAAAAATATATAAAGTGTGTGTAGAAAACATTTGAATGTTTGTACATGTACTGCAATTGGCTACTCGCTTTCTATAAACTGAAATAGAGTCCCCATTCATAAGAAATTCTTATGAATGGGGACTCTATTTCGGTTTATAGAAAGCCAATAGCATTACATCAAATGTAATCGCCGAACTCCAACACGAACATACAGTGGAATGTCCGTGTTCGGGTCCGGGGTCCAAAAACCGTAATGTTCGGTACGAACCCGAACAGTGCGGTTCGGGTTCGCTCAACACTAAGTACTAACACTGATACATATTCAAATATCATCTTAGAGCAAACTTTAAGTCCCACAATGGCATTACAGGCAATACTACACATTCCAACAAAACTTCCAAAACATGTCCAAGATAATCCCTTATTAGCATCTACAATTCTCTGTCTTTCACCCTTTCTGCAATAATCCATTATTCCAAAATGGTAACGAGACAAAAACATTTCAAGAATGGAAGACTCCGAACAAAAATCATCTAACAACTTTTATTAAACCTAATTCCACCTCCTTGATGAGTTTTACTGAATGTAGAGAACATTTACCAAACTTGAATATTAAATGGTGCGAATACCTTCAAATCCAAGAATTTGCTTGAAACCAATTTCAAAAACTTAGACAAACAGACTGGGATAACTTTTTTGATAATAAAGCAAGATTATCAATAGAACCTATCATATCTACAAAATTAATATATAAAGAAATACATTAATATATAAAGAAATAGCAAATTTCATCAAAAATATCCCTAAAGGTATTAAAAAATGGTTAACACATTTTCCCAATATTAATTTATAAGACATAATAAAACAAACCATCATTACATGCAAGATAATTCCAGCAGTCTCATATACTGAAATGCATCATAAAATTATCCATTATGCATATCTATCCACACATAGACAATATCATTATTCCTGAAGATTCTTGTCAAAAATGTGGTCTAAACAATGTAAGTTTAATACACAATTTTTGGGAATGCCCAGAAATTAGTACTTTTTGGAACAATGTCAAACAATTCCTAAATACAATTAAAATACTTAATTATAAAATACAACCTGAAGAAGAAGCTATCCTTGGAATAATTCTAAAGAAATTTTTTAGAATCCGAAACAAATTTATATTACGTATTACACTTGCTGTGGCCAGAAAATGTATATTACAACAATGGATACATAAAGAGGCACCGACAATGTCACTATTCCAAACTAAAATGTTATTCCTACTTAGAATGGATTGGCTGGAAGCTACTTTACATAAAGAAAGAGATACAGGGAAAAAAAATTAAAAATGGGAAAATGTCATTGATACACTAGATGACAATCATAAAAAAACAAATACGAACAACATTCCATGAGACAATGTGGTATTCAGCACAATTACTAAGTGGTAGAACACCATGTATATGATGGAAACAGTAAATATAACATCTGATTATTTAATTCAATGACATATTAATATATATAATAGAGTGACATAGGTATTAGATGAAGATTACTTAATATAGAATCATTTCACTATAAGTTAATAGGGAAAGGGATGGGAAATATGATGTTATAGACATGCATTTCTTATATACTAATACAATTCCTAAATGTAAAATAATTAAAATAAATAAATAATATTTAGATGTTAATAATTATACCTGAAACTCCGTAATCTTCATGAGAAAGAAAATTGTAGAAAAATATGAGGATAACGTATTGTATTGATGATATATTCATTAGTATTTTGATTATATATGTAATGTATTAGAAATAATCTGAAAATGTAAGATAAGTTATATGTAATATAATGTTAAAATATATGTAAAATCTTGAAATAAAAAGATCTGGAAAGGAAAAGAATGTTTGTGCTAAACAATCCCCACAACATTTACACAAGAGGGGGGTTTGAAACCAGAACAGTATTCAAAGGCAAAAAATACCTTTTTTTAATTATATAAATGACCTCCACCTTTTTGGGTATAAAATGGAAGAAAAGAGAAGAAGGAGAATGTAGTGCACTAGTGGAAATAAAAAAGTGGTTATGATAAATGAATAATGATATATCATTTTATATTATTGGGACAATACTGTGAAATGGTTGAAAAAAGTCTATGATTAAGCCTCACAGCGAAACGCGCTTAGTCCTGTTGTCTTATACTTTTTTGGAAATAAAATTCTTCATGTTTTAACTGGAAGATATCTGCCTAAATTGCTTTTTCTTTACTGACATCAGAAGAGGTGCATAAGTGCTTCAAATCTTCTCTGCAATTTAGCCAACTAGAATAATTTCATTCAAGTGAATGGAATTTCCTGTCTCTCCAGTGATGTCATCAGACAATGTGTTGCACTGTTAAGAGATCCTACTGTGTCCAAGAGCAAGTCGATTACAGTCCACACATTCTATTCTATTCCAGCAACACAGGAATTTACTAAGTGAAACAAAACATATATGCCCAGCATATGTATAACAAGTGCTGCCACACCTGCAATATATATGCAGAATAATCACAGGGGAAGGGCTTGAGTCAAATTTTAAATTCGTTAAATTTTTGTGATTTATCCAGAATGATTGCACCAAGTCACACAACAAAAAAAGCCTGTGCATTATACAAGCCGTAATCTTCATCATGCACCAAAGTGAGTTTGGGTACTACACTGTCCCTTTACTGAATGGGGGGGAAAAAGAAATCACCTAAACACAAGGTGACCCTATGTCAGGATCGCCGCCGTGACATCCCGACTGCCAGACGTGGTCGCCCCAGACGCACCCAACAGGGGATTTGAACTGTGGTTCTTCTGGACCGTATCCTGCTATGTTGCCTCTGAGCCATTTCAGAACTTTGGCTAACTCTTGTTTATGTTTGTATTGCCTGCAACACTAGGGGGCTGGACTTCACCAAAGGCTCAGACCTGTCAGTAACTCTCCAGCTAAATCTCATACCTAATTAACAAGGTATAAGACACTGCCCTTCCCTAAGGGCAGGGTCAGTTCATTGACTCTGGATTCCTTGTTTGGTTCCTGTTATTTTGACTTCCAGTATTCCTGATCATTTTCGGCTTTTGACCTTGGATTTGTTACCTGTTTATTCTGAATTCTGGCTTCCTCTGACCTCTGGCTTACCCACGAAGATTCTCTTACTCTTGTCCTTGTCTGTAACTTTACCTGGATATCCTGACCAGCCCCCGTGCACAAACTCACAGGCTGTCATGACAGCACTGTCACAATGCCTATCACTCCCTCCTCACCAACCTCCTTACCTGCTCAGAACTCCCCGGAGATCTGTCTCACTGCAATCTGGTCTCCATTAACAGGTCTTTCATGAGTAATCCTAGGTTAATGTTCTGCACATGTGCAGTTCTGCGTTTGGCTTCCTGCCCTTACTCATCCTTAAAGGGCCAGGTTTAAACATTACTTTTCCTGTGCTTCTCATTGGTTGATTGTTTGGTAGGAGGGCTATTTAAACCTCATTTGTGCACTTGCTCCTTGCCTGAAATAGTGCTCCAAGCCTTTTCTAGCGTTCACAGACTACCTTTGACTCCTGTTGCTGATTTTGCCTGTTTTTGACCCTGCCTGTTAGCCGCCTGTCTTGACTCTTCGCCTGCCTCCTGACTCCGATCGTTTGCTGCCAGCCCTGATCTCTGCTTGTTGACCATTCTCTTGCCTAGCCCTCCTGTACCTTCGTTTTTGGTAATTGCTCCCGTGTCAGTTTTATTCTGGTTACGTTTCATTACTCTAGTAAGTGTCAGAGTGCCAAAGTCCTGGAGGAAAGAAACCTGAGGCTCAACCGTAGGGTGGAATTCCTTCAGGCAGAAGAATTCTGTTCACTTGCCTGGGTTTGTTACGTATACCATACCTACTTCTGCACAGTGGTTCCAGCTCCGCATCAACCTTACACAGGCCACGTGGCTTCTTATCTGGTCACCCTGGTCTGTGTTTGTTTGCAAGGGTGAGCATACATCTCTGCCTAAAGGACTCCCAACAAAGATACCTGACACCCTATGGGAATTTTTTTTTATATAAATAGCTTCACATATACCCTTGTTGATATTTAGCGAATATACTATTAAAACACATGTTTTTTAAATTCCGCTTTTTGTAGATTCCCTACTTTATTTTTTCCTGCCACTTTCAATTCCACATTGCCATATACATCTTGCATAACTGGCCACAGAGCCAATGAAACATTTAATGAATAAATATTAAGATATGTCAGATAGCATAAGATGCTGCGCAAACAAACACAAATAAAAGTCCATATCTTGCATTTGATAATTTTGATATTTCGATAATATATTCTGTAGCATTTACATTCACCTGTTGTGATAAAATGATGATGTGTCTGTATTTGTGGCAATCTGTGTATACAGAACAGTTTTTTTTTGTATAATAATCATGCCCTAGTACAAGTGTGGTAATCCTTGGCTCTTCAGGTATTGTGGACTACATTTCCCATGATGAGTCAGTGACATATTCAACATAACTGAGAAAAGTATGCAGCTGGAAAGGTACCTGTTGAAAGGGACCCTTTCCAGCTGCTATGAACTACAGGAGATTGGCTACTGGTTGTGACTCAAGGCAAGCATGTTAGCTCGATCATTAGCATTGGTAAGATCTCCTCAGTAAGTCCTTCCCCTTAGCAAATCCTCCTTGGTGTTGGCACACAGGACGACTGCTGGGGAGTAAGAGCCGGGTTCCTTGCATCAGTTTATGGCTGAAGGGGATCAGTAGATGCCTGATTATAGGCCAACCTCAAATGCAAGGTGGGGTCACTTTTTCAGCTCTGAAAAAAACCTTGAGATATTCCAGACACTACAGTACTTATTCTATTTATTTTTTTTTCACTTGCATTTTGAGTTTACTTTTTTTGTTTTAAGATGTCATGTAACAAAGTGTTTTTTTGTTTCAGGAAAATCATTCTGTAAATATTCTGTTTTCGAGTGTGCCGGGACTAACCTCTTCTCTTGCAAGCAGAAATACAGTTCTCAACGGAAATCACTTTCAGTTACATTTTGTCATAAAACTATAGGCTATGTAACTTTTTTTGGAAGAGGGATTAATTTGTAAGTTTAACAAGCCTGACGTTTATAGAGATAGATAATGTTGACAATGTAAAAGCTAACATTAACAATATTGTATAAACAAGCAAAAGAGTTACTCACGGAATTGTAATAGTATTCATTAGCTATGTATCCTCACGTAACTGTATCACATCAGTAGGATCCATCCCTGCCTGAAGTCCCCAGTGTGAGGTCATTTGCATGAAAGTGCTTCCAATTGAATGCAGCTTGTCTTTGCAATATCTCTGATTACTAATCAGCACAGAAGGGGACTTAGTGACTAAATCACAAGTTTCATTAGGTTTATAATGATAATTTGTTTATCAAAAGACAACAGTTAGCAATTGGATATTTAGTAAATTGCATCTGGTCATAGGTAGGGTTGCCAGGTGTCCAGTTTTGACCTGGAAAGTCCAATGTGACCTTTATTTTGAGGAAAACAATGGAGTCGATGCTGGACATTTTGCAGTCCTTTCTATGTTAAGATGCAGTGAAGCAAATGTTATGCCCCTTTACAAAAAAATCTCTGAACATACATATGGAATCAAAAGTAGGACGTGTTAAGGTGAGATGTATTCACACAGATACCAAGAGAACAGTAAAAATTCACAAAGTCTAATTCTGAGAAATGGCTGCTTAGGTGATAAGTAATTAAACATTAGGAAAATAAATTGATCAGAGTAGCTCTTTAATTTGGTAAAAACTTTCATGTACCAAACGCATGTTAACTTTCTAAAAATTACAGCTGCATAACAGTGCTGTATTTACCGCGAGGCATCCTAGGCGGAAATTAAAAAAAAAAAAAAAAAAACCCGGCCCTTTAAAAAAAAAAAAAAAAGACCGCGCTTGCAGGCAGAGAAGGAGGTGAGAGGGGATCGGAAGATCGACCCTCACCATCGCTCTGCCTGCCAGAGTGCTTCAGTGCTCTATATAAGAGAACAGGTTTCTTATAAAATGACTTACATATACTGCAATTTCTCAGTGACATTTTTTTTATACACCAATTAGCAAAATCTAAACTTATTTGTTCCACCAAATGCAATGTCCAAAGCCCACAGCTTCCAATTAACATTTTAGGCTAATTTATGACAGCATCAAAATGCTGTTATGTTCTTACAAGGACTTAATGCTCCATGGCAATTCTCAAGAGGCACAAGTTGTATTCTGGCAAGTTCCTGCAATGGTAACATGAGAGAAATGACTCCTGGAATTCATGTTATCATAATATTGTAATCAGTCAAAATATAAAGCTGATGTAATATATATTTTAATGTAGGTAAAATTAAGATTGGTTTTAGCGAAAAAAGCACTTTTACAACAAACGAGTTTTCTATCTACAATGTTAGCTATTAGACCAAAACTATTTAACTTTTTCTATTGCCTTTAAACATAAATACAATTATTGTTATTATCATTCTAATTCTCAAACTCACTTTCTATAGATTCAATTTGTATTCTTCAAAAAGAACTGAACCATCACATTTTAAAATATCTATTTCCCATAACATTACTTTTCAGTTTTTCTTTGATTTTATTATGACCTGTTACAAGCCACGTATATTTTGTATCAAATCATTCTTCCCTTTTCCTTTCACCATATAATTGTTGTTGCCATCACATTTTCTTTCCCCTGTGATATGTAGAAGTGCTGATTTTTTTTACTATTAATGTTTACATTTTTTGCTTTATTGAACGGTATAATAAATGCAGAGCCTTGGGATTCTTGCTAATACCATTCTATAAAATGCATTATTCAACAACCCTTTCTACTTTGGGATGATTTGGTATTGTAATAAATTTACTACAACTTCCAAATGTGAAATAAATTATTACATATCCTAACATACTGCATCCGTATTTCTTGGAGACCAACTTACCTAGGTCCTGCCACATTATATAATTTCATACTGGGCCGTTAGAGAGTGCCACTGATTTGTGCAGTACTGGGGCTGATATTATAGCTGTATTCGCTTCCAAGAACTTGGCCTGGGGGTGGATTTGCCCCTAGTATTAAATGACTGAATCCCCATAATGTGGACCAATTTCAGTGAAAATCAGGTAAATTCTACCTTTTCAATTCTTCAAACATTATTTGGAGGACTGAAATCAAAATTCCTACTAATAGCCTCCCATTAAAAAAGCATTATTCAATAACCACTCAATTTGGGGTTAATTTGGTATTATAATAAATGTACTACAACTTCCAAATGTGAAATAACTTATTAATCTCCTAACATCAGGGCAGCAGCATGTTGCATCCTTATAATGATCTGTTCTCTTCAATGCAATCTCCCCTGCAGTTTGCACCAATTTGTATTTATATTTTTTTATTATGATTTTATTGAATATACATATTGTATATATGTTATGATTTTTATAATGCAATGTATTACAGTATGATATTTAACATATATATATATATATATATATATATATATATATATATATATATATATCCCAAAAATACATGCACTCACAGGACTTTACTAGACAAAAGTCGATGTTTTAATAACTCATTGGAAAAAACCGTTAACCGCATGAGTTTACAAACGACGTTTCGTTTGCAAACTTTTGTGGACCTTTATCAAGACAACTAACAATGCAAAACATGGATATATAAATAGGAAAGAAAGAGACATAATTTCTTACCCCACCAACATGTTCAGACTCCCCTGTTACCGGAAACCACTTTGTAGAGTGCCAAAAAGCACAGCACAATACTATGGACGTGTACTACAGCTACTGAGTGAAACACACGTTGCCGTAGCAAAGTGCCTACTATCAAACCAAATTCATAAATGCATGCAGAGCCGGGTAAACAAATAGACGAAATAAGGCAAAATGGAAATACAGCTAAGACAAACAGCTGATAATTTCTGATATGCAAGCCAAAAATATATGGAGTAATTCACTGCACTCATGAATGAAAAGGGTTACGCCGAAAGTGTGTAATAAATGCGTAGGAATGAAAAATAAAACCACATACAAAGAAACAGAACTGTAACCAAGAGCCACTCTCATATAGAGAAAACATGCAGAAAAGTAAAGCAGAGGGCAATATTGACAAAACTGATATATATATATATATATATATATATATATATATATATATATATATATATTTCTAAAAAAATGTAAGATTTATTAAACAATGATTTAATTTAAATAAATGTTTGCATTATTATTTTCTGCAGGAATTCTGCTATTTTGTGAAGCGAAAAGGTAGTCTAAAATGCCCCATAGGAAATCATTTTGAGTCCGAGGCTACCTTTTTGCATAAAAAATTGCAGAATTGACAGACTCAATTTCCCCATAAGACAAAATGGGAGTAAGAGGCTACCATTTTGGTTTTGCCAAATTCAGAGTGAATTTGGGTGCCATAATGTCTGCCACAAATTCAATCCTGATTTAGGATTATCTCAGTGATCCATGATTGGACAGGTTTAAAGGGCCATTCTCATCACAAAAGCAACGAAGCGCGTGTCTATAAGGGTGCCAGTAGGTGTTTCCAAATATGTCACCACCTCCGGGACAGATAGAGCTTCTGCTTCCTTTTTGGCACCCTTTCTGTGGTGGTTCTTGGGATAAAAATTAGTCTGTGGGGGGCGTGGCCAGCCATCAACATGGAAGGTCGCACATCGATGGAGCTCCGTGTCTAATAGCTACATTAGACATCCTGCCCGACCTGTGATCCCCTAAAACAAACCCGAAAAGCGGTGATCCAACGGACAGAAGACCCCCCCGGAGCGACTAACCTGCAAAGACGCAGAGTGAGGTGTCACGGAGGCGTTGAGACGCGCGGGGACGGAGTGGGATCGTCTCTGCATGCAACGACGTAGGAGAGACTCCAGGACCAAGAAGAAGACTGAGAGTGACGGTGTCGCCTAGCGTGTGGGCTTCTGAATCCAGGGAGCGGAATTGCAGAGGGAGGCTGAGCGGTGGATCGTCCATCTGCCCGACGGGAGATTGGGCGCGAAACTTTCCCGCGCAACGGCCATCTTGCGCTGCTCATCAAGAAACCCAGTCCAACGGAGTCCAAGAATTCCTGTTTGGTCCGTGAGTACTGGGAGATCTCCCCTGTTACCAATCAGCAGCCAACCCATAAACCCAAATATAACCATGCAGTGTAATATTGTCAGATCATTATATTACTAAACACACCTGCGGAAAGCAGAAGGAAACCAGACTCACAGATAGCTACACCAGTCATAGGTCTAACTGAACTGTCTCTTGGAACTGATACCCAAGGATATTTTATTCTATTCTTCATTCCCTAACCCAACATTACTTTTACCAGACAATCTCCTATAGAGACATCCTAGACTGAAACTCCTACCATATACAAAGCTTTTTCTCTTTTTTCTAAACCAACCTAAGGAAGGGAACCCTGTGGAAACAAGCAAAAGGGACTCCACATAGAGTTCTTTTTACTTTTTTTGGTGTTATATGTGGATAAGCTCTTCACAAGATCTAACTGGAAACAGGCAAAAAAAAAAAAAAACCTAACACACCATTTCTGTATCCTGCTGTATAATTACTTCTATATACTGTATGCAAACTTGGTTAGACAGCCTCAGTATTTTGAGAGACTCACTATTTACTTAACTATCCGGTTATATAGGAATTAGGTCTCCTAAAGTGACTTCTTTTATTGTGTATAACGGTATACGGATGTAAATAAGTGAACTTCATACTGCATTGTGTTTGCCAAACAAACTTCTTTTCTAGCTATAGTAAGCCTGAATCACAGGTGATCCTCCTGCCTAGTGCTGTATGGTGTTGATGATATGCACCTGGACTTGAGTACCATCCAGCTGCGATCACCACGCCATACAATAATTCATTAAATACCATTATCATACGGAAAAAAAAAAAAAGATTGGCAGAGTGGGCACATACAAACCCCCTATTAAGGGTGGCGATTGACACCTCAGACACACATTCAACTGTACTATAAACTGTCACAACATCTTGGCTATTCTTATGTTGTTGTTTTGACTGAACATATATTGGCAGACGCGAAAGCACTCCCCTCGTTTGGGCCCGCAAATTGTAAACAATATCCTGCAACACACAGATCTCTTCAAGAAGACTAACAGGGAAGGCTATCTGTTTGGACAATAAAAAAGTTTCTTCTCCTTTTCCCACCACTGCTGCTGCCCCTACCCAGGAAAACTCATCTAAAATATTCAAAGGTCAAGAAATGTAACCGTCGAAAGACATCAATCTTAGTGGTACCCCCTCTGAACGTTCATTTGTGACATGAGTCAAAATATGGATAAATACGTAGATATCCATAAACGCACTCAGAAACTCAAAGATAAAGAGAAAAGCAGACCAAAACCGTCAAAAGACATGTCCCCAAATCGTAGACGCTCTCCCACACCCACTGACGACATAATTGGGACGCCAACAGAACCACCCCCTTCACAAGCCACGTTGACGGCATTGGAGGTGACTAAAACCCTAATGCCACTCATGGATGCAAGATTTGCAGAACTTAAAGTGGCTATAGATGCGGTCGCCTCCTCAACCGCAGCCAATACCACTCGCATCGCGGAACTCGAATCAAGACAAGGCACCTCCGAAGAAAATGCTCAACATATGCAGAGAGAAATTCAACACCAGAACTCTCTGATTTTGGCCTTACAAGAAAAGGTCGACGACCTCGAAAACCGAGGAAGACGAAAAAATCTGCGTTTTCTGGGACTACCGGAATCCATCTCTCCGATAGACCTCGCACACATGCTACAACAATGGCTACCGGAGGCCTTGAGGCTGCCCCGCCCACACGATAAACTTCTTATTGAAAGGGCTCACCGTATCGGGCCTGAAACACAAGATAAAGCCACACGACCGAGACCAGTTATTGCAAGATTCCTGAATTTTGCTGATAAAGAAGCAGTCTTGGCAGGATATCGCAAATGCAAAGAACTGATCTTTCGCAACAAGAGAGTGCTAATATTTCAAGACTATTCAGCGTCTGTGTCGGGAAGGCGAAGAGAATTCTCGCAGATATGCAAACAACTCTTCGCTCATAAAATCCGCTTTGCCTTGTTATACCCGGCTCGTCTACGCATTTCTCTAAACAACCATGATGAATTCTTTGAATCTCCACTTAAAGCTACAGAGTTTCTGAAAACCACCTCTGATACTGGAGGGGGCCCACTTCCATCTACTGAAGAATGAGATACTTGAGACCACAAGACTCCTGCCCACTGGGCATTCTGTTGTTTTTTTGTTCAGTATTCCAATTGTTCCAGGAAAATTTCCATCCCATGACTCCTAGAAGATATCACTCTTCTTATACCAGAGTATCAAGAAGCAATTCCCTCGCTCGCTGGGACGTGGGGAGCTTCGCACCACGAATTAGCTATCTCATGACCCCCTTTTTGAAAAAAGGGATTGGCTGACACCCATCCTTATAGCAGCACCATCTCGGGCAACACTACTCATTCAGGACTTCGAATCTTATCATGGAACGTCAATGGGCTCAACTCGCCTGTAAAAAGAAGAAAAACCACTTCCCACTTCTACACCCAGATATCGTATTTCTGCAGGAAACCCATTGGTCCCGCAAAGACCATACAGTATTGCGCGACACATGGATTGAAGACTGCATCACATCTAATTACAAACGAAAAACGAGGGGAGTCGCTATCGTGTTAAGCCGCAATATCTCATATGAAATCCATAAAAAGATTGTGGACACCCAAGGCCGATACTTAATTCTTATAATAACCATAAATGGCAAAAGACTGTTATTGGTAAACCTTTACGCCCCAAACTACCCTAACCATGATTTTTTTGCCTCGCTGGCTAACAAACTCACAACCCTATCAGATTTACCTATAATAATGGGCGGTGATTTCAACACCTTGGCAGACCCCCTCCTCGACTCCTCGACTATTCCAGGTCGAAAAACAACCCATAGAGGTGAGAGCATAGACTTCCTGATAGGCCATCTAGGACTGACAGACATATGGCGCATCCTTAACTCAACATCCAGAGAATACACTCATAAATCAAGAGTCCACCCAACAGAAACAAGAATAGATTATTTGCTAGTCTCAGCTTCCCTATTACCACATGTCATAGAAGCAACTATCCACACCAGAATAATCTCGGACCACTCACCAATTTCTATCTCCCTCACTTTGGGGATGACAACTAGATCAAATAGGCCCTGGTCCTTCCCTACATACTTAACCGCAAACACAGGATTTAAATCTTTTCTTTCGTCGACATGGGCCAACTTTGTCGATGACAACTTGGCCCATGTTGATGATCCACTTCTTTTCTGGAACACTTCGAAAGCAGTCCTTCGAGGGCACATTATCAGTTATACAGCAGAAACTATAAAAACATGGAAAAAAAAGTACCATAACCTCCTTAAAGCCACAGCCACCACCCAACGTATGTATAGCCTAAATAAATCAGAGGAAACCAAATGTGCTTATGACGCAGCTAGACAACTACTAGAAACATTTCTGACTGAACGAGCTAACCGACAGATTGAACATAGTAAACAAAGGTTTTTTCAATGGGGAGGGAAATCGGGTAAGTTACTATCCAGAATGGCTAAATGTAGACGCCCGCGGACATGGATAATGAAACTGAAAACAGGGACCTCTACCATTACTGACCCATCCATTATCCTTAGAGAATTTTCTAAACACTATAAACTATTGTTTCAAAAAACACAAGATGATGTAAACTTAGGCATTTCCCTACTACGCCAAGCCGAATTGCAAAGACTCACAAACGACCAGAGAGAGCGCCTTAATGCCCCAATCACTCTGACAGAGACGACTAACACAATCAAATCCTTACCAAATCTGAAGACCCCGGGCCCAGATGGCTTTCCTGCCGAATATTACAAGCTCCTTAGCCCCGACATTGTGAACGCGCTGACCTCCCTGTTTAATAAAATTTATTTAGAACAGCTCCCGACCTCGACTCTAACAGCAGCTAAAACCATTTTCATAGCAAAACCAGGCAAAGACAAAGAACTAATAGATTCTTATAGGCCTATAACGCTCCTAAACTCGGACATAAAAATTCTTACAAGGATCATAGCAAACAGACTACAACATATGTTACCATCGCTGCTACACCCTTCACAACTGGGATTTACACATAACAGGTCATCTACAACAGGAATCAGAAAGGCATTGGCTGCTATCATAAAGGCTCACAATAATAAACACCCCCACCACAACACATTAATACGACTAGATGCCTGTAAAGCATTTGACAGCGTGTCTTGGGCTCACTTAATCAGACTGTTCAAGTTCAGATATTTTGGCCCAAATTTCCTAGGACTCTTTCGTAATTTATATCAAGATACTACCACATCATTGCTGATAAATGGACTGATTTCAGAACCCATTCCCCTGGAAAGAGGGGTGCGACAGGGATGTCCTTTATCGCCTTTACTTTTTAACATAGCCTTGGACCCCCTCCTTCGCATCATACATCTCACTCCCAGACTGACTGGCATAAAAATAGGACAAACATCTCTCAAGACAGTGGCCTTTGCAGATGACGTCATGTTATTTATAAACGATCCAGGTAGGGAATGGACACAAATAGTGGACATAATTGACAACTTTGGCAAAACTAGTGGATTCAAGATAAATTATCATAAATCTGAAGCACTGTATTTAAGGAAAGATCAAATCCCCCCACACATGCCACCTTCCTCCCTACAATGGGCCCAATCATCAATACAATTCTTGGGAATAACTTTACCAAAGGCCCCACACAAATTATACTCGGCAAATTATAACCATATAATAACAAAAATCACAGAGGAATTAACGGCCTGGAACTCACTGATGCTCTCGTATGTGGGTAGAGTGGCATTAATAAAAATGATCAGCTTCCCCCGCCTTTTATACCCATTACAAAACTTACCTTTACTACTAAAACAAAAAGACCTTAGACGCCTTAATTCTGCATTCACCTCATTCATTTGGGCTGGGAAAAAAGCGAGAATTAGTTTAACAAAACTCCAACAACCCACCTTCCTTGGAGGTTTAAATGTCCCCAATATTCGTGCATATAACCTAGCAGCATTACTACGACATGTGATTGACTGGATAACCAAAGGAAACCATTATACAGACACAACCATGGACCAAGGATTATTTCAAACAATCGACCTTAAAGCCCTATTACACATACCAGTGGGACTACTCCCACCGGAAGTCCGAAACAACGCATTACTATATGGCCCACTACGAGCATGGCAGTTATCACGATCCGACCAACATCTACAATTTACACACTCCTTATTTCACCCTCTCCTGCGAAACCCATCCTTTCAGGATGGATCATCTTTACACCCCTTCACTAAATGGGAAACAGCTAACATCACATTTATCAAACCTCTGGTGTGTCCTCTCACTAAAACAATCTTACCCTTGACAATTCTTAAAGAGAAATATCCTGAACTTCTAATCACACCCTTCACATATGCACAGGTCCGCAGCTTTATAACCTCCAACACCTCTCGCTTCTCTGACGCAGACTGGAACAACCCCATAGACGACCTAATAGACAGATCTAAATCTAGACGACTACACCTGAAACACATTCAACAATCTTTACGCATCAACATTGACTACACCACAATACCATTGGGGCCCCAAAAGTGGTCCACTTTGCTACCACACTTAACCCCTGAGGATCTCTTAAAAGCACATAATACAATGCTGTCCATCATAAAATCCACATCGTACAAAGAAATGTTCTTGAAACTCTTCCATAGAGCGTATTTTTCCCCAGCCAGGAACAAAAACATAAATAGCATCCACACAGATAACTGCCCAAAATGCAAAATGCCCAAGGCCAATTTGGATCACTGTCTGTGGAACTGTAGACTCGTCTGCAAATTTCGACAACGAGTCCAAACATACGCGACTTCTACCCTAAATATTCATTTACCCTTAACACCTGAATTTGCTATCTTTGGCCTTACACCCACGCCTTTCCCGGGTATCAAGCTAGCACGTATACTTCAAGCAGTAGCAAATAAAACCATACTGCAATTTTGGATTAAACCAGAAGAACCCTCCTTTGAGGTCTTCCAAGACAAACTTTTTCTCCTATTTCGAATGTGCTGGCTTACAGCTCAAAATGACACAATACATCGCACAAAACAATTATTTATAACATGGAATCGGTATATTAATTCACTACCCCTAAACACAAAAACGCTAATCAAACAAACTTTTCAAAATTCCCCATGGTATATGAATCAGCTCCTCATTGATACAGATCCGATCCCCCTAAACTAATATTCAACCAAGAGAAAAAAAAAAAAAACCCTTACGCAGAAATTTTCACATACATCCTAATGATAGTTGCTATTAGAAACTACCTTATTAAATTGCCCGAGAGGTCTTATTAAAAGGTGTTCGACATATTTACACTTTGGTACAATCAACATTGGAGTCATGAGTATGATTTTTAACATGGGATAAATATCTATGATATAAACTGGAACTAGTTTATATGGTTTGAAAATGTTATAATGTTGTTGTGTTTTAGAATAAGTCGTGGAAGCTCCTGTATTCAACTCACTGAAATGTTTTGACAATCTTGGTCATTTTATTAAGCAAAAGAATAAATAACAATGCATAACCTATTTTGGAATAACAGACTGACTAACCCGCATCAAATAAATTACCTATACGTTAATTAATACTGACCGGAAACAATACGCGCTACGTCATGACCCACTGTTCCCTTGGGGCTTCTGTTGTGGGATAATTTAGTAAGCATCAGCTTTGCAAGAACCAAAAACTTGGCGGAAATTGGAATGTACGAGTAAAATTGTTAAGATAAGAAATGAAGATCCTTTAAACAAAATACTCAACCCAGAGTACATCTTACACCAAACCCATAAAAACCCAGACAAAGCAATTTATTAAAACATAAAATAACATTAACAGGTCCCACATGTAATAACGAAGCCCCAGGACAGCAGTGATATTGTGTTAATGTTGTAAAAAATGTAATTGATATTATCACGTGTGTTGACAATGACATTGTTACAATTTATATGCTGCTTATTGCAATTGAATAATACTAAGATTGTATTGTACTGATTTACAATTTACCTAAATAAAATATAAAAAAAAAAAAAAAAAAAAAAATTAGTCTGTATCACTTATAATTTACCTGTTTTATTATTGTACATGCCACTGCTGAATACCCAATACTAGGGTCGAAAGCTTTGTGCAGTAATGTATGATAATTAGACATGTGCAAAACTAAAATTTTCGTTTCGTTTTAGTCCATTCTGACGAAAATGTTATTTATTTCGTCTAAAACGAATTTCGTTCATTAGTGCATTCGTTTCAGACGAAATTCGTTCATTATTTTCGTTTCGTTTTGTTTTATTCGTTCGTTTTATAGAATACAATGTAATACTATTGGCTTTCTATAAACCGAACGAGAGCCCCATTCATATGAAATTCTTATGAATGGGGCTCTCGTTCAGTTCATAGAAAGGCAATAGTATTACTTGTATTCTATAAGCCGAAAGTCTATAAACCGAACGACTTTCGGTTTATAGACTTTCGGCTTATGAAATACAAGTAATACTATTGCTATTCTTTAAACCGAACGACTTTCGGTTTATAGAATAGCCATAGGTTTACATGTATTACATAAGCCGAAAGTCTATAAACCGAAAGTCGTTCGGTTTATAGGCTGTCTGCATTTAACTAATAAGAGACAGAGTCTCCATTCATAAAATTATGAATGGAGACTTTGTCTCCGTGTAGTAAAATGCCGACAGCCTATAAACCGAACGGTCGGTTTATAGGCTGTGGGCATTTTACTACACGGAGACAAAGTCTCCATTCATAATTTTATGAATGGAGACTCTGTCTCCGTGTAGTAAAATGCCGACAGCCTATAAACCGAACGTTCGGTTTATAGACTTTCGGCTTATGTAATACATGTAATCCTATGGCTATTCTATAAACCGAACGTTCGGTTTATAGAATAGCAATAGGAATACATGTATTCCATAAGCCGACAGCCTATAAACCGAACGTTCGGTTTATAGGCTGTGGGCATTTTATGAATGGAGACTCTGTCTCCGTATAGTTAAATGCCGGCTTTTAACTATACGGAGACAAAGTCTCCATTTATAATTTTATGAATGGAGACTCTGTCTCCGTATAGTTAAATGCCCACAGCCTATAAACCGAATGTTCGGTTTATAGGCTGTCGGCATTTAACTATACAGAGACAGAGTCTCCATTCATAAAATTATGAATGGAGACTTTGTCTCCGTGTAGTAAAATGCCGAAAGCCTATAAACCGAACGTTCGGTTTATAGGCTGTGGGCATTTTATGAATGGAGACTCTGTCTCCATATAGTTAAATGCCGGCTTTTAACTATACGGAGACAAAGTCTCCATTTATAATTTTATGAATGGAGACTCTGTCTCCGTATAGTTAAATGCCCACAGCCTATAAACCGAACGTTCGGTTTATAGGCTGTCGGCTTTTAACTATACGTTTGTCTCCATTCATAATTTTATGAATGGAGACTCTGTCTCCGTATAGTTAAATGCTATTGTATTCTATAAACCGACTCTATTTCGGCTTATAGAATGCAAAAGTACTACGAATGGACGAATGAACGAATGATTTTCGTTTATTAACCATTCGTTCATTCGGCTTTAGTTAGCTTAGCATTTTCGTTTTTCGGGCGAATGGACGAAAATGCAATTTTCGGACGAAAATGCATTCTTCTGAAAACGAATGCACATGTCTAGTATATATTCACATGTAAATTGCTTTTTTAATAAAAAATTATGATATAAAAAAAAATCTTGTTTTTATTTCCTTTTATGTGACAATGCTGCCTCTCTCTTTCCCTTGCCCCCAGATTTGTCGCTCTCCCCCCCTTAGTGTTGTCTCTCTCTCACCCTCCCTTTGGCTCCCCCCTCGCTCCCCTTGTGTCTGTCTCTTCCCCCCTTCCCTCCCCCTGTTTCTCTCTGCCCCCCTCCCCTTGTTTCTGTCTCTTCCCCCCTTCCCTCCCCTTGTTTCTCTCTGCCCCCCCCCCTTGTTATTCTGTCCCCCCCTCACCTGTTTATTGCTCCCTGGTGGCTAGTGGGGGCAGCCGGGGGATGTATGCACTATACATAATAGACGGAAGTGTCGGGCAGCATGGAGGTTGTCTGCACGATTCGTGCAGACATCCCCCAGCTGCCCGATTCTCCCTGGTGGCTAGCGAGGCAGCGGAGGATGTCTGTGCGATGAGCGAGACCTCCCCTGCTACTGCCCGGAACGACCGCCAGGACTTTTATGAGGAAGCCGGAAGTACCCAGCTTCATCATAGAAGTCCCGGCGGTCATGCCGGGCGGCAGCAGACTAGATCTGCGCTCATCGCGCAGACATCCCCTGCTGTTAGAGAGGGGGATCCAGATCCCCTGCAGCTCTGCTGGGGACCTGGATCCCAGTCTTATAGTCTGACCTCAATTTGAGGTCAGATTATAAGACGACCTCGATTATAAAAGGGGTATTAACACTTCCCTTGCTGATCACAGTTTTTTACTGTGATCCGTTTCCTTCCAAGTTTATGAACCTCATTTAGTTTTTTCAAAATAAATTTTATTTTGTAAATTTTTACTATATTACTTATATTCTTTTCATGTATTAATGTAATTACAGTTAACTCCTACAAGCCTGTGCTGTGATTATGACCAGAGCAAACGTTAACCCATTCGTGACGTTGGGACGTTCTATGCCGTCCTGATTTTAAGTCCCTTAAAGTCGTTAGGACGGCATAGTACGTCCTGTGTTAAACAGCTCATATCGCGGCTCGGATCATGCTGCAGGCACTTGCAGCGGGATCCCACCTGTCAGATGAGGCCATTTTAAATGGCCTCAGTCTGACAGGGGAAATTTAGCTGGTGCTCAAAACTAGCACCAGCTACATTTCTCTAAATCGTGCGTGACTTCCGAAGGGCTTGCAATTTTTGGGCAGGGACCCACAGGGTCTATTAAGACCCTGATTGGGTCTCTGCCATAGTGTTCCTGGCTAACGATCACCTTGTGATCAGTGGCCAGGAACAAATCGTGACGTTTTGGTGCTTACGTCATTTGGGACACAAGCACCATGCGTCACAAAGGGGTTAAAACTCTCCACTTTTTTCAATTTATTTTTTAATACTAAATTCAAATCATTTCATGCTATTGGCAATTCTATAAACCGAAATAGAGTCGGTTTATGGAATACCAATAGCAAAATAGCCATTCCAAAATGCCTCACTAGCCACCAGGGAGAATCGGGCAGCTGGGGGATGTCTGCACGAATCGTGCAGACAACCTCCATGCTGCCCGACACTTCCGTCTATTATGTATAGTGCATACATCCCCCGGCTGCCCCCACTAGCCACCAGGGAGCAAGAAACAGGTGAGGGGGGGACAGAATAACAAGGGGGGGGGGCAGAGAGAAACAAGGGGAGGGAAGGGGGGAAGAGACAGACACAAGGGGAGCGAGGGGGGAGCCAAAGGGAGGGTGAGAGAGAGACAACACTAAGGGGGGGAGAGCGACAAATCTGGGGGCAAGGGAAAGAGAGAGGCAGCATTGTCACATAAAAGGAAATAAAAACAAGATTTTTTTTATATCATAATTTTTTATTAAAAAAGCAATTTACATGTGAATATATACTAGACATGTGCATTCGTTTTTGGACTAATGCATTTTCGTCCGAAAATAGCATTTTCGTCCATTCGCCCTAAAAACGAAGAACGAAAATGCTAAGCTAACGAAAGTCGAATGAACGAATGGTTAATAAACGAAAATCATTTGTTCATTCGTTCATTCATCCATTCGTAGTACTATTGCATTCTATAAGCCGAAATAGAGTCGGTTTATAGAATACAATAGCATTTAACTATACAGAGACAGAGTCTCCATTCATAAAATTATGAATGGAGACTTTGTCTCCGTATAGTTAAAAGCCGACAGCCTATAAACCGAACATTCGGTTTATAGGCTGTGGGCATTTAACTATACGGAGACAGAGTCTCCATTCATAAAATTATAAATGGAGACTTTGTCTCCGTATAGTTAAAAGCCGGCATTTAACTATACGGAGACAGAGTCTCCATTCATAAAATTATGAATGGAGACTTTGTCTCCGTATAGTTAAAAGCCGGCATTTAACTATACGGAGACAGAGTCTCCATTCATAAAATTATGAATGGAGACTTTGTCTCCATGTAGTAAAATGCCCACAGCCTATAAACCGAACGTTCGATTTATAGGCTGTCGGCTTATGGAATACATGTATTCCTATTGCTATTCTATAAACCGAACTTTCGGTTTATAGAATAGCCATAGGATTACATGTATTACATAAGCCGAAAGTCTATAAACCGATCGTTCGGTTTATAGGCTTTCGGCATTTTACTACACGGAGACAAAGTCTCCATTCATAATTTTATGAATGGAGACTCTGTCTCTGTATAGTTAAATGCCGACAGCCTATAAACCGAACGACTTTCGGTTTATAGACTTTCGGCTTATGTAATACATGTAATCCTATGGCTATTCTATAAACCAAAAGTCGTTCGGTTTATAGAATAGCAATAGCATTACATGTATTCTATAAACCGAACGTCGTTCGTTTTAAAGACTTTCGGCTTATAGAATACTATTGGCTTTCTATAAACCGAACTAGAGTCGAGTCCCCATTCATAAGAATTTCTTATGAATGAGGAGGGACTCTAGTTAGGTTTATAGAATGCCAATAGTATTCTATAAGCCGAAAGTCTTTAAAACGAACGACGTTCGGTTTATAGAATACATGTAATGCTATTGCTGTTCTATAAGCCGAAAGTCTTTCGGCTTATAGAACAGCAATAGCATTACATGTATTCTATAAACCGAACGTCGTTTGTTTTAAAGACTTTCGGCTTATAGAATACATGCTGCTTTTGGCTTTCTATAAACCGAAAGAGTCCCCATTCATACGAATAGGTCAATTGACCTATTCGTATGAATGGGAACTCAATTTCGGTTTATAGGAAGCTAATAGCATTACATGCATTCCATAAACCGAAAGTCATTCATGTCGGTTTATGGAATGTAGTACAATGCTATTGGTATTGTATAAACCGACTCTATTTCGGTTTAGAATGCCAATAGCACGAATGGACGAATGGACGAATGAACGAATGATTTTCGTTTATTAACCATTCGTTCATTCGGATTTTGTTAGTTAAAATTTTCGTTATTCGTTTTTCGGACGAATGGACGAAAATGCTATTTTCGTCTGAAAATGCATTCGTCCGAAAACGAATGCACATGTCTAATGATAAATACTTTTTTGCATCACTTTAAACATATGTGTGTGTATTTTTTATTCTATTCACCAAAGTGATGTGCCTTAGGGCAAAATAAAGAGATATGATTCTTATACAGAAACTCAGAGTTCTCTGAATAGACACCCTAGTTTCCACTGCAAAACCTGTTTGAATCACACTGTAGCTGTTTGGGTGGTTTATGACATGCATTCAATTAACAAACAGATTCCCACTTGTAACTTCAATGACACCGCACGAGCTTCAGTTTCACACCCTTCATAACTTTGGTCTTTGTCCCACTGTCCTCTTCTAGTTCTCTTCCTAGCTCTGCCATTGCAAATTCTCATTCTCTGGTAGCTCATCCTCCCTACTTTATCAAAGAGAGGCCCATTCACTAAAAGGGAACTGCAATTGACAACACTTCATCTTTAAGTGAATAGCCCCTCTGTGTCTCCCGCAGTGAACCACGGGTAATATCAGTCAGAGAATAAATCCTCACATTAGATCTGATGAAATCTTTATCCTTTTATGGCGTAAGCACAAGTAAAAAAAAGTTCACCGTCTCTTTATATCATTTGTATAACAACATTCCATACTCCTTTAAAATGTAAATCAATACGGGCAGAATGATACTCCACTTTTTGTCCAAGTCTGTCTAATTTGTCACTTCCCCATACTTTGTGTGTTTTATTTGCAATTGGACATCTCTTAGGAATATGATGGTGCTGTATAAATAATACTTTAAGCAAAAAGAATTTTCACTCCCACGTAGAGTGAGGACATGCTGCTTCTGTTTCCTCATGATGATCTGTTCTCTGCAATGCAATCTCCCCTGCAGTTTGTTAGAGGGAGACAAACTATATGCACATATGCCACTGCATCCACATTAGCCAGTAAACCTACTGCTGTAACCAAGTATTCTGCTCAGTCTGTGAACATATGGCCAAGCTGTCATTCTAATAACGTTATGAAAATTTACAGCTACCAATGCATCACAGACAAGGCATAATGAATGCTTCAAATGTTTAATTTAAACTACTATTTTAAATGCTATTTTGTGAGCTTTATTAATAAATGGTGCTGGTGTCTTTTTTTTTTACAGTCTTTTTTGCACCCTATATTGGTTATACATCTGAAATGTCATAGCTGCTATTTCTGGAACCCAAGAAAAGTTTTTGGATTTAACCATTGCATATGTGTAGTTTAAATACCGTATTTGCTCGATTATAAGACGAGGTTTTTTTCAGAAGAAAAATTCTGAAAAATACCCCTTATAATCGAGGTCATCTTATAATCTGACCTCAAATTGAGGTCAGACTATAAGACTGGGATCCAGGTCCCCCGCAGAGCTGCAGGGGACCTGCATCCCCCTCTCTAACAGCAGGGGATGTCTGCGCGATGAGCGCAGACTCCCCCTGCTGCCGCCCGGCACGACCGCCGGGACTTCTATGATGAAGCCGGGTACTTCCGGCTTCGTCATAAAAGCCCCGGCGGTCGTGCTGGGCGGCAGCAGGGTAGGTCTGCGCTCATCATCTTCCGCTGCCCCGCCAGCTGTCCGTCATAATAGACGGAGGTGTCGGGCAGCATGGAGGATGTCTGCACGTATCATGCAGACATCCCCAGGCTGCCACCACTAGCCACCAGGGAGCAAGAACAAGAAACAGGTGAGGGGGGTGGACGGAGGGAGGGGGGGGAAAGACAGAGAAACGAGGGGGACAGAGAAACGAGGGGGGGGGACCAGAGCAACAAGGGGAGGGAGGGGGGACCAGAGCAACAAGGTGAGGGAGGGATGAAGAGACAGAGACAAGGGGGAGGGCATAGAGAAACAAGGGGAGGGAGAGGGGGAAGAGACAAGGGGAGCGAGGGGGAAGACAAAGGGAGGGGGAGAGTGAGACAACACTAAGGGGGGGAGAGAGACAAAGCTGGGGGCAAGGGAAAGAGAGAGGCAGCATTGGCACATAAAAGGAAATAAAAACAAGAAATGCATTTTTTTATATCATAATTTTTTATTAAAAAAGCAATTTACATGTGAATATATACTTTTTTCCTATAGGGTAGTCTTATATTCAGGCTTTTAGTTTTTTTCCTAAAGGAATATTCAAATTTTGGGGGGTCGTCTTATAATCAGGGTCGTCTTATAATCGAGCAAATACGGTAATCATTACAGAGCTTATTTACTCTATTCATTCCCATATATCAGCAACAATATTTTTAGTAACTCTATATTATTTCTTTAGCAAATAAAAGGGTTGCCAAATGGCTGGTGTTATAATGGCAGGCCACTAAAAACTTGGCTTATTGCCAATGTTAAGTCTATGGAGGCAATAACATAGCTGGTAGTGGAGACAGTCCTAATAGCTTCCTATCAGTTTTTAGGGTAGTAATCCTTACACAAATCAACTGGCATCTTTGTCTCTAAACACTAAACTTGGGCATTCTTTTCAGACTAATGTGTTTTTGGAAGAAGATCAGTTCTTAGTCCATTTGTCGGAATATGAATGTGAAACTAAAGTGAGCTCAGGAGATCTCAGTTTCAGACCCAATCAGATCACTTTTGTGATCTGAGTAGCCCTTAACCCCTTCAGGAGAATGGTTTTGTTTGTTTTTCTGTCCATTCTGGAAAATACCTATTTTACAACTTTAGCTATGTGTGCATTTAAATAAAAGTGCATGCTTGCTTTTTAAATGAATCCACATTAGTTGCCAACAGTCCTGTTTTTGCTGAGACAATCCCGGCAATTGGGAGCATCTCCCCGAAAATACGGAAGAGTTGCGCACCAAAAAATGTTTTCCCGCACCTTTAAAAAAAAAAAAGCCACTCCGAGCGATGTCTGCAGCAGTCTGAGCAGCTGGTCACGTGACCTCCTGGAGCTCAGTTTCTGGAGACATGAGGGGGAGAGGCAGCATATGTCCACACTGTGTACCGAGAGATTCAACAGTAAAGTAGGCAGGTATGAAAAGTTAAATGCATGTTTTTAAATGTTAGCTTTACAAATGCATTTACTAGGTCATTCTTTTTCCAGGTAAGCATGTTTTTTTTAATCAGGTTGTGCCATATTACTGGGAAATCAGGTTGTGGCATATTAATGGGCAATCAGGTTGTGGCATATTAATGGGCAATCAGGTTGTGGCATATTACTGGGCAATCAGGTTGTGGCATATTACTGGGCAATCAGGTTGTGGCCTATTACTGGGCAATAAGGCTCTGCATATTACTTGGCAATCAGGTTGGGGAATATTACTGGGCATAATACTGGGCAATCAGGCTGGGTATATTGCTGGGCAATCAAGCTGGGCATATTACTGGGCTATCAGGTTGTGGCATATTACTGGGCTATCTGGTTGTGGCATATTTTTGGGCAATCAGGCTGGGCATATTAGTGGGCAATCAGGTTGGGCATATTACTGGGCAATCAGGCTGGCCATATTCCTGGGCAATCAGGTTGTGGCATATTTCTGGGCAATCAGGCTGGCCATATTCCTGGGCAATCAGGTTGTGGCATATTCCTGGGCAATCAGGTTGTGGCATATTCCTGGGCAATCAGGTTGTGGCATATTCCTGGGCAATCAGGTTGTGGCATATTACTAGGCAACCAGGTTGTGGCATATTACTGGGCAACCAGGTTGTGGCATATTACTAGGCAACCAGGTTGTGGCATATTACTGGGCAACCAGGTTGTGGCATATTACTGGGCAACCAGGTTGTGGCATATTACTGGGCAACCAGGTTGTGGCATATTACTGGGCAATTAGGCTGTGGCATATTACTGGGAAATCAGGTTGTGGCATATTACTGGGAAATCAGGCTGGGCATATTACTGGGAAATCAGGTTGTGGCATATTACTGGGCAATCAGGTTGTGGCATATTACTGGGCAATCAGGTTGTGGCCTATTACTGGGCAATAAGGCTCTGCATATTACTTGGCAATCAGGTTGGGGAATATTACTGGGCATAATACTGGGCAATCAGGCTGGGTATATTGCTGGGCAATCAAGCTGGGCATATTACTGGGCTATCAGGTTGTGGCATATTACTGGGCTATCTGGTTGTGGCATATTTTTGGGCAATCAGGCTGGGCATATTAGTGGGCAATCAGGTTGGGCATATTACTGGGCAATCAGGCTGGCCATATTCCTGGGCAATCAGGTTGTGGCATATTTCTGGGCAATCAGGCTGGCCATATTCCTGGGCAATCAGGTTGTGGCATATTCCTGGGCAATCAGGTTGTGGCATATTCCTGGGCAATCAGGTTGTGGCATATTCCTGGGCAATCAGGTTGTGGCATATTACTAGGCAACCAGGTTGTGGCATATTACTGGGCAACCAGGTTGTGGCATATTACTAGGCAACCAGGTTGTGGCATATTACTGGGCAACCAGGTTGTGGCATATTACTGGGCAACCAGGTTGTGGCATATTACTGGGCAACCAGGTTGTGGCATATTACTGGGCAATTAGGCTGTGGCATATTACTGGGAAATCAGGTTGTGGCATATTACTGGGCAATCAGGTTGTGGCATATTACTGGGCAATCAGGTTGTGGCATTTTACTGGGCAATCAGGTTGTGGCATATTACCGGGCAATCAGGTTGTGGCATATTACTGGGCAATCAAGTTGTGGCATGTTTCTGGGCAATCAGGCTGGGCACTCAGGTTGTGGCCTATTACTGGGCAATAAGGCTCTGCATATTTCTTGGCAATCAGGTTGGGGCATATTACTGGGCATAATACTGGGCAATCAGGCTGGGTATATTGCTGGGCAATCAAGCTGGGCATATTACTGGGCAATCAGGTTGTGGCATATTACTGGGCAATCAGGTTGTGGCATATTTCTGGGCAATCAGGCTGGGCATATAACTAGGCAATCAGGTTATGGCATATTACTGAGCAATCAGGCTAGTCATATTCCTGGGCAATTAGGTTGTGGTATATTACTGTGCAATTGGGCTGGGGATATTCCTGGCCAATTGGGTTGTGGCATATTACTGGGCAATCATGCTGGGCATATTACTGGGCAATCAGGCTGTGCATATTACTGGGCAATAAGGTTGTGGCATATTACTGGGCAATCAGGCTGGGCATATTACTAGGCAATCAGGTTGTGGCACATTACTGGGCAACCAGGCTGGGCATATTACTGAGCAATCAGGTTGTGGCATATTTCTGGGCAATCAGGTTGGGCATATTACTGGGCAATCAGGCTGGCCATATTCCTGGGCAATCAGGTTGTGGCATATTAATGGGCAATCAGGCTGGGCATATTACTCGGCAATCAGGCTGTGGCATATTACTAGGCAACCAGGTTGTGGCATATTACTAGGCAACCAGGTTGTGGCATATAACTGGGAAACCAGGTTGTGGCATATTACTGGGAAACCAGGTTGTGGCATATTACTGGGAAACCAGGCTGTGGCATATTACTGGGAAATCAGGCTGTGGCATATTACTGGGCAATCAGGTTGTGGCATATTACTGGGCAATCAGGTTGTGGCATGTTACCGGGCAATCAGGTTGTGGCATATTACCGGGCAATCAGGTTGTGGCATATTACCGGGCAATCAAGTTGTGCATGTTACTGGGAAATCAGGCTGGGCATATTACTGGGAAATCAGGTTGTGGCATATTACTGGGCAATCAAGTTGTGCATGTTACTGGGAAATCAGGCTGGGCATATTACTGGGAAATCAGGTTGTGGCATATTACTGGGCAATCAGGTTGTGGCATGTTACTGGGCAATCAGGTTGTGGCATGTTACTGGGCAATCAGGTTGTGGCATGTTACTGGGCAATCAGGTTGTGGCATGTTACCGGGCAATCAAGTTGTGCATGTTAATTGGCAATCAGGTTGTGGCATATTACTGGGCAATCAAGTTGTGGCATGTTTCTGGGCAATCAGGCTAGGCAATCAGGTTGTGGCATATTACTGGGCAATCAGGCTTTAAAGTGTTTGCAGCATGCCCAGCTGTAATTAATAGGAGCTGCAATACAATCACAATTCAGAGGATAGTATACTAAGGAGTAGATTGTGAACCCTGTTAACCCCTTAAGGACAGAGCCTTTGAAACATTTTTGTCCTTTCTGGACAATGGCTATTTTAACATTTCTGTGCTGTTTGTGTTTAGCAGTAATTTTCTTCTTCGTCATTTGCTGTACCCACACATATTATATATTGTTTTTATCGGGACAAAAAGGGCTTTCTATGGATGCCATATTTTTGATCATATCTTATCATATTATTAAAAAAAAATAATAAAATATGGTAAAAAAAAAAAAATACACAAATTTCTTTGTTTTTATTTGAAACAACTTCTCCTCATCGACAATAGCGAACGAAAAAACATGCTAAATAGATTCTACTATTTCTCCTGAGTACAGGGATACCACCCATGCATAGGTTTGTTGGGTTGTTTGGGGGCTAAAATGCCAAATTTGTGAGGTGCAGTTTTTTGTTTTCCAACTTGAAATTTTGACATGCAGACAGCCTGCACCCATGTCCCATTTGGGACATATTTGAAACCAGCCAGTGTATTTTACCCCATCAACCCATATATTTTTTAAAAGTAGACACCCTAGGCTATCTCAAATGGTGGTATTTTAACACTTTCCATGCACTAATTCTACCACCAGCCTTTGTCAAAGTTTGTGGTAGTAATTTTTTTGTGTTTTTTTTTCACAAACCTTGTACTTCAGACATGAATTTACAGATTTTGGTATGTGTCACTGCCAAATAACACCCCAATAAGTGTTCAGCAACATCTCTTGAGTACAGGGATACCCCCCATGCATAGGTTTGTTGGATTGTTTGGGGGGTAAAAGGCCAAATTTGGGAGGTGAAGTTTTTGGTTTTCCAATTTGAAATTTTGACATGCAGACAGCCTGCACCCATGTCCCATTTGGGACATATTTGAAACCAGCCAGTGTATTTTACCACATCAACCCATATATTTTTTTAAAGTAGACACCCTAGGCTATCTCAAATGGTGGTATTTTTACACTTTCCATGCACTAATTCTACCACCAGCCTTTGTCAAAGTTTGTGGTAGTCATTTTTTTGTGTTTTTTTTTCACAAACCTTGTACTTCAGACATGAATTTACAGATTTTGGTATGTGTCACTGCCAAATAACACCCCAATAAGTGTTCAGCAACATCTCTTGAGTACAGGGATACCACCCATGCATAGGTTTGTTGGGTTGTTTGGGGGCTAAAAGGGCCACATTGTGAAGGTGCGCATTTTCAACTTGGAATATTGACGTGTAGCCAGCCTGAGCCCATCTTTCATTTGGGACTTTTTTTTAAAGTAGGACAGTGTATTTTACCCCAAAAAGTATATATTTTGTAAAAGTAGACACCCTAGGCTATTTTAAATGGTGTTATTTTAACACTTTCCATGCACCAATTCTACCACCAGCCTTTGTCAAAGTTTGTGGTAGTCATTTTATTGTGTATTTTTTCCCACATACATTGTACTTTAGACACAAATTCACATATTTCGGTATGTGTCACTGACAAACAATACCACAATATATGTTCAGCAACATCTCCCGAGCACAGGGATACCACCCATGCATAGCTTTGTCAGCTTTGTTGGGTGTTGAAAGGCTACATTTGAGAGGTGCGCTTTTTGATTTTCAAACTTGGAATTTGAACATGTAGAGCAAGGAAGGGGTTAATAGCTCTTATAAGAGCCTTTGTAGTACTGTACAAAAAAATTAACCCCTAAAAATGCACAGACAAGAAAAAAATGTTCTGCTGTGCAGTGATCAGTGGCAGGGAAGGGGTTAATACACTACACTATACAAAGGGTATGGCTTTTATAAAAGCCCTTGGGACTCACAATTTTTTTAACATTTTATTTAATTTATTACAATTAAAAAATTATGTTATCCAGATCTGTCTCTTTCCCTCACTAAAACTCAAGTGAGGAGAGGGAGGCAGATCCATATGGGTCAGAACAATATTTACCAATATTGATCGAACCAGACGAATGGTGATGCTCATCTGAGAAATCACCAAACCACCTTTGCCACTGATCGGCTGTTACTGATCGCTATACACGTGTTCAGACAGCTTCAAAAGGAATACACGTAATCCCCTAGTGGGTATAATTAACCCCTAGCGAGTCTGACAAAAAAAATGCTGATAGCAAAAAAAAAATCCTTCTGCGACTAGATTGCTCCATATGCGCTGCTTAGGCAGTGACCATATGCACTGCTTAGGCAGTGACCATATGTGCTGCTTAGGAAGTGATATACGGCAAGGAAGGGGTTAATAGCTCTTATTTTAAAAAAAAATTACGTTAAACGTAGTCCCCTAGCGGGTATAATTAACACGTGACGGGTGTAATAAAAAAGTTTTAAAAAAATTAAAAATGCTTCTGCAGCAAGATTGCTGCATTTGCGTCAGATCTCTGCTTAGGCAGTGATCTACAGCAAGAAAGGGGTTAATCTCTCTTAAAAGAGCTTTTTTTTATACTGTAATGAATTACAGTAAAAAAAATTAACCCCTAAAAAATGCACAGACAGCAAAAAATGTGCTGCTGTGTATGATCACTGCGTACACAGCGATCAATGGCAGGGAAGGGGTTAAATGGCTTTTATAAAAGCCCTTGGTGTTTAAAATTTTATTAAATATTTGTTTTATTATTTTATTTTATTTTTTTACTTTATCTGATCTGTCTCTCTCCCTTACTAAAACTAGTAAGGTGAGGGAGGCAGATCAATACTTGTCAAAGGCAATATTTGCTAATATTGCCTTTGACAGTATGATAAGTGCTCATCAGAGCACTTACCATACATGCCTGCACACAGATCACATAGATCTGTTGTGCAGGCATCGATTGGCTCCCCCTAGAGCATCGGAAGTGAAATACTTTCACTTCCGATGCTCTTGCCATTAGAAGGGAAGCGCTGCCTGTATAGGCAGCGTTCCCTTCTACTGAGCCGATGGGGTCGCTCAGGAGAGCGACCACCATCGGTTCTGGGGAGCATCAAGGTGTTGTTAAGTGCCTTGCTGGCGAGGCACTTTAACAACACCGCAGATGCTTGGAAAGCGAACGATCGTTCGCTTTCTAAGCACATGTGTGCAGCCGGCGCAGCCATTTTTAAATGGCTGCTACGATCACTCCGTGGAGTGATCGTAGCGCGCCCCTGCACATTTGGGGGGTGTTGCACAATGCCTCTACCTAGAGGCATTGTAGCAACACCGTTAGAGTAAAGAAAGCGACCGCTGGTCGCTTTCTTTACTCAGTTTAGTGCATGACGTGCCAGGCACGTCACCTGTCGGCAAGTCCTCGATTTGCCGTGACGTGCCTGGCACGTCATCTGTCGTTAAGGGGTTAAATTGGCTTCATAAGAAACTTGCAGTTCAAATATAAGTTCACTGTGACCCCATGAATACTGTTGCATTGAACAACTGTTCAACAATACATATTTAAAGGACAACTAAAGTTTTTTTGTAACCCTTGCCTGATCAAGGGTCTGATCAGGATCTACTTGATTTGCTAGTTAAGGTCCCATCTGTTTATCCCACGTAAAAACATTAGGAGAGAAAGACTGTATCAGCTTCCCATGAAATAAATAGTGTATATGAATAGTTACTTCTGTAGAATTTATTCAAAATATTAAATTGATTCTTTGACTGGAGGAAATGGGTAATTGAAACCCTATTAGAACAAAGAATGATTTAGGGCAGACTAATCACAGACATGATGCAACTTAACTTTTAATGGAGATAAAACAGACTGAAGAAATGGTCTGTTTTATTACTTTCATTAACAGTTACGTTTTGTCATTACCTACTTCCCATGGAAGCATGGCAGCTGCCAGTCAAAGGATAAACTGACATATATTATCAAAAATACTAGGGGCACAAAATTGAAAATAAAAAGTTTAGTTGTCCTTTAAATTTGTATCTACAATTATCTTACTATCAAAACATCATCCCTACTAATTCCAAATTGGTACTTTGTGAACCTGTAGATAAATTCATGTTGCCTCAATGAAATTAGCGAGTTCAATGTCCATGAATTCATATACATAAAATTAAATGTGATAAGAAAATTCTTCAACAAAATATTACAGGTATATAGTTATACAAATACTAAGTTACATGTATAGCAGATATCCACAGCTGACTAAATTAGTATCCATTAAATTTTACATTTATCAAATGAAAGTAACTTAGAAATGCACAAAAGCTCGTTACAGCCTGATAATAGTGAACATATAAATGCATTAAAGCTGATACTTAAAAAATGCATTATACATAAAAGACATTCTTTGGTGTGGTAAAACTCTATTAAATATTTGATCTCAAAGGTGTAACAATTGTGATTAGGAATTCAAATTGACTATGTAAGAGACATTGGGTCATAATTGAAAGTGGTGTATCTGTTAACTGTTACAAAATGAAGTGCTAGCACTTCAACAGAATTACTTTACAGTAACACTTATGTGTATAGCATTACAAAGTTGATTTGATAGAGAGCTCAAAGGCAAGTTAGAAACTTTGTTATTTATGCCAACCAATTCATAAGATAGAGGGATCACTGCTCACAAACTTAATTGTTTCTTCATATACAATTTTATACCTTGTCCCATAAAAAAATATCCCTCCTGTTCTGTTTAAATATGGGCTTTCCCCATAATTTAAGGGAGCCAGATAATGGACTTCCATAGAAATGCAGAGGAGAAATGCACATAGATAGTCCCCTAGTATGTCCGTACAGCAACATGGGTACACACTATAATGGCACGCTCATTGTACTTGTGAATTACTTCACTGCTATACACTGCACACTACTGCTCTCCCATTATTTTCAAAGAGGAGAGTGCATTAGAAATTCTCAGTGTACAGCTGTATCATGTAAATGTGATATGCTCCACCTTATGCATATAAAAATAGCTCCTGAAGTGGTCATTTAACCATTTAACAGATTCATCTACACATTTATATACTGTGTATCAATAAATTGTATCTAATCATTGACTTAGAATTTTGAAGGTTTACGTATAGGAAATATATAAAAATTAGCATATTTAGATCACTTTCTTGCTTTACAATTCTCTATCCCCTTCTTCCACTATAGTGTGTCTAAAAAGTTGCACAGAGAAATTAAATATGCAAAAAAGAATACAAATATGTAATTGTATCTACTTTCTTCCACTTTTCTAAAGGTGTGATCCTTTTTGGTGATAAATGGGTAGTCAGCATTAAAGAAATGTATTTTCGCAGTGCAAGAAGGTTTCTTACTTTAACTCACCAGAGATCAATCATGCTTATGAAACACTACTGGCCATGCTATTGCCGCCATAGATGTAACACTGCCCTCAAACCAAATTTTACTTGGTTTACAAAGAAAATACCAGCATAGTACAAACCTTAAGAACTAGTATCACTAAAAAAAATATACAACACAATTGTATGAGAGGAATAGGACTGAGTAGTTAACCTTCTAGAATCTAGAATCTAGATTATTACAATTATATAAATATGCTGTGTAGCTTCATTTATCGTCTTCTGTAATTCCAATGTCCATATTAAAATTATTAATGTTTCATTTTTTGCCATCACACTCAATATAATGTATTACTAGGTAATTCAGATTAAAGCTGGCACAAGTAATGCAAACAACTGCATACATTGTTTGATACATTTGAATATACAATTTTTCAGTCCATGACATACTGTCCAGTAATAAAATTAAAACAAAAGCAAATACTTTGTTGGTTTACATTTCCCTGCACATACCTGTCGATGTAACATAACTGATTTACTGTGTTTAATAGTTCATGGCAGTAATGAACAAATTTAATCTGAACAGTACGCATGAAAAGGTGTATATAGTTGCAGAATATAGTGCAAGTTTACATTGAGTGGTAGGTAGTACATTATTTGAGGTATGCAAGTTTAATTGTAACCCATTCAAAAGTATTTAAAGTATTTCAAGGATGCTTAGCCTAAACAAACCATATTGGGGTTTTTTTGTAGGTACATATGCACAGAATACACAGTGTCACTATAATACTTTTATTGACTAATTGAAGAAAATGTTTGTGAAATATTTCGAAGCTTTAAGACTGTTGTAAAAAAAATGATGTCTCCTTTAAATAAAAACATAATGCTAATAGAAGAAAATCCAAAATGACATAACTGAAATTATAACATTTAGAAGTATGTCATGTATTTTATACTTGGTAGATAATTACACTTTCAATAGAGGGACATAGAAGAAAAAGAGG
Source organism: Pelodytes ibericus (assembly GCA_036172795.1). NCBI lineage: Eukaryota > Metazoa > Chordata > Amphibia > Anura > Pelodytidae > Pelodytes > Pelodytes ibericus. The sequence continues at coordinate 107,401,814 of CM069858.1, read as the reverse complement.
TACACTGTGATGTCAGAATTCAGATTTTAAAAATTTGAAATGCATCAATCAGTATTCCTTTTGTTTGGCATTCTTGACAAAAGGTTTCCTTATTGAGATAGCAATTTAAAAAAAAAAAAATCATAAAAAATAAATAAATAAGCCAAACAATTTACAACTAGTCTTGTTTTTACAACAAATGATTAGTGTGTCCAGTGTGGTATTACACTGTAAAAATTGCCCCTCTGGGAGATAATGCAAGGATGATTTTTAATGTGAATATAAGTATAAAGTGATACTAATTAAATAAATATTTTTTGCTCCAATGATTTCTTACATAAGGGACCTTTCCCAGTTGGAAATAGGTGGTCAAGTAGCCTCTATTTTACCATTAGGACAGTAAAATATATGCATACATATAGTGGAGGAATGTTAAAGCTGGAGAGAATGTATAACACATTTGCTACAGCTGAGATTATGTAGAGACTGCTTACTAATATTCATTATCAAATTAACAGAGAAGTATGAACATATTTAACAGTTGAAAAATCTAAAATAACACAGATGTATACTTATGCTTTGTTGGTAATATTACTTGAACTGTCCTTCTGAAGTCACTTGCTTATGTTGGGTTTTATTGCTGCAAGATGGAATAGGTAAATATTTACATTTATATCTGCACTTCTCATAAAGGGGGTTATGTATAAAGTGTAGGTCCCATCGTTCCATGCATTCTAATCATATTTAGCGTGAATTCTTTATATATAGTTTGTTATTAGTAGAGTGATTTTCTTACATAATAATCGCAATCTTAACGAAAAAATATTTACATACTTTTAATAATAATCGCAAAATCAATCGGATCTACACATTTGCATATTTAACTTAAAAAAAGCTGTCAAACATGGAGAACAAGGAAACAAGTTACTTTAACTATGACAGCTGGGCAATTACCTATTTTAAATAAACATGTAAAAGTAATACCACAAAAACAAAATACAAAGAAAACGAATCTGGTGAGAAAGAGAAATGAAGAGATGGATGAGGCACATGTTACTAATAGAGCAAATAGATCTAGTAGCTGAATCCATGAAATATTCAATTGATCTAACAAAGCATCAATGAACTAATACTAATAATGTAGAACAAGTCAGTTCTTTAGATTTTTTACAGTTTGATGATGAATATGATGTGGAGTATGAAAAGGAAGAAGAAATTGATATTTCAAATCATAAGAGGGGAAAAACGAGCAAAGATTCACTATAAAAGACCTGGATATTGAGGAGGTGAATTATTAATATATGTATTGTTTTGTATATATAGAAAATAATCATAACTAGCAACATTTCATTTTTACCTCAGCCACATTACTGATCACATATCATTTTTTACATGCAGCTTTGCATTGATATTAAGTCATATATCCAGTGAAGCACCCGCGCGGTGTATTTCTGGGGTTTGTGTGCTCCGAAAGGCAACGCCAGCTATGAATACAGCAACAGAGTCACTCACTCTGTTGCCAATTTGACAATACTTCCATGGGTTTGTGTGCTGTATATTCTCAGCACACAAACCCCTGGAAATACACGAGAGACATCGTGCCTTCGGGTGACAGTCTTGCTCCGGGCACGCCTGTCACTCAGGGGCACGATAAGCCCTACATTTATCATCTGAAATAACTGAATTAAATAAATAACAAGGTTCAGTGAGATACAAACTTTACTTATGTAATTTATTAAAAAATGCATTTATATTATTGACCATGAAAATAATAATTTACTTCATATAACCCCTCTCTATAATTCCACCTATTACTCCATATAACACCTCCCTTTATCTACTCCTACTACTCCAAATAGTAATTAGTGATGAATGAATTTCATTATATCATGGGTTTTACTCATGAAAGATAATTTCAAACTTGAGTTGGAGAAATGCACCAAATTAGCTAAAATTATTTTGAAAGCAGTCTGATTAAAAAGGGGTAGGCCTTTCCGAAGGAGAGACAGAGTTATTGCCATAGAAATGGACATGTCTGGAATGGATTTTGGTAAAGGTTTTAGTAATATAACCACACCACCCATGGGGTCATCAAAATAATCCTGCACCCAGGCATCCATGACCTTAGGATCGGCCCTGGGGGTGGCTCCGTTTTTCAGTCATGTAAGCTGGGATGGAGGAAAGTATGTGTGTATGGGATGTAAAACCGAGTGTAAATGTGAATATCTATATGACTGCTAATGCTAATGTGAATGGTTAGGAAGGATGACAATGGAGCAGGAGTGAATGTGAATGGTCATATAAACAACTAGTCTCCCCGCAATGAGCTGTGCTGCAGATCCAATTGTAGGGACTTGCAGTGGGATCTCCAGTGGCAGATGATGCATCAGTCTGACATGTAAAATTAGGCATCGCTCAATGTGATCGGGGCCAGGAAAACAAAGACGCTGGTTTGGCACTTTGGTCGTTAACGATCTAACGAAAATATGTTAAGATGGAGTACAGAATATGCTGAGGATTCAACAGTAGGCTGTTTGTTCTACCACATCAGACCAAAATAAAAGTTAAATATTACGGAACCTTTTTAGAAGAGAATTTTATTTTTAGGGTTTAAACCTTGTTTAAAAATGAATACTCATCCAAGTTAGCTGTATAATTCCACATGTTTCTGTGATACCAATAATTCCTAAGGTATTAATACACCCTAAAATAATTTCCAATAGGTTGAATAATAAGAATGTAATAACTTTTACATGTCAGTAAATTTGCAAACAAATTGCATGGTAATCAAACCTGTATTTTTATCTCACTCCCTTTTATAAATTGTCACTATCCTCAAAATGATATATTTTTTAAAATTGAATTTGAAAAGTATGCAACCAAAAATTGTGTTTATTTCTGGAGAAAATAAAAAAGACAGCTTTTCACTACACTGTTACTAGGTGGCATAATTGAGGGTACCTATATATTTTCAAGTCTACATTTTAATTTATAATTGTACTACTTTGAAAATGAAAACATATAATATTGACTCTAATAATGAATAAAATGAATTGCTTAATCTTTATTGCATTATTTAACTTTGGCAATTTAACTTTACCCAAGATATTACAATATTACAACTTTTTAAATAGTTTATAACTTAACTCACCCATAAAGTTCATAGTGCTAGTAACTGAAAACAGTGTTAAATAAATATATGAAATATGTAATGTGGAGACAATAGTGCATATGTTAATAAATAATATGCACCAGCTATAGACAACACATGCAAAAGTTGAATAATATACAGATTTAAGACTCCATGAAAACAGCAGGGAAACAATAGCTTCAAACTCCATGAAACAGCATGAATAATTGTCACTCGCATGTTCCTGCCGTGACAATTCATCACCATGGCTACTGTAAATAATGTGCTTTATTTAGTCTGACTATACATATTAAGAACACAGACAATGCTTAATGCATCAACTTTATGATATTCAGCTCATTAATATGATCTGTCACTCTTTTACATTTTCTTAAACTATATCTATTAAAATATCTTGATGTCAATAGAAAGAGCAATAGAGCAAAGTATTGTACATTGACAGATACAATACTTGCAACTTTATTACAAGGCTGTATTTTACATTAGATAAAATGTGTATTGCTTTCTGTTTAATGGTACATGGTGATATTGGAATTACCAAACTCTGATATCTTTCGCATATATGTGATAAATGTTCTACTTATATTATCATGCTGGAATCCACAGCAAAATATGGGTAAAATAAAAAATATTCTTCTCAATTTTAATTGCTAACAATCCCTCTGGTACATACACTATATTTATGGACAAAAGTATTGGGACAGGCCTCTTAAATATTGAATTCAGGTGTTCCAATTAGATCCATCACCACAGGTGTACAAAATCAAGCACAGTCCAGAGGTCTAAAATACCAACCACACAAACATGTTGAAACGCGTTGGTTGGTATTTTGGACCTCCACACCCACAGTAGAAGTCTTTGAGCCAAAAGACATCTGAAAACGTAAAGTGAAACTATCTTCCCGGTCACACAGCAATGAAAGGCTTCAACAGACAGATGTGGTTCCTCTGGTCCTCTCTGCAGCTTCATTTTTACACTTCTATTTAGCGACATTTATGTTTTATCCTATCTTGGTTGAAAGCTTGTTGCATCCCAAATAAAAATTTATTTTTATTCAACACAGAAAAATGGACTCTGCATTCATCTACCACCATATGCATGTATTATCTTAATTCCCTATATGCATCTCCACATCCAATACTGACAGGTAGCATGCATAGTACTCTAATACCGTATTTGCTCGATTATAAGACGACCCCGATTATAAGACGACCCCCCCAAACTTTGGATATTCCTTTAGGAAAAAAACTAAAAGCCTGAATATAAGACTACCCTATAGGAAAAAAGTTCAACTTGTATATATTAACATGTAAATTGCTTTTTTAATAAAAAAAATTATATAAAAAAAATGCATTTCTTGTTTTTATTTCCTTTTATGTGCCAATGCTGCCTCTCTTTCCCTTGCCCCCAAATTTGTCTCTCTCCCCTCCTTAGTGTTGTCTCTCTCTCTCTCTCTCTCTCCCCTTGACTCCCCCCTTCCTCTCCCCTCCCTCCCCTTGTCTCTCTCTTCCCCCATTCCCTCCCCTTGTCTCTCTCTTCCCCCCTTCCCTCCCCTTGTCTCTCTCTTCCCCCCCTTCCCTCCCCTTGTCACTGTGTCTTCCCCCTTCCCTCCCCTTGTCTCTGCCCCGCCTCCCTGCCCTTGTTGCTCTGGTCCCCCCTCCCTCCCCTTGTTGCTCTGGTCCCCCCTCCCTCCACCCCCCTCACCTTGTTCTCTTTCCCTGGTGGCTAGTGGGGGCAGCCGGGGATGTCTGCACGATACATGCAGACATCCTCCATGCTGCCCGGCACCTCCGTCTATTATGATGGACAGCTGGTCCGTCATAATAGATGGAAGTGTCGGGCAGCATGGAGGATGTCTGCACGTATCGTGCAGACATCCCCCGGCTGCCCGATTCTCCCTGGTGGCTAGTGGGGCAGCAGAGGATGTCTGTGCGATGAGCGCAGACCTCCCCTGCTGCCGCCCGGCATGACCGCCAGGACTTTTATGACAAAGCCGGAAGTACCCGGCTTCATCATAGTCCCAGCGGTCGTGCCGGGCGGCAGCAGGGGGAGTCTGCGCTCATCGCGCACCTCAATTTGAAGTCAGATTATAAGATGACCTCGATTATAAGACGAGGGGTAGTTTTCTGAATTTTTTTTCTGAAAAAACCTCGTCTTATAATCAACAAATACGGTACTACATATTACACTGTTAGGTGTTCTCCTTTTTTTATTTTAGAGTGTACTGTCTAATACTTTTTTTCTACACTGCATATTATATCAATCTGAAGTTTTTATAGTAAGTGCATGTTATTACAGCACCATAGGTAGCTTTATGGTATTGAGTCTTTTCAACTTAGCGCAGGGTTACCTTTGTTTGTTTTGTGACTTTATAAAATAAAGCACCTAGCCATGCAGTCTGGATTTACAAACATTTGGGGAGAAACGGGTCTTACTAAAGAGTTCAGTAAATGCGTGGTACTGTGACATGGTGCCATCTTTGCAATAAGTCGATTTGTGAAATTTCATCCCTGCCAGATATTCTCCGGTCAACTTTAAGAGCTATTGTTGAAAGTAGAAGCATTTATGAACAGCAGAAACTCAGCCACAATGTGATAGATCACAGGAAATCATGGAGAGGGATCACTGAATGCTGAGGAACATGGTACGTAAAACTTGCCATGAATCAGATCTAGTGATGAAAAGCATGCCGCCACTGGAAAAAAAATCTTCTATGGCGCTATTTTAAAGGCAGTCTGTACATGTACTGGCATTGTCACCAATGCATTCCATTGGGAGCCCATACATGTATGGGCATTGTCATGAAGGTGTTAAATATACTCTCCTCCTTTACCGTGTTGATTAAGTTCAGGCTCTTTGTTTCTTCTTTGCTCCAAGTTGTACATGTTATCAAAGGCAAATTTAAAATTGGTACATTTCTTATAGATTGTGTACTTGAAAAGCAATAAATGCACTCACTTTTCATGCCAACAAAATAACATACAGCCATAGTTAAGCTTTCAATCGACAATTTAAAAAAAACTAAAGAGTAACATTGGTAAATTAGTCCATTTTATTTTGTGAGAATTATTTGGAATTGCATGTTGTACTTCAGGATCAGTTCTACGAAAACCATCTGCAATTCCACCTCACATATTTTAATGCAATACTTGATAAGCTGGCAAGAAATTAAGAATCAAACATAAAGATCATATAAACACCATCTGTTGCTTCTAAAAGTTAAAAGTTGTACATATGCAGCTAGTAATGTGTTTCCCCTGGGTTATTTGAAATTGACCGCAGCCATCCCGGTGCATTGTAATGAAAACAGCAGGCAGTTAATTTTATATCATTAAGATGTCGCCACTTCAACCTTTTCAAGGGGAAAACAAGGTGAGTCTTACTGTATTCACATCTGTTGAAAGGTAATTGGCTCCAGTTTGTCCACTTCAGATAAATGGCAGTTAGCAATTCCACATTAATTTTACATTTGTACAATCAAAGTTATTCCAAATAATGATTTTGACATCTTTAATGTCAAATAAAATTTCAGAACATTATTGGATGTCTTCAGCTGATTATTAACACGGTCTGTTCACAAAATACTTTTATGCATAAAAACACCTGCACACAAAAGTTGTTTAGGAAAGCTTACAAAAATATGTAAACACCATTTCCTACGTATAACAGAAATGTTTCCATTTCTTTATACATCTTTTGTGTGAAGGTGTATTTGTCAAAATCTCTGGCAAAATGGATTTGGTGGAGATTCTTTGCCACTTTTTAGTCTCTTTTTAGCACCAGATTTAAACTTGAAGTGCACTGGCACAATATGCACTAGAGCGTTTAAAGGGAAGCTAAGCAATCCTAGAGATGCAAGCATCATGGTGAAAAATTGCTGACATGTGCATTAAAGCATAGTTGATAATAGTCCCAGGTTGATAACAGGAGTTTGGGGTCCTATCCCATCACATTTGTGTCTGCTACATGTGCATACCATCATGGGCATCCACAGACATTTTTTCAGGGGGTGGGGAGGGCATATTTTTACCGTCATTATATGCCAGGATTTAGCCATTTAATATGCCAGGATTTAACCCCTCAATATCCAAGGATTTAGCCATATACTATGCCAGGATTGAGCCATTTAATATGCCAATATTTAGCCATTTAATATGCCAGAATTTAGCCATTTCATATGCCAGGATTGAGCCATTTAATATGCCAATATTTAGCCATTTAATATGCCAGAATTAAGCCATTTCATATGCCAGGATTTGACCCCTCAATATGCCAGGATTGAGCCATTTAATATGCCAAGATTTAGCCATTTAATATATAACAGGATTTTTCCACACAGTATGCCAGGATTTAACCATTTAATATGCCAGGATTTGACCTCTCAATGTGCCAGGATTTAGCCATTTAATATGCCAGGATTTGACCCCTCAATATGCCAGGATTTAGCCATTTCATATGACAGGATTGAGCCATTTAATATGTCAGAATTTAGCCCCTCAATATGCCAGGATTTAGCCATTTTATATGCCAGGATTAAGCTATTTCATATGCCAAGATTTATCCATTTAATATGCCAGGATTTTTCCACTCAGTATGCCAGGATTTAGACCCTCAATATGCCACGATTTAGCCATTTAATATGCCAGGAATTAACCCATCAATATGCCAGGATTTAGCCATTTAATATGCCAGGATTTGACCCCTCAATATGCCAGGATTTAGCCATTTCATATGACAGGATTGAGCCATTTAATAGGTCAGGATTTAGCATTTTAACGTGCAGCATTTAACACTTTCATATGCCAGGATTTAGCCATTTACTATGCCATGATTTAGCCATTTAATATGCCAGGATTTAACCCCTCAATATTCCAGGATTTAGCCATTTAATGTGCCAGGATTGAACCCTTTCATATGCCAGGATTTATCCCTGTAATATGCCAGGATTCAGCCATTTAATATGCCAGGATTGAGCTATTTCATATGCCAGGATTGAGCTATTTCATATGCCACAATTTAGCCATTTAATATATCAGGATTCAACCCCTTAATATGCCAGGATTTAACACTTTAATATGGCAGGATTTAACACTTTAATATGCCAGGATTTGGCCATTTAAAATGCCAGGATTTAACCCTTTAATATGCCAGTATTGAGTCATTTAATATGCCAATATTTATCCATTTAATATGCAAGGATTTAGACATTTAATATGCCAGGATTTAACCCCTCAATATGCCAAGATTTAGCCATTTCATATGCCAGAATTGAGCAATTTAATATGACAAGATTTGGCCATTTAATATGCTATGTCAGGGTTGGGACCTGGGAGCGTAGCGCAGGGGTGTTGGCACTAGGTGGTGCGCACACTAGAGAAGTCCGGAGTGGCAGCAGTACCAAGGGGTAAGGCAGAACAGTGTTCGAGGTAGGTAATGGGTAATCCGGAGTCAGGAGTGGAGAGGTAAACGTAGTCGATAAACAGCAGAACACGAAGACGATCAGTAGCTAGAGGCACCATGGAGGTACGAGGAAGATCAAAAGGAAAGCCTGGGTCAAAACCGTAGTTGGCCTTGAAGGGTGACATGCCCGTGGAACGTTGGATTCGGTTGTTGTAGGCATACTCGGCTAGAGGTAAGAGATTGAACCAGTTGTCTTGTAGATGGTTAGTATAGCATCGAAGGTACTGTTCCAGAATTTGGTTCACTCTCTCGGTTTGTCCATTTGTACTGGGATGATAGGCCGATGACAGAAGCCGTTGGAGACGAAGACCTTGACAGAAAGCTTTCCAGAACCGAGAGGTGAATTGGACGCCTCGATCAGACAGGATGGTGCGAGGAACCCCGTGTAGTTTGAATACATGTTGTATGAATAAATCGGCTGTCTCTGCTGCTGTGGGAACTTTGTGTGTTGGGATAAAATGGGCCATCTTCGTGAGGCGGTCTACCACGGCCATGATTGTGGTATGTTGTTGTGAAGGTGGAAGATCGACTATAAAGTCTACTGAGATCTCTTCCCAAGGTTGAGTAGGGATGGCCAACGGTTGTAGTAGCCCCGAGATCTTTTGGTGTCGACCTTTGGATCGGGCACACGTTTCACAGGTGTTGATGTAGCGGTGGATGTCTTGGGCCATTTGAGGCCAACAGAAGGTTTTACGGGCATGGTGGAGTGTTTTTTGAAGACCTCCATGTCCTGCCAAAGGATGGTCATGGATCGCTTGTAAGATGGTCATACGAACTGGTTTTGGGACAAAAACACGGTGATCTTTGTATAGCAGTCCCTGTTCGGTTCTTAAGGTAGGAAATTGGTTAGATACATAGGGGTCCTGGGTATGTTTTCGGATCTCCTGTACGAGTGAGGTTTGAAGAGCTAGGAAATGGTCGGGTTGGAGGATAGTATGGCCCCCACAGCTGTTTCAGAGGCATCTACCTCCAGAAAGTATGCTTTCTCTGGGTTTGGTAAGATGAGGATGGGAGCAGAGGTGAATCTCCGTTTTAGTTGGTCAAACGCTTGTTGTGCCTTGGAGGACCAAATGAAGGGAGTGTCTTTCTTGGTAAGGTGGGTAAGGGGTTGTACGACCCTGGAAAAGCCGTTAATAAATCGTCTGTAAAAATCGGCGAAGCCCACGAATCGTTGCACCGCCTTAACGGATGTAGGGGCCGGCCATTGAAGAATAGCGGAGACCTTTTTGGGGTCCATCTCGATAGACCCTGGTTTGATCACGAAACCCAGAAATTCCACAGATGTTGTTTCAAAGTAACATTTCTCTAATTTGGCATAGAGTTGGTTGTCCTGTAACCGTTGGAGAACTTGACATACATGTTTTCTATGTTCAGGTAGAGAGGAGGAGTACACGAGGATGTCGTCCAGATAAACACCACATAAGAGTATAACATATCACGAAACACATCATTCAGGAAGTGTTGAAAGGTTGCGGGAGAGTTGCAAAGTCCAAAAGGCATGACCCGATATTCATAGTGGCCGTACCTCGTTCGGAAAGCCGTCTTCCACTCATCCCCATGACGAATGCGGACCAGGTTGTATGCCCCTAGGAGATCGAGCTTCGTGTAAATGCGTGCTCCTCGTAACCGATCCATCAGTTCAGGTATCAAAGGAAGCGGATACTTATTTTTGATGGTGATGTTATTAAGTTCTCGGTAGTCGACACAGGGCCGAACCCCTCCATCTTTCTTTCCTACAAAAAAGATGCCTGCTCCTGCGGGTGAGGTGGAGGGACGTATAAAACACTTGCGTAGATTGGTAGTGATGTAGTCTTTGAGCACAGCGAGTTCAGGTTCTGATAGTGGAAAGATACGGCCAAAGGGGATAGCGGCCCCTGGGAGTAGGTCAATCGGACAGTCGTAGGGTCGGTGTGGTGGTAACTGTTCGGCCTCTTTCTTGTCGAAGACTTTACTAAACGCAAGATAGGGTTCGGGGATGACGTGTTCTGAAGGTTCGCTGTGTACCGCATGAATGTAATGAGGTTGAAGACATTTGCGAAGACAGAACTGAGAAGCAAAAGTGATTTCTCCTGTGCTCCAATGAACCTGGGGGTCGTGTTGGCGAAGCCAAGATAGTCCAAGTATGAGGGGAAACAGTGGGGATTGAACTAGGTTAAGGCAAATCATTTCGTGGTGTTTTGTACCAACGGTGAAGGTGATAGGAGTAGTCTCTTCTATGACAGGACCAGACTGTATGGGATTCCCATCCACCAGGTGAACAGTAAGAGGCTGCTTCTTAATCTGGGTGGGTATACCGAGGTTACGAGCCCAGGTGAATAAAGCTGGCACTGGCCCCGGAGTCAATGATGGCGTGGTGAGATATGGTCTTAGTTCCCCACTGTAAAGAGACAGGAACAGAGAGATGAGGAGCTGAAGTACCCAAGAGTCGTGAGGCGTAATGAATTGCTGGCTTACCTCTGGAAGCGAGGGCAGGACAGTCTGATACGGTATGTCCAGGTTTCCCGCAATACATGCAGAGGTTGGCCTCTTTTCTGCGAGTCCGTTCGGTGGGTGTTAGGCGACCTCTGGTGACTCCAATCTGCATAGGTTCCTCCTGGGAGGAGGTAGAGGGTACAGCAGGTGTAGGGTTGGTCAGCAGGTAACGTGGCATAGAACCTGATGATGTAGCCCGTTCTTGCCTTCGTTCTCGAAGGCGGCGGTCCAATTGTGTGACCAATTGTACAAGACCCTCCAAGGTGTCAGGAAGCCCAACTCGAGCAATTTCGTCCTTAAGTTGTTCAGAAAGACCCAACCGAAACTGATGAAGTATGGCTGGTTCGTGTGGGTCTCAACTGCTACTCCCCGGAACTCTGCCACATATTCCTCCACTGGCCGATGACCCTGTTTCAGGGCTCGGATGATAGATTCAGCGGAGGAGGTCCGATGGGGGTCATCATATAGTGTATCCATTGCTTGTCGGAATGCCACCCAGGTGTCCAAGGAGGGGTGGTTCTCTTGGAGCAAGTGGTGAGCCTAGGACATCGGGCCACCCGATAATAGTGAGATAGTGGTTCTCACTTTGATGTAATCGGCAGCATAAGTTCGGGGCTTTAGTACAAAAAGCAGTTTACAGGCCATTATGAAGGATGGATATAGACTCCTATCTCCGGACGCCCATGCATACCATACATTGCCCTGTAGACAAACCAGACATACATACTCTAAATGTGCCTGTATAAAGCTTGAGACACATCACTGTAGATGTACTGAAAACAGGAGAGCTCAATGTTACATAACTAGACTATATGTGCACTCCCCAGGCACAACCCATTGACCACTCCCAGGATGTTAGCAATTATGTTAATGTTTAATGCTGTTTTGTGATCTTGTAAATAGCACTGTATTCAAACTTTAGAATGTAAGCTTGCATGGCACAACCTATACTTTTGTTATGTTACCAATTGTTACATTTCCTTAAAACCTGTTTGTATTGTACAGCAATATGAGTCTGTATTAATTTGTATTTCATTATATATACTACACAATATTTAGATTCTCTCCAATGGCTACCAGAGAAGGTAAAGTGAAAACTTTAATTCTGAAAAAGAAGAGGAATCTTTAACACTTGTTAGTGACCTTTACAGCATGTTTAGCTTCTGTAATAGGTCAAGTATTTGTGACAAAAGACTAGCAGTCTTGACAATCTTATCAAGCTTAATATGGACGTGCTATGCCATTCCCACAGACATGGGCCAATGACCTGATATTGATTATTTCCAGCAGAGAACCACATGGTCTGCAAAGTCTCTGCTTCTGTGTCGCTGGGAATATAAAATTAACTTTTGGTGTGTTGGTCCTTAGAAATCAAAAACACCATAAATTATAAAGGGGTTAATCTGCAATTGTTTTTGTTTTGTTGTAATTAATTCTGCTATTTTTCCTAAATGATTTGTATCTATAACCTAAATGGTTCCACATGTAGTATAACTTCCATAGGCTGTGTCCATCCCTTCAGACCGTTTTGAACATTACCCACACAACATGTCTGTAGAATAATGATGTTTGGCAGTAATTTCCTAGATGACAACACTCATCCAGTGTGTATAAATGAATACAGCAAGTTAAGTGGTCTACTGGGAAAGTATGTGTAACTTTAAAACTCTTTTGTTTTGTCATTTAATATGTTTTTATTGATATTGTTAGGAATGGTCATAAGAAAACACATTAAAGGGGGTGTTACCCTCTTCTGTACTTATTTACAACAACATTGTACAGTAAACCCTATTCAGTGAAAAAAGGGAAGAAGATTAAATGAAGAGATGAGAAAGAATGGGAAGAAATGAGAAGGGAATAAAGAGAAAATAGTGTGAAAAAGGTCAAAAGTAAGGGGAAAAGGCTATCCCAAGAAATTGTGTACTGGCAGCTGCCAGTTAGCACTGCAGAAGAAAAGGGACACCTATAGTGACGAAGTTATCGTGCATCCCTACTTCAGGAGCACAACAGTTTCCCTGGGTGATTATTAGCGACACAACCCTAAAATGTGACAAATCAACATACATGATAATGTGGTATTGTTGGCTTTGTGGTAGTTCCAAATTGATATCTATATAGAAGGTGTAAGTTCCCAGCTCCCTGCAGATCCTGGATCATATAGTCTACTAGCCTATACGTGGAGGCAATCCTCTCCGTAGTATGCAAAGGGAAAAAGAATAAAAAACTCTTATAGTGTAGTATATTTATAAAATTTAAAGTGATATAGGTGCATAAACATAGACACACTCACATTTTACTGAGCAGTATCCTGCTCAGTCTATAGGGTGTTCGGGAGCCCCTCGTGGGGTCTTGGATAAAATAAGATTCCGAAGTAGCTCCAAATTCAAGTAGATATGGTGGAACAGGGAAGGAAGGAGATGTATTCTCAGTAAAAAAACACTTTTAATGATACACAAATAAATATAAAATCTTACATAAAAACAGGCAGCATCCAGCTTATAAAGTGCAGAGAGTCCCAGTTTTTAAGGTGCAAAGTGTTCCTGTAGATTGCTCCTTCTCCATAGTGTATGTTGTAGTGAATGTTTCCACGACTCCTTCCTCGTACATTTCTTCTATTGTATCCATGCCCCCTCTTTTCAGTGGGCTACTGTTCGGGTCATCTATCATGGGAACTCAGGATGTTACATGGAAGACATCTCCGATGTCTCTAATAGTCTCCTATTTAGGTTTATATTACATTTAATTTTGTCCCATTCCTTTACCAAATCCAGCAGAATCCTACTTTTATTCCCCTTACTGGAACTTTGTCGATATTTCGTGCGTATCCTCAAAAAAATTGCCCCTAGATTACTGATTTCTATCATCTTTTTTTCTATGTTATACCATCTTTCTTTTTTACTCTCCTCTTTTTGTGTTATTAGTGCATGTACCAACAGGTTGGCTCTATAGTATTCTTCTAGGTTTGGCATTCCCAAATTATCTGTTCATAGTCGACTGGGCCATTTCAATCCAAGGCTTTGGGACCCATAGTGGTATCATTTTAAACATATAGGTCCACCTAGGTAGGATGTATGATCTTAGCACATTCACTCTACCCAACCAGGATAGACCTTTTCCCTTCCATTCTTTCAGTTGTTTATTTGTCTGAATCATTAGAGGTTTAAAGTTATTTTCCACCATTTTATTTATGTCTGCTCCTATCTTGATTCCCAAATAACTAAAAAATAGTTTTGCCCATTAAATTCATATGTCCTTTCTAGGGTTTTGTTTTTCCATCTCTTCGATGTTACTAGACATTTCAAATATTCTTATTCCAGTTTATTTTATACCCTGAAGACTCTGAATAGTCTCCAATGATCTTCATAACTTCCTCCAGAGACTCCATTGGGTCTTCCAGGGTCAGGATAACATCATCTGCATACATGACAATCTTATTTCCCCCCCCCCCCCCCCCGATTTTATTATTGTCTCTGATTACAATCGCCAGTGGCTCCAGAGTCAATCAGTACAGGAGTGGGGAGAGCGGGCAACCCTGCCTAACCCCGTTACTGATGACAAACCACTCTGACATGAACCCACTTCCCTTCACCCTTGCTGAAGAGGAGGTATCCAATATCATGATCATATCTAGAATATTCCCCCTAAAACCAAAGGCCCCAAGGGTCATCTTCATGAAGGCCCAGCTGACCCTGTCGAAGGCCTTTTCTGCATCCAACGACAGGGTCAGCATTGATGTTCCATAGTACCCTACGGCCTCCTGTATATCTATTAATCTGCGAGTATTATCCGTTTCAGAGCAGCCCGGCACAAAGCATACTCCACCTCCCTTTGCTGTTTGTGCATTTTTTAAGGGTTCATTTTTATTACAGTACAACAAAGGCTCTTCTAAGTGCTATTAACCCCCTCCTTGCTGTAGATCACTGCTTACGCATTGATATTGATGCCAAAGCAATTTTATTTATTTTTTACACCCGCTAGATAGTTATGTGTAAAGTAAAAATATTTTAGATTTTTTTTTTAAAGCTGTCTGAGTGTATGTATAGAGATCAGTACAAATTAGTGGCAAAGGTGATTTGGTGATTGCTCAGATAAGCATCAACATTCATTTGGTCAGATCAATATTTGTGAATATTGATCTGACCACTTTGGATCTGCCTCCCTCTCCTCACTTACATTTTTGTGAGGGAAAGACACAGATCAGTATTAGAGTGAAAAATAAATTTCATTAACCCCTTAATGACAGATGACGTGCCAGGCACGTCACGGCAAATCGAGGACTTGCCGACAGGTGACGTGCCTGGCACGTCATGCACTTAACAGAGTAAAGAAAGCGACCAGCTTTCCATTCGCCTGGTTAAATCAATATTTGTAAATATTTGATCTGACCCATGTAGATCTGCCTCCCTCTCACTTGAGTTTTAGTGAGAGAGACAGACAGAGCTGTATAATGTAAGTTTTTAATAATAATATATTTAATAAAATTGAGACCCAAAGGCTTTTATAAAAGCCGTTTCCAGTATTTAACCCCTTCCCTGCAATTGATCGCTGTGTACGCAGTGATCTTACACAGCAGCACATTTTTTGCTGTCTGTGCATTTTTTAGGGGTTAATTTTTTTTACTGTGATTTATTACAGTATATCAAAGGCTCTTTTAAGAGCTATTAACCCCTTCCTTGCCGTATATCACTTCCTAAGCAGCACATATGGTCACTGCCTAAGCAGTGCATATGGTCACTGTCTAAGCAGCGCATATCGAGCAATCTGGTCGCAGAAGGATTTTTTTTTGCTATCAGCATTTTTTTTTGTCACGCTCACTAGGGCTTAATTATACCCACTAGGGGATTACGTGTATTCCTTTTGAAGCTGTCTGAACGTGTGTATAGCGATCAGTAACAGCCGATCAGTGGCAAAGGTGGTTTGGCGATTTCTCAGATGAGCATCACCATTCGTATGGTTAGATCAATATTGGTAAATATTGTTCTGACCCATATGGATCTGCCTCCCTCTCCTCACTTGAGTTTTAGTGAGGGAAAGAGACAGATCTGTATAATATAATTTTTTAATTGTAATAAATTAAATAAAATGTTAAAAATTGTGAGTCCCAAGGGCTTTCATAAAAGCTATACCCTTTGTATAGTGTAGCCTGTGTATTAACCCCTTCCCTGCCACTGATCACTGCACAGCAGAACAATGTGTCTTGTCTTTGCATTTTTAGGGGTTACTTTTCTTGTACAGTACTACAAAGGCTCTTATAAGAGCTATTAACCCCTTCCTTGCTATACATGTCAAAATTCCAAGTTGGAAAATCAAAAAGCGCACCTCTCAAATGTAGCCTTTCAACCCCCAACAAAGCTGACAAAGCTATGCATGGGTGGTATCCCTGTGCTCGGGAGATGTTGCTGAACACATATTGTGGTATTGTTTGTCAGTGACACATACCGAAATATGTGAATTTGTGTCTAAAGTACAATGGATGTAGGAAAAAATACACAATAAAATGACTACCACAAACTTTGACAAAGGCTGGTGATAGAATTGGTGCATGGAAAGTGTTTAAATACCACCATTTAAAATAGAATAGAGTGTCTACTTTTACAAAATATATACTTTTTTGGGGTAAAATACACTGTCCTACTTTAAAAAAAAGTCCCAAATGAAAGATGGGCCCAGGCTGACTACACGTCAAAATTCCAAGTTGAAAATGCGCACCTTCAAAATGGGGCCCTTTAGCTCCCAAACAACCGAACAAACCTATGCATGGGTGGTATCCCTATACTCAGAAGATGTTGTTGAACACATATTGGGTTATTGTTTGGCAGTGACACATACCAAAATCTGTGAATTTATACAATATTTGTGAAAAAAAAGCACAGAAAAATTACTACCACAAACTTTGACAAAGGCTGGTGGTAGAATTAGTGCATGGAAAGTGTTAAAATACCACCATTTGAAATAGCGTAGGGTGTATACTTTTAAAAAATATATGGGTTTATGGGGTAAAATACACTGGCTGGTTTAAAATATGTCCCAAATGGGACATGGGTGCAGGCGGTCTGCATGTCAAAATTTCAAGTTGGAAAACCAAAAACTGCACCTCCCAAATTTGGCCTTTTACCCCCAAACAACCAAACAAACCTATGCATGGGTGGTATCCCTCTACCATTGAGATGTTGCTGAACACTTATTGGGGTGTTATTTGGCAGTGACACATACCAAAATCTGTGAATTCATGTCTGAAGTATAAGGTTTGTGAAAAAAAAAACACAAAAAAAATGACTACCACAAACTTTGACAAAGGCTGGTGGTAGAATTAGTGCATGGAACGTGTTAAAATACCACCATTTGAGATAGCCTAGGGTGTCTACTTTTAAAAAATATACGGGTTGATGGGGTAAAATACACTAGCTGGCTTCAAATATGTCCCAAATGGGACATGGGTGCAGACTGTCTGCATGTAAAAATTTCAAGTTGTAAAACAAAAAACTGCACCTCACAAATTTGGCGTTTTAGCCCCCAAACACCCCAACAAACCTATGCATGGGTGGTATCCCTGTACTGTTTTTTCGTTCGCTTTTGTCGATGAAGAGAAGATGTTTCAAATAAAAGTCAGGAAATTTGTGGGTTTTTTTTACCATATATATATATTTTTTAATAATATTATAAGATATGATCAAAAAGATGGCATCCAAAGAAAGCCCTTCTTATCCTGATAAAAACCAATATATAATATGTGTGGGTATAGCAAATGACAAAGAAGAAAATTACAACTAAACACAAACAGCACAGAAATGTTAAAATAGCCATTGTCCAGAATGGACAAAAATGTTTCAAAGGCTCTGTCCTTAAGGGGTTACATTTTCAGGTTTTATGAATTCCCTATGTAGTAATCCCTTCCTGCCATTGATCACTGTATAAGCAGTAATCTTGGACAGCAACACTTTTTTTGCTGTCTGCATTTTTTTATGGATTAATTTCTTTGTACTGTAATGTATTACTGTACTACATGGGCTCTTCTAAGAGCTATAAACCCCTTCTTTGCCATAGATCACTGCATAGGCACTGATTCTGATTCCGCTGACTTAGGGTTAGATTTTTACCCTGGTCATCTTTCTGTGGCATCATCTAGTGATGTATCAGCGGCTGCTGAGCACCTGCCAAAAGGAGTAGTTTGTGTCTATTTTTAAAAAATATATGGTTTAGTGGGGGTAAATTTGCTGACATTGGCTGACTTCAAAGATATATTCCAAATAGGACATGGACACAGGTTTACTACATGTCAAAATTTCAAGTTGGATCACTGAGATCCGTACCTCACAAATGTGGCCTTTTACTCCCCAAAAAACACAACAAACCTATACATGGATGGTATGACTGTACTCCGGAGATGTTGGTGAACACATATTGAGGTGTTGTTTGACAGTGACACATAGCAGAATCTGCGATTTGATGCCTGAAGTACAATGTATGTGAAAAATAATTACTACCCAAAACTTTGACATAGGCTGGTGGTAGAACTAGTGCATGGAAAGTGTTAAAATACCACCATTTGAAATACCCTAGAGTATCTAGTTTTCAAAAATATATGGTTTTGTGGGGTAAAATATACTGGCTGTCTTAAAAATGGCACAGATGGGACATGGGCGCAGGTTTTTTGCATGTCATAATTCCAAGTTGGAAAACCAAAATACCCAAAGTTAAATGCCCTGAGTTTTGAAAAATATGTACAAGTGTACAGATAGAAGTGTTACAATGTTACTATTTTGAAAAAAAAAATATTTTGATATAGCTTTGCACTATAGTTAATGCCCTGTAACTTGAATAAAAAAGCACAAAAACATAAAACATGGGCTATTTCTGAACTCAAGACAAATATTAGAATCTATTTAGCAATGTTTTTGTTATCTTTTGTAGATGAGTACACGATTTTTCAAATAAGTCAGAATAATTTTTTTGTGCCATATTTAATTTTTTTTATATAAAATTATTTGCAATTATCAAAATAATGGTATCAAAAGAAAGCCCTTCCTATGCCAATAAAAACAATATATAGTTTGTGTGGGTACACTAAATGACAAAGAAAGAAATTACAGCAAAACACAAACCCCGCAGAAATTTTAAAACAACCCATGTCACCAAGTCAGACAAGCCAAAAAAGTCATCTCACTAAGGGGTTAATCACTGACTGGCGGAAATTATTATTCACATTTTACAGTCCGCTATTTTCATTTACTTTTTAAAGCTTATTATATGTCCTGTTCAATTTAAATAATCACATTTTATAGTAATCTAAAAAGGAAACAATTTAATCATTACTTATTTTCCTTTTTAATTTGTACAAACCTACAACTATTTCCTAGATGAACACATATAGTACTAGACTTGTTCATCTCTGTTTTCAAAAACAAATTGTTTAGTAGACATGTGCATTCGTTTTTGGACGAATGCATTTTCGTCCGAAAATAGCATTTTTTCGTCCATTCGTCCGAAAAACGAATAACGAAAATGCTATGCTAACGAAAGCCGAATGAACGAATGGTTAATAAACGAAAATCATTCGGTTATTCGTCCATTCGTAGTACTATTGGCATTCTATAAGCTGAAATAGAGTCGGTTTATAGAATACAATAGCATAGTACACTACATTCCATAAACCGTCATAATGAACGACTTTCGGTTTATGGAATGCATGTAAGTCTATTGGCATTCTATAAACCGACTCTATTTCGGTTTATAGTAATGCCAATACTATAGCACGAATGGACGAATGATTTTCGTTTATATTAAACCATTCGTTCAACTTCTTAGCTTTCTATAAACCGAAACAGAGTCCCCATTCATAAATTTTTATGAATGGGAACTCTAGTTCGGTTTATAGAAAGCACATAGTATTACATGTAATCCATAAGCCGAAAGTCTATAAACCGAACGTTCGGTTTATAGACTTTCGGCTTATGGAATACATGTAATCCTATTGCTATTCTATAAACCGAACGTTCGGTTTATAGAATAGCAATAGGATTACATGTATTCCATAAGCCGACAGCCTATAAACCGAACGTTCGGTTTATAGACTTTCGGCATTTGTAATGCATGTAATAGTACTATTGGCTTTCACTACACGGAGACATTTATATATAAATATAAATTTATGAATGGAGACTCTGTCTCTGTGTAGTGAAAGCCAATAGTACCGTATTTGCTCGATTATAAGACAAGGTTTTTTTCAGTCTTATAATCGAGGTCGTCTTATAATCTGACCTCAAATTGAGGTCAGATTATAAAACAGCGATCCAGGTCCCCAGCAGAGCTGCAGGGGACCTGGATCCCCCTCTCTAACAGCAGGGAATGTCTGCGCGATGAGTGCAGACTCCTCTGCTGCCACCCGGCACGACCGCCGGGGCTTCTATGAAGAAGCCGGGTACTTCCGCTTTCGTCACAGAAGTCCCGGCGGTCATGCCGGGCGGCAGCAGGGGAGGTCTGCGCTCGTCGCGCAGACATCCTCTGCTGCCCTGCTAGCCACCAGGGAGAATCGGGCAGCCGGGGGATGTCTGCACGATACGTGCAGACATCCTCCATGCTGCCCGACACTGTTGTCCGTCATAATAGACGGAGGTGTCGGGCAGCATGGAGGATGTCTGCACGTATCGTGCAGACATCCCCCGGCTACCCCCACTAGCCACCAGGGATCATGACAAAGGTGTGGGGGAGGGGGGCGGAGGGGGAGGGGGGGGGACAGAGCAACAAGGGAGGGAGGGAGGGGGAAAGAGAGACATGAGGAGGGGGGGACAGAGCAACAAGAGGAGGGAGGGGGGAAGAGACAGCAACAAGGGGAGGAAGAGGTTAAGAAAAAGAGACAAGGGGGAGGGTGGAAAGAGACAGACAAGGGGAGGGAGGGGGTGCAGAAACAGAGGCGAGGGGGGAGAGAGACAACACTAAGGGGGGGAGAGAGAGAGGCAGCATTGGCACATAAAAAGAAATAAAAACAAGAAATACATGTTTTGATATCATAATTTTTTATTAACCCCTTAGTGACAAGACATTTTCACCTTGACTTTCCCTTGGTGACAATGGCTGTTTATACATTTCTAGGGTGTTTGTGTTTAGCTGTAATTTTTTTCTTTCTCACATACAGTACCCACACAAATTATATGGTGTTTTTATCGTCATAAGAAGGGCTTTCATTAGATACCATTATGTTCATCATATCTTATAATTTACTACAAAAAAAATCATAAAATATGATGAAAAATTTAAAAAAACACACTTTTTCTAACTTTGACCTAAAATATAATTTACACAAATAAAATCATTAAAAAAGACCCCGTCTAAATAGTTTCTAAATGTTCTCCCGAGTTCAAAAATATGCATGTTTCCATATTATTCGGTATTTTTTTGCGAGTTATGGGGCAAAAACCAAAAATAGTGTTTTTTGGTTTTTTCCTATATTAATCTTTTGACCCCAACCCGAACCCAAAATTTAACCCTAACACTAAATTTAACCCCAACTCTAATCCTTATTATATCCCTTAATATTTTTTAACTTTAATTTAATTTTAACCCTATCCCTTATGCTAAAAAATATTTAATGTTAACCCTATAGGCTAATATAGCTAAATAACCTGTTTTTAATGAATTAAATATGTATTTTAATTGTTTTCCATTGCAATGCTACTAAACTACCACTAGGGGTAGTCATGTAGCATATTCAGAGCGACGGAAGTGAAGTTACTTTCACTTCCGAAGCTCAGACTGGCAGAGGGCTTAGCCATATTGACGGAGCAGCATGCTCCGTGGGGCGATCGTGGGGGTCCCAAAATAGAAATTTCGGTGCTGGCTATTGCCTCGATGTCGAGGCAATAGGCCAGCACTGTTAAAGCAGTTTTCACGAACATTGATCGCGAAAACCGCTTCATTCAATGCAGGACGTGCCAGGCACGACCTTTGTCGTTAAGGGAGTTTCTCCCAGGACGTGCCTGGCGCGTCCTTTTGTTGGCAAGGGGTTAAAAAAGCAATTTACATGTCAATATATATAAGTTGAACTTTTTTCCTATAGGGTAGTCTTATATTCAGGCTTTTAGTTTTTTTCCTAATGGAATATCCAAAGTTTGGGTGGTCGTCTTATAATCAGGGTCGTCTTATAATCAAGCAAATACGGTACTAATATTACATTCATTACAAATGCCGAAAGTCTATAAACCGAACGTTCGGTTTATAGGCTGTCGGCTTATGGAATACATGTAATCCTATTGCTATTCTATAAACTGAACGTTCGGTTTATAGAATAGCAATTGGATTACATGTATTCCATAAGCCGACAGCCTATAAACCCAACGTTCGGTTTATAGACTTTCGGCATTTTTAATAGTACTATTGGCTTTCACTACACGGAGACAGAGTCTCCATTCATAAATTTATGAATGGAGACTCTGTCTCCGTGTAGTGAAAGCCAATAGTACTACTATTACATTCATTACAAATGCCGAAAGTCTATAAACCGAACGTTCGCTTTATAGACTTTCGGCTTATGGAATACATGTAATCCTATTGCTATTCTATAAACCGAACGTTCAGTTTATAGACTTTCGGCTTATAGAAAATGAACAGTAGTAGTGCCTTTCTATGAACCCATTCATAATTCTTGTGAATGGGTTCATAGAAAGGCACTACTACTGTACGTTTACTATAAGCTGAAAGTCGATAAACCGAAGGTCGTTTGGTTTATAGACTTTCGGTTTATAGAATACATAGAATTACATGTAATTCTATGTATTCTATAAACCGAAAATCTATAAACCGAACGACCTTCGGTTTATAGACTTTGGGCTTATAGAAAACATGCAGTACTATTGCCTTTCTATGAACCGAACGAGAGCCCCATTCATAAGAATTTCTTATGAATGGGGCTCTCGTTCAGTTTATAGAAAGCCAATAGTATTACACGTATTCTATAAAACGAAACGAATAAAACGACACGAAAATAATGCACGAATTTCGTCCGAAACGAATGTAGTGATGAACGAAATAAATAAAATTTTCGTCCGAATGGACGAAAACGAAACAAAAATTTTGCACATGTCTACTGTTTAGCATTCATAAGAGCCAATGCGACAGAAGCAATGCCAATTACATTATATGTGTTTCTATTAGATTCAATAGACTGATTGAATCCTTGTGGTGCATTTTCTTTTTCTCTGTCTTGAAGTGTTATTCGTGATTTCAGAAACATTGTACTTGATTCTTATTTCTTACAACAGATTAATCTTTAACATTGAAGATGTAAATTAAGTGTATTTGTGTCATTGGAAAGATAGTCTTTTTCCGTCATACTAATGAAAGTAAGTGGGTATTTGGACAGATGTCCAATTATGCTTGGACAGCTATTCAATTACATGTCCCTTTTTAAAAATCTTGGCTCACATTTCCAAGGTACTTTGCTCTAATTTATAAACATAAGATATGTCTGAAATATATCCTTTTTTGTTTTAGTCTAGAATTGCTCTTTTTTCCTGATATCAATTTAACCAACTATGTCACCATGTAGTCTATCTGACTAAGGAAAAAATGAAAGCCTAATACTGAGTATTTATTATTTTAAGGTTCTTATTGTTTTAATGTATTTTTTTTAAAAGTACTAACTTTATTAACTAACCCAAATGGCAGCAATTTGTTTTGCACAATACTATCCACAGTAAATATTAAAAAAATGAAAATTAAATATTAAATGATTTCTCAGAACTCTTGAAAGTATTAAAAACATTGTGGTTTATTTACTAAAGGTAAATAGGAGAATAACAATATTCCATTTCACTATCTAGTAATAAATATTGAGTATTTTAGCTACATAACTTTTTGATATTGTTTAACATTTTGGTAAAGTAAAAAAATCAAACACGTATGGTTAAAATTTAGTTATTTATTAAACAAAGCTAAATGGAAACCATTCATCTAAAATAGCCAGATGAAGCTAACCTGATGAATGTACATTTTTACCTCTACATGACCTAAATAAACAGAGAGTTTGTATTGGTATTATAGGCAAGTGTCCCTCCATACTACTCACAGTGAGTAAAACAGGACTCTAGTTTTAGGTGAATTAGTGAATGTGTAGATAGATATGGTTCCGTGAATTGCAGAATAACTGGTATTACTGTTATTCAGCCATTTATCTTTGGCTCACATTCAAGACTTATTCATAGCTATTCTTGGCCCATGTTGTTTCTAATTACATGTATGTATCACTTTCATCATTGTCAGGCAAATCACTTACTTATTAATGCAGCCATGTTAGATATATTACACAATGATATCAATGACTTAATTGCAAGGCTTCATGGTGCCCAAGATGACAGATGTGTCACAATTTCAGCAGAACCTGAGAAACACAAACCAGAGGGAGTTTTTAACCTTGAGACAAGTATGGCTAATGACTTAGATCAGGGGTCTCCAAACTAAGGCCCCCAGCTCTTTAAAAAATAAAAATAAAATAAAATTTCATGCCGGCAGGGATACTGGCTGGAGAGATCAAAAGATTTCCCTTCACCAGCATCTCTGCGAGAGAAGGCAGCATGGTGTCTGTGCAATGCATAGACATGCTTCCATGCTGCCTCCCTCACATACCAGCGCACTGATCTGACGTCAGAGCACCAGCGGTAACTTGACCGTCTGGTGCTCATGCCAGATTAGTGCACGGGGAGCGCAAGAGAGGCAGCATGGAAGGCTGCTGTCTCTCACAAAAGAAAGGTAAGCACTGGGGAAGGGGGAGGGAAACATATTGGCATATTAATGGGCATACTGGCTGTGGCATATTATTGGGCATAGTGGCATATTAATGGGCATTCTGGATGAGTCATATTAATTGGCATATTGGTTGTGGCATATTAATGGGCACACTGGCTGTGGCACATTAATGGGCATACTGACTGTGGTATATTAATGGATAGAGAGTGGCATATAAATGGGCATACTGGTCATTGCATATGAATAGGCAAAGAGTGCCATATTATTGGGCAAACTGCCTGGCATATCAATGGACATACTGTTTGTGGCATATTAATGGGTATAGTTGCATATTAATGGGCATACTGACAGTGACATATTAATGGACATAGAGTGGCATATTAATGAGTAAAGACTGACATATTAATGTGCATATTGACCATGGCATGTTAATGTGCATGCTTATGGTGGAATATTCTTGGACATAAAGTGGCATATCAATAGGCACACTGACTATGGCATATTAATGGACATATCTGTGTTCTGGGGCTGAATCCTGTGAGTGCAGTCTGGGTACTGGGATAAGTCCTGGGTGCAATGTGAGTGCAAAGAAAATAATTAAAACAAGAAATGGATTTAAATATATATTATATATGTAAAAAGTTGAATTACAATCTTTTTTCTTTGGCTCTCGAAAATGGCCAAACTGTACAATGTGGCCTTACTACTGAACTTTGGACACCCCTGACTTAGATAATCCCCAAAGTGTGGGACCCAGGTTTAGGCAAATACTATAGTAGTAATAGTAATTGTTCACTATGCTCAAAAATGGAGAAGAAATATGCAAGAAAAAAGGAGAAGAAATATAAAACAATAAAACATTAATTTACTTTAAAGTGGTAGAATCTAGAGATATAAAAAAAAAACTGTGCTGCGATTATTAGGGTAGCAATTAAAAAAAAGAAGAATGAAGAAAAAAAGGACAAAAAGGTGAAAGGAAAAAGATTGAAGGCTTCCCAATCCAAAGGGTGATGGTGGTTATTGAAATGATATGCGGTGCCATATATAAATATAGTTATAGCTATATGTGCAATATAGAATTAAAATGCTGAACACAATATTGTCTCAGGATATCAGATGTTAGTAGCATTCAAATGAATCTAAAAGAAACCAGACATGTTTCGCTTTACAGATCCATCAGCAGTTTAGATAAAAATCAGGTCACATAGAAAATTCATATAATTGAGGAAGATATTTCTTTACTGTAGACAGTAACTTTGAAAAGTGTATGCTTAAAACGTCTATTGATAGGGGAAAAGACACTGGTAGCAGCATCTATACTGGTAGAAGGATAACAGTATTGATGACTTCCAAATGCGGCAATGTCCTTAGTATGATAAATACTGGAACACCAAAAGTAATGTATAGGCTGATTAATGTTTGCACAATAAAAACTCTGTATTGATACTGGTGTTCAACTCCCTTTTTAGGTAACTTTAGTGCCACTTTGGTATAGTGGCAGGGTGTGAAGCAGAGTAGGCCACTGGATACTTGGAGGATGTAATCCGTGTATGCCAAGGTCAGTACACAGAGCTTGTAGTCAGAGGAGGCCAAAGTTCAAGCACATAGGAGGTAGTCATACTTGCCAAAGATCAGCAAACTAGAAAACACCAAGAAATACTTGGATGAGGGCTCAAAGATAGAACCACATTAGGGTGTGGGAGAGCCGAAACGTGGACAATTAATGGTGATGATTTGGTATGACCACAGAAGCTCTGGCTGTTAGGTGTGAGGAATGAAAACTAGTGTTTGTACTGAACATTACGGTGTCCGTACCCCCGACCCGAACCCGGACATTTCACTGTATGTTCGGGTTGGAGTTCGAGGTCCGGCTATAAACCGAAAGTCTTTAAACCGAAAGTCATTCGGTTTATAGACTTTCGGCTTATAGAATAGCCAATAGCATTACATGTATTCTATAAATCGAAAGTCTATAAACCGAAACACATTCGGTTTATAGACTTTCGGTTTATAGAATACATGTAATGCTATTGGCTATTCTATAAACCGAAAGTCTATAAACCGAACGACATTCGGTTTATAGACTTTCTTTTTATAGAATAGCAATAGCATTACATGTATTCTATAAAACGAAAGTCTATAAACCGAATGTTTTTCGGTTTATAGATTTTCGGTTTATGGAATACATGTAATGCTATTGCTATTCTATAAACCTAAATAGAGTCCCCATTCACAAGAATAGGTCAATTGACCTATTATTATGAATGGGGACTCTATTTCATCTGAGAGTCAAATAAAACCATCAAATACTGTGGTTACAGTGCACTTTGAAAAATTCTAATAGTTTTGGGTGCTAAATAGTACATTTGCGTCTTGCGGTGCACTTCATATCTGAGAGTCAAATAGAATCGTCAAATACTGTCCTTACAGCGCACTTTGAAAAATTCTGGCTACCTCCTCCTCCTCCAGCGCCATGCTTCTAAAGCTAAAATCAAATATTCCATCTAGTGCTATTTTATGGCTCAGCTGTATTTGTAATTTGTATGTATTTTATGTTGTTTTAAGTTATTTTCCTATCCACATTTGCTTGCAGGGCACTTGTCCTACTCTTACCCACATTTTAATTCCTTTTGCAGCCCTCTAGCCCTTTCCATTACTTTTTTAGAGGCATTTTAGTGGCCAAAAGTCCATGTCCCCATTGACTTCAATGGGGTTCGGGGTCAAGTTCGAGCACGGACCCGGACAATTTTTCGAAGTTCGGTCGAACCTCTCGAACCTGAACATCCAGGTGTCCGCTCAACTCTAATGAAGACCATTCTCTGTGTAGTCCTGGGGCGCCTGCCATGAGGGAATCTCTCCAACATGACAGTATTGTAGCGGAGCTGCAATATTAAATCCCAATATCTCCGCTGGTCAAATAAGGTAATCCAAGTAAAGCGCTGGAAAGTAAGGCAATATCCCAAATCCCCCAGTAACCGGACGAAACACAGTTCTGGGAGTCAACTGAGAAGTTTATTCACAGCTCCAGCATTTATGCAATTCCCGATGCAAGGTGTTTCCTCAATCCCCTTACAGGGGGTATACAGTAGTGGACTACATGGGAAACTGAAAATACAGGACATTTTTCCCACCATGCACTGCTGTACGGGAGGGGCACTCCCACTAGATAATCCTGTTAAGTGGATTATCCCTCCGTACAGCAGAACCGGGTTTTAACATAAGAATATATAACTTTGACATTAACACGAATACATTTTTACACCAGGTTAACACAGCTATTTCAGACAACCTTTAAATGTTCTGCAATATGACCAAAAGTGGCTAGGTTTGCCACAAGTATGATTTTATACCATGCTATAAGCACCAATATTTAAATATCATACATTTGTCATGACAGACAGATGTCACTAGCATTCACCCAAGCCAGCCTCTAAATTCACCACTATATGCAAATTAGTCTAGATGCAAATCAATTTCATGGTGATTTTCATAAAAGCTTCATACCAGGGCTTCCATTTCAACTCTACATGAATCCATGTAGTTTTCAATAAACAATAATGTTCAACATGTTAATGCAACCAATTTTATGCACACTAGCATACATAGGAAACAAGATTATATGCTCTAAGGGAGTAATTATTTTAGAGCTATTTTGTAAATGTCATAGTAATACGGGTAGGTGCCAACATTGTTTATGGTGAGCATTTACTGGACTTTGTGACAGACAATTTAATGATGTTCTATGAACCTTCACGTCATTGCCATAGGCACTGGTCTCCAAGCATGTGCCAGCTCCTGCACATTAATAATCATTTTTCAACACAGATAATAGTTACAAATATAAGACACATCTCCACAATATATTTTGTCAAGTAATGATTGGCTAGACCTAAAAATGATATTTTCTTTGTTTATGGGTACATTTTGGGGATTTTATTTGGGTTTTCTTGCTTTTTCTTTTTTGACATTGAAACATTTTTACTCAGAAGGGATAGTAAATATAAGGTATATATTTTTAAGTTATCAAGAGCACTAACGAGAAAATCCATAAGGAATCTCAAAGAGAGACTTGTAGGAAATCGCAGAGAATTGAGATGGGAATTTCAATCTTTAGGCCACTGTAGCAGAGTTTCCAGTGCATCTGAATGGGAGAATTTTTCAAACACAGCTAGTTTGACCTTAAGTAGGAAATTTCCATCTGAATTAAATGCAATTCCCTTCATTTCTCTCTTTATTGAGTATACCTTTTAATATGCTTCATGCTGAAATCACTCCAGTATTTGCACTACATTCAGGCCCATCATCTGTTGGGATCAAATTAAATTTAGGGTAATATACCCCTCAGGTTCACTTGTTTCATACCATGGAAATCAGTGTCAAAGAAAAAATGGTAGTAAAGTAAAACGTGTCTTATTTTTAACAAGAATGCATTCCAGAATAAATAATTTATTTCTTGTTCATTCGAAATCATGCTCTTGAAAACAGCTTGTGAAAAATACAATCCAGAACATGCGAATGGCCAGCTATTATTATTACATGTGAAAGTGTTTTGCTAAAAGTTTAATTATTGACACATCTAGATTATTACTGAAGGATATAGCTGTGGTCACATCCTCTCTATGCATAGCAATTAATCTGTCATATTGTGAACATTGGAAAAGATCTAAGCACAGAACTTGTAGAAATAGTTATACATATACACAATGTGCCCATATTAGCAGCACAATTAAAAAAGGGAAGGACCAATGTATAACCTGTTTAAGTGGCATTTCTCATACCAGAACAAACCATGGATACCAGAAAAACATATCAAACATAAATTAAACAATAGGTTTGAACATAAACAAGCAAAGGCAACAATTTACCAAGCACATAGACAGTAGCAAGATTGAAAGCTGTAATTCCAGTAAAAAGACTACCAGCATTTTTTGGATGCAAGAGCCTTTTTCAAGGGGGGGTCTTTGATTCTGCATGGGTTCTCCAGAATCTCTTAGAAAACCTGATGCACATGCATATTGTAGCGTCCCTTAAAAAATGTAGTGCACATGGTGCTGCAGAATTGCTTTCAGGGAAAAAAAATAAGAATATTGCTTAGCAACATGCAAAGTTAATTACATGTTAAATAGAGAACCTTATAAGACAACCAGACTTACAGCACTCATGGACTAATTTTGTATAGTCTTAAGTAAAATCAGAACGTGGCATAAATATTTGTCTCTTTCAAAGATGTCACAAGTATGTTCCTTGATAGGATATATGGGTTATGGTTGTGTAATCTAACAAATATGTCAGTTAACATAAAAGGCCATTGTTTAAACTGGAAGGTGAACATCTCATGACAAATTGATTAATTTATTCCATTTAGTTGGACATGAGAAATCATGCTATTTGAGAAAAGCTATTTGTTACTACACATTAAATGCATCAATTATTTACTAGCTCATTAACGACTGAACATTATGACCACTGATTAGTCCACATAACAGGATGAGACATTTTCATACAGTTTACACTACTACTGCATTTTAAAACTATACCTTTAGATTAGATGTTTTAAATCTAATTATTGGAATGTGTGAATATAAACATTATAAAAAAATTAGCATTTAAAAAAAAATTCTCTGTAGCAGCTATGATTTTTCGGAGCCATAATTAATTTTCTTATAAGCAATGAAGTAATAAAATTCTATATGTGTGTATATATATATATATATATATATATATATATATATATATATATATAAATATCGAAAATCGAAAAAACACGCACTCACGGGTCTTCAATACAGGGAGTGCAGAATTATTAGGCAAATGAGTATTTTGACCACATCATCCTCTTTATGCATGTTGTCTTACTCCAAGCTGTATAGGCTTGAAAGCCTACTACCAATTAAGCATATTAGGTGATGTGCATCTCTGTAATGAGAAGGGGTGTGGTCTAATGACATCAACACCCTATATCAGGTGTGCATAATTATTAGGCAACTTCCTTTCCTTTGGCAAAATGGGTCAAAAGAAGGACTTGACACGCTCAGAAAACTCAAAAATAGTGAGATATCTTGCAGAGGGATGCAGCACTCTTAAAATTGCAAAGCTTCTGAAGCGTGATCATCGAACAATCAAGCGTTTCATTCAAAATAGTCAACAGGGTCGCAAGAAGCGTGTGGAAAAACCAAGGCGCAAAATAACTGCCCATGAACGGAAAAAAGAAAAAAGAAAAGTCAAGCGTGCAGCTGCCAGGATGCCACTTTCCACCAGTTTGGCCATATTTCAGAGCTGCAACATCACTGGAGTGCCCAAAAGCACAAGGTGTGCAATACTCAGAGACATGGCCAAGGTAAGAAAGGCTGAAAGACGACCACCACTGAACAAGACACACAAGCTGAAACGTCAAGACTGGGCCAAGAAATATCTCAAGACTGATTTTTCTAAGGTTTTATGGACTGATGAAATGAGAGAGTCTCGATGGGCCAGATGGATGGGCCCGTGGCTGGATTGGTAAAGGGCAGAGAGCTCCAGTCCGACTCAGACGCCAGCAAGGTGGAGGTGGAGTACTGGTTTGGGCTGGTATCATCAAAGATGAGCTTGTGGGGCCTTTTCGGGTTGAGGATGGAGTCAAGCTCAACTCCCAGTCCTACTGCCAGTTCCTGGAAGACACCTTCTTCAAGCAGTGGTACAGGAAGAAGTCTGCATCCTTCAAGAAAAACATGATTTTCATGCAGGACAATGCTCCATCACACGCGTCCAAGTACTCCACAGCGTGGCTGGCAAGAAAGGGTATAAAAGAAGAAAATCTAATGACATGGCCTCCTTGTTCACCTGATCTGAACCCCATTGAGAACCTGTGGTCCATCATCAAATGTGAGATTTACAAGGAGGGAAAACAGTACACCTCTCTGAACAGTGTCTGGGAGGCTGTGGTTGCTGCTGCACGCAATGTTGATGGTGAACAGATCAAAACACTGACAGAATCCATGGATGACAGGCTTTTGAGTGTCCTTGCAAAGAAAGGTGGCTATATTGGTCACTGATTTGTTTTTGTTTTGTTTTTGAATGTCAGAAATGTATATTTGTGAATGTTGAGATGTTATATTGGTTTCACTGGTAAAAATAAATAATTGAAATGGGTATATATTTGTTTTTTGTTAAGTTGCCTAATAATTATGCACAGTTATAGTCACCTGCACACACAGATATCCCCCTAAAATAGCTAAAACTAAAAACAAACTAAAAACTACTTCCAAAAATATTCAGCTTTGATATTAATGAGTTTTTTGGGTTCATTGAGAACATGGTTGTTGTTCAATAATAAAATTAATCCTCAAAAATACAACTTGCCTAATAATTCTGCACTCCCTGTATAAGTATAATAGTCGAAAACTTTATATCATACAAAAATAGACATTTGTAGATCCAGTCGATGTTTTGGTCCGCACCGCAGACCTTTATCAAGACTTGGATAAACAATAAATGAATCCAATATATATACATAAAAACATATACAAATGTACATACACGTGCAAGTGGGAGGAGAGAAAACCGTTACTCACCGAACGCGTGTCGTGTCTGGCAAAGCGCTGGAACTGTAAGGATACGAGATAAAGGTCTACTCACCCAAAAGAAGACATGCGCATGCGTGTCACCGGTTACCATGGTGCTAAAACGCAAACCATCGAAGGTGGTTACAAAAAAGAACTGACGAACTTAGATGCAAAAAAACAAAGAGACATAATATCAACAGGCGGCTTAGAAACGATTATTATCACATACCAAAATCAAAAAGAGTAAGTCCAAAGAAATGGAGACAACAAATGAGAAAATTAGAATCCGTACGGAGTACCTCAAACCCAGTGTGGATAGACTAGCGCCAGATCGAAAAATACCACCTTAGTGTACTTACCTGTAAAGTGAGACCCATACCCAAATAAAGTTGACTAAATACCCTAATATTTTGAAAGGGGTAGTCATCTGTTGTTCATTTTTACGTTGTGTCTATCAATATATTTTTGATTTTTTTCTGTTGTCTTTTTAGGTGTGTATACATATCATGGAGGATTTTTTGTCTCGAGCAGGAGCTCTTGAAGAAAGGGCTGAAACTTTGTTGATTTCTGATGAGGAAGCTATTAGAGCTTTATGGACTACTTCCCAATTGGATCTTCCAAGTACTGATACTATAAAGGATCTCTATTTTGAGTTATTAAAATTGAAGAAACGTGAGATTGACCTAGACCTGCATGGTCTGTTTCTTTCTGATTACTATAGGGCTAAACGTATCCCACGTGGCTTTAGAATTAAAAATATACCCACCATTGGACGTAACAATCCGGATTTTTGTCGCTGTTGGATTGGTGTATTAAATAAATGCTCTTTAGACCTCCTAATCCTTGTTATTGAATAAGTCGGAAGAGATGTAATTGAAGTCCCTGAGAAAATCGCACAATTTGATTCAACACATGCTATATCACTGTCTACTCCCGAAGCCACTGTTTCCATGACAAAACTACAGGAAGAGGTTAATAAATACAAAAAGGATTTATTATGCTTTAAACGCCAGAAATTAAGTAAAGTGAACAACGATTACGTCAACCATCAAGTATATCGCTGGCTTAGTGGCCAAAAAGAACCCCCAATGGCTAAGACACGACGAGAACAAGTGAGAATTGTCAAACCCCGTGAGCCTACTATTGATTTAACATCAGGTGAATCGGCATCAGACGGTGACACGGGTTCTGAAGTTCAGCAAACCACTACACATTCCTCACAGAGTTTTTTAGACCAAACCCGGGATCAGTCAGTCCTATCGTCCCAAGGGGTAGTAACACGAGGACAAATAGACAGAAGAGCAGGTCCCATATCCGAAGGGGACAGAAAGGTGGCTTTTTTTGCCCCTCAGGGGCAAACCTTCAATAAGAAAGATATAATACCAATTTTCAATCTCGTCCTCTATCCTCATCAGAATCTAAATTACTTTCTAGAGGCTTGTCATTTGTTCCAACTAACGTGCCCAACGATTTTGAGCAAGAGGTAGATCTCTACAAGTTTTACAGAAATATATGATTAAAGGAATTCTTCAAAAATAGTGAACAGCAGATTATGAATCCGTTTAAACTTAAAAGCAGTTTTGATCCTCATAACACCAACACGTCTCTGAAGACATATATTCAAGTGGTCAACTCAGAAGTTAAGACAGCTTTACATACTAATCCTATTCGGTGCAATTTATCTCTGGCAGAGATTACTGCTTTGAAAACACTGTCTTCAGATCCCACTATCATTGTCCGCCCAGCAGACAAGGGCGGGGGAGTGGTGATCCAGAATTATACTGCTTACCGTGAAGAGATTCTGCAGCAACTTTCTGTTGCATCTACTTATACCGAAATGACACGGGACCCTACAAAAATGATTACTGACAAGATTACTCACCTCTTATCACAAGCTGTGTCCCTCGGGTATATTGATGAAACTACTCGATCGTTTCTTCATGAAACTAAACCCATTTGCCCTGCTCTTTATCCCTAAGATCCACAAGAATCCCCTTAAACCACCTGGGCGTCCGATTGTATCGGCTCGTGGCACCTTACTCGAACATATTGCCAAATGGATTGATTGGCATGTGAAGGAGACTGCATTGGCCTTACCTACATGCCTGAAGGATACCCCTGATTTTTTATCAAAGATTAAAGATCTCGTCTTACCAGATACTGACCTGTGGCTCGTAACACTGGACATTACCAGTCTTTATACTATTATTCCTCATCATGATGGTCTCTGTGCTGTACGGGATACCCTTGAACTGTCTCCGCACTACCATTGACCACCTACTGAATTCTTGGTGCAGATGCTGGAGCTTACTCTCACGTCCAACTTTTTTAAGTTTGAGAATAAGTATTACATACAAAAGTCAGGCACCTCGATGGGAGCGGCAATAGCCCCCACGTACGCTAACATATACATGCACAGATATGAACAGAACCACATTATGGGTCCATACGGTGAGAAAATCTTATATTATGAGAGATTTGTGGACGATATCTTTCTTATTTGGCTCTCTAATGAGAATGAGCTACATCAATTTGTGGAGCATCTCAATTCTATTGATTCTCCAGTTCGTTTGACCATGCATGCCGATAAGCATAAGATTCAATTCCTAGACATCGAACTGTTCAGAACAGACAAGAAACTGGGCTACACTTTATTTCGGAAACCCACAGATCGCAACACATTTTTGCATGCAACTAGCTTTCATCCACAAGCTACTAAGAAGTCACTTCCTTATTCACAATTTCTACGGGTGATTAGGAATAATTCTGATACTGTCACTAGTCAACAACAATTACAAGAGATGTCACAAAGGTTTCAAGAAAGAGGTTACTCTAAAGCTACATTACAAGAGTCATTGAAACGAGCTATACCAGAGCTAACCAGAGCATCACCAGCCCCAGTGAAAGATAAAGTACATTGCGTAGTGTTTCCTATAAAGTTCCACACTGCCTCTCATCTGGTCAAGAAAATTGTGCATAAAAATTGGAACATTATCCAAAGTGATAAACATCTTGCATCCACCTTACAGACACCACCACTGATCTGTTACAAAAGAGGCACGAGCTTTCGGGATCGTTTGGTAATAGCTGATCCGATACAATGTTATGATCCTCTGACAAATCTGGCACCTTACTAACGGTTGGGTTGTTACAGATGCCTTAATTGCGTCACCTGCTCGCATATGGCAGCAGGTACGCATTTTGTACATCCACACACTGGCAGAAGATTTATGAATAAACACTGCATCACATGCACCACCGAATTTGTTTCATACATCATCACGTGCCCATGTGGCTTATCTTATGTGGGCAAAACCGATCTTACCCTACGTGATAGAATAAGGACACAGATCGTCTATAATGTTGGCTTATCGAGATCTCAAATCAGATAAACCAGTAGCCAAGCATTTTTTGCAGTTTGGTCATAGACTGTCTCAACTGAAATTCATTGCCTTTGATCATATACCATCTCCTAGACGAGGTGGAGACAGATCACGTTTATTGCTTAAACGTGAAGCATATTGGATTAGAACTTTGGAAACTATTTCCCCTAAAGGATTAAACAAGCAGATTTTGTTCACCCCATTTTTACCATTGTATAAACATTGTGTTCAACAACTCCTATGGACACAAGTTTCTCCTTGACAGCATTAGTGCTAACCGTTGACCCCCTATCAATTGTTCTATGCTCATTTTTTGGCATGTATTTCTTTTTTCTGTATTTCATTTTTCCTATTTTTTCTTTCTATTTATTTATTCTGTTCTTGCTACTTGTCGTGTTTCATTGCTTGCTGTGTTTTTTTTTTCGTTTTGTATAGATACCCTCCTTTGATATGTTGTCACACGTAAATGTTTATTAATATGTTTATTAATATGTTTATTAATGTGTTTGTTATTGTGTTTCATTCTTTTGCCTTTATTTGGGTATGGGTCTCACTGTACAGGTAAGTACACTAAGGTGGTGTTTTTCGATCTGGCGCTAGTCTATCCACACTGGGTTTGAGGTACTCCGTATGGATTCTAATTTTCTCATTTGTTGTCTCCATTTCTTTGGCCTTACTCTTTTTGATTTTGGTATGTGACAATAATCGTTTCTAAGCAGCCGGTTTATATTATGTCTCTTTGGTTTTTTGCATCTAAGTCCGTCAGTTCTTTTTTGTAACCACCTTCGATGGTTTGCGTTTTAGCACCATGGTAACTGGTGACACGCATGCGCATGTCTTCTTTTGGGTGAGTAGACCTTTGTCTCGTATCCTCACAGTTCCGGAGCTTTGCCAGACACGACACGCGTTCGGTGAGTAACGGTTTTCTCTCCTCCCACTTGCACGTGTATGTACGTTTGTATATGTTTTTATGTATATATATTGGATTCATTTATTGTTTATCCAAGTCTTGATAAAGGTCTGCGGTGCGGACCGAAACGTCGACTGGATCTACAAATGTCTATTTTTGTATGATATAAAGTGTGACAAAAGTACTCTTGTCCTTTGGTACCTTGTCCTGGGATTTGGGGGTTACACACAGTCTTTCAGGCTTCAGAGACACTTCACACGCTGGATGAGGTAAAAAGACTTGCTTTCTTTTATTGTGGTTTAAAGATGCACAGCAAGGTATAACAGGTTGTTAAACAAAATATAAAATAAAATCCTTGCTCTTCTGAGCACTAACTAAACAAAAATGTTAAGCTAACTGGGTTGGATGGCTTGTCCATTTCCCAACATAATGTTAAATCAAAACCTTACTTCAGTGTTTTCAGCTCCCTGCTTCCATTCACCGAAATCAAAACACAGTCTCTCCCCTCCTCTGGCAGGGGAGTATTTAACAGCACCTGTAATCAGCAAGCCTGTTCAGGTGAGGTAAATTAGGATTGGAACACTGGGCTTCTCACCTGTAGGTTCCAATCAACAAATGAAATGTGAAGTGGAGCACTGGCCCACCCTACTCTCCAAGTGCTCCACCCCAGGGCCCACACATACACATACATAAAGTGCTATATTAAAGTATAACACATTTCCCTGGGGCTAATTACATAAAGTAGGAGCTGTGCAAAATCAGGGGAGATATATAGACTCCTTCCAGCACAATTCCTTGCTGTCGGTCACAAAAGGTTTCGACTATTTGACTCATATTGAAGACCCGTGAGTGCGTGTTTATTCGATTTTGGATATTTCTAGATGTTTTGGAGACACACGTCGTATTAAGGCTTGGCTGAGTGCACCTGCCCTTGGATTTATAAATATATATATATATATATATATATATATATATATACATAGATCCAAAATAAGTGCACTCAGCTTTAAAAATAAAACAAGTAGCTCTACCTCAGTGCAGTGTCGCTTTAAATGTACAGATCCAAAATAAAGGAAAAATCATTCACTCACAGGATTTGATGTATCAAAATAGTCAATAAATTAGGTGTACAGAATAAATATTTTAGCACTGATGTTTCGTTTACCCTGGGAACCATTATCAAGACAAAGTAACATGCTATGTGTTGGAATAGGGGAGCCCAAGTGCAGGAGCAGGCTCATGAGGACTAGTGCAGAATAACTACACACCCTCAGGACTTGAACCCACAGGTTTGTGCGGCCACATTCCAGGGCAATGTGATTGCAGCACTCAGGGCCGTCTTTAACGCAGGGCAAACGGGGCAGCTGCCCTGGGCCCAGTTACTCCTGGGGGGGCCCAAGGCAGCTTTCCCGTGGGCCCCCAGTCCCTGCTTGCCCTGTTCACAGCGCATTGTGCTGGTGAACGTTTTTTTCCGGCAAGCCGCATACGCTGGATGCGACAACCGGAAAAAATAAATAAAATAATCCGGTGACTGTTTCCCTCCTCCGTGCAGGAGGGAAGACTGCAAGAAGGAGACGTCTGGCCAAGGACATGGAGCAGAAGCCTGGCGGTAAGTACTAGGGAAGGGGGGGAGGAGGGAGGAATATAACGAGCATGGTAATGGTACAATCTGACTGGCACAGTATTACTGGCATCTGACTGGCACAATATTACAGGCATCTGAATGGCACAATATTACAGGAATCTGGCACAATATTACTGGCATCTGACTGGCACAATATTACAGGCATCTGACTGGCACAATATTACTGGCATCTGAAGGGCACAATATTACTGACATCTGACTGTCACAATATTACAGGCATCTGACCTCACAATATCATTGGTATCTGAATGGCACAATATCATTGGTATCTGAATGGCACAATAATATTGGTATCTGAATGGCACAATATCATTGCTATCTGAATGGCACAATATCATTGCTATCTGAATGGCACAATATTATTGGTATCTAAATGGAACAAAATTATTGGTATCTAAATGGAACAATATTATTGGTATCTGAATGGCACAATATCATTGCTATCTGAATGGAACAATATTATTGGTATCTGAATGGAACAATATTATTGGTATCTGGCACAATATCATTGCTCTCTGAATGGCACAATATTATTGGTATCTGAATGGAACAATATTATTGGTATCTGAATGGAACAATATTATTGGTATCTGAATGGCACAATATTATTGGTATCTGAATGGCACAATATTACAGGCATCTGACTGGCACATTATTACAGGAATCTGAATGGCTCAACATTACTGGCATCTGAATGGCACAATATTACTGGCATTTGAATGGCACAATATTACTGGCATCTGAATGGCACAATATTACTGACATATGAGTGGCACAATATTACTGGTATCGGAATTGCACTATATTACTGGCATATTAATGGGAAAAAGATCTGTGGCATATTAATGGCAAAATATTACTGGCAAAGTGTCTGTTGCAAATGCAATGACAAAGTGACTGGCATGTTCTGTGGGGAAAAATAACATGTACTATGGGGAAAGTGACAGTGTGGCTTTTTTCTGCATGGGCAGTTCAGTGGAAAAAAGTGAAACTGTGGTATGTTCTGTGGGGCAAATTTACACTGTAGCATGTGAAATTCTGTGGGTTCAATATGAGTGTAAGCCATGTGCTGTGGGTGCAATATAGGGGCATGACAAGTGCTGTGAGTGCAATGTGAGTGCAAGCCAAGTGCTGTGGCTACTCTATGGGGCTGTGTTAAGTCCTTTAGGTGCAATGTGGGTGCAGAGCAAGGGAATACAAACAAGAAATGCAACTCTTCAATAACATTTTTATTACATATGAAAATAGTTGAATATAATATTAAGAAGTTCATATAAGTATAAATGCAACTAGTGAGAGAGAGCGAGATGTGTTGTCGGATTATTAATAACTATAAAAATGTGAATATGAGTTATTAATTATGAATCATAAAAAATATGAAAATTGATGATTCATATATATGGGTCCGACTTAAAATACCCATATCAAGAATTCGTTATGTATGTGAGAGTTTTGGATGACGTTTTTACAAAAGTAAATACAATGCAACAATTATTAATAAAATAATAATGAATGTATTAAAAATAGAATAAAGATCACATAGTAAGCAAAATAGCATAACAACAAAATACAATATCAATAGATGTTAATCATAGTTCACATGTATGACTTATAACATAAGTAAGTAGAACATAACATTAATTTTGCAGTTCTGTACCTATATCAACATGCATGTAGAATAATTTATTATGCAGTACGTTTCTGACCGTAAGATGGCCATGCATTTTATTTAGATACAACCTACAATGATTAGTATTTAAAATAGTTAATGATAGTACACCATAATTACCTACAAATTACCAACATATACTCTGCTTAGGTAAGGTAATATTACTAAATCATATAACTACTCAAGGTGGCTATTTCTTAATCTGCTCGGTAAGTGATCATGTATGTACTCTAGCTTAGACTTTAATAATGAGAATCTTAGATAATCTCTGGAGATTAGATATTACATATTAGGGTAAATAGCTAGACTATAAGAAATTATGGTTCTTGGTAATATCTATAGGATATTCCCCTGGCTTCCTTCTGCAGAAAGGATGACAGATAAACACCAGCCTAAAACATTTAGATCCCAGAAATTGTGGGATTTAAGTTTAATTTACCTAAATATATATGCTCATTACATCCATAAAAATTGAGATTATGCTAGAAACAAATTACCACATTTATACATTATCGGCAGAGGTTGGTTTGCAGTTGGGACTCCTTCAATTGAAGAATTGAGTGATGGGAGTTACTCCTGGGACTTAGCTCAATACTATGTGTATGGAGATTTCTATTGTTATAATGAACATGTGCTATTAAAAGCCTCATATTCCTGAGTCCTCCCCAGAAGGAGAGAGACTCAGCCCATTTCTAAAACATTCCCATTTCTCACCCCACTAGTGGCAGCTCTCCAAAAATCAGTCTCCCAGGTCTTTTCAGGTATCTCAGGTTCCCCTCTCAAACTCCAGTATCAACTTATCAACCAAACCTTATCTCCGATTCACACCCTGTTTCTGTAACTTCTAGCCAATTGAATGGATGGGTGTGTTTAATTTAAATGAGATGATGTCATGATTTATAGCAACACCTGGATTGTGAGAATAATATAAGACAATTTATATGTTTAAATGTCTAAAAGTGTTAATACAATTTCAAATTAGAGTAAATATTCATCATATTCTTATTCTCATCATTGCACATTAAATAAAACTTATAATAAAATGTATATCACACTAATAAAACCATAAAAACAATATTCTAATTAATATGTAGGATTAATTATACTTTTAATATTTATTAGTGAAGGTGTGATATAATTATATATTTTAATGAGCGATTATAATCAACTCAGTGTGTTTATAATAGCCCTTGTCCCTTATCCTCAGGGACACAGAATAAGATTTTTACACACAGAAGGATGTCCAAAAACTGTCACAAAATGGAGGCTGCTTGCATCCATCTTGTTATCCTTGGTTTCTGCTTTATTCATATGTACCAGTCTCGAGATTACTGTTCAATACCTCTGACAGTGTATCGATATTTATAAATAATTATCCAATGATAGAGTTTATGCACTGCTATTATACACGTAATGTACACATTTTATACAAAGCAATAAAAAATACTCACTGCAAGAGATGTCCAATTGTGTGTGTGCTTATTTTTATGTTTTATGTTTTTTTGTGCGTGTGTGTGTGGTGGGGGGGTGTAACATTGCGATGGATGGCGTGATTGCATGCATGGGAGGGGGCAGGGTCCAGGGGGCCCAAGCAAATGCTTGCCCAGGGTCCAATCACTATTAAAGACAGCAGCAGTTAGTATCCAGCCCGAAGGGGTGACTCTGGCCATAGCCTGTAGTCAGGAGCGGTGCAAGACTTTTTGCCGCCCTAGGTGAACATATATTTTGCTTCCCCTTGCTGCTGCCAGGCATTTACACACACAGTAACATTTTCAGTGTCACATACATATGGCGGCACATAAAAGCACACCTGCAATGCCAGATTCAGTCACACGTACACACATAGTAACACATGCAATGTCTCATGTAGCCAAACATTCACACACAGTCACATATTCAATGTCTGTCTCACTGTCTGTCTCACTCCCCCTTCATGTCTCTTACTCTACCGCTACACCATCCCTGTCTGTCCCTCTCGCCCCATGCCATCTGTGTCGTTCTCGTTTTTTCGCTACGCCATCTCTGTCAGTCTCACTCTCCCCATGCCATCAGTGTCTCTCTTGCTCTCCTCCATGCCATCAGTGTCTCTCTCAGTCTCCCCCATACCATTCATCTGCCTGTTTCCCCCTTTTGTCTTTCTCCTCTCCCACATAATCTAACACCTATTTTTTTCTCTCATGCTTGTATATTCCTCTCCCCCCTAGTATATCTCTCTCTCCTCTCCCCGCAAGTCTGTCTTTCTCACTGCCACATGTATGTTGTCTCTCTCACTCCCCTCATCCCATGCCTGGGCTCTTTCTCTGTCTCTCCGCCCCACCCCAAATTTGGTGTCTCTCTTTCCCCCCCTCCCCATGTCTGGTGTCTCTTTCTCTTCCTCCCCCCCATGCCCTGTGTCTCTCTATTTATCCTTCCACCCCAAGTCTGGCATAACTCTCTTTCTCCTTCCCTCCCACTCCATAGCCTTGTGCCCCTCTCTTCCCCCTCCCCCCACCCCATAACTTAATGTCTCTCTCCCTTTCTCCCACTCCTCTACTCCATAGCCTTGGTGTCTCTCTTCCTCCCCAGCACCCCATAGTCTGGTGTCTCTCTCCCTCCCCATCACCTCATAGCCTGGGGTCTCTCTCCCTTCCACCCACTCCATAGCCTGGTGTATATCTCCATTTCTCCCTCCCTCCCTTGTTTTGTGTCTCTCTCTTTATCCCTCCACTACATGTCTGGCTTCTCTCTCTTTCTCCTCCCCCGTCCCATAGCGTGGTGTCTCTTTCCCTCTCGATCCTCCCCCCACCAATTTCCGATGCTCTGCTCAAGGCTATGGAGTGGGAGGGAAGGAGAAAGAGAGATATGCCAGACTTGGGGTGGAAGGATAAAGAGAGAGACACCAAACATGAGGTGGAGGGAGAACGAGAGAAACACCAGACATGGGGAGAGGAGAGAGAGAGACACCAAATGTGGGATGGGGAGGAGAGGCAGATAAGGAGACCAGATATGGGATGGGGGAAGTGAGAAAGACAACAGACATGGGGCAGTGAGCACTCTCCACCTGGGGTGGAGTCCCAGGTTTATAATGCCCACATGCAGAGGCCTTGTTTGGTTTCCCACGAGTCATAGCCAGGCAGGGACAAAGCAGGGTCTAGGATCAAGCCGAGGTCAAAGGACTGGAGAAAACAGGGATTGTCAGGAACACGATGAACAGGTATCAAAAACACAAACTAGCAGAAAATAAATGTACCAGCTCTGATTGCTAGGAGGATGGGGTTTATATAGCTCCAGGGCTCATTACTACAAGGACCTAAACCTGGGCGGTAGGTAAAT
Organism: Pelodytes ibericus; assembly: GCA_036172795.1. Classification (NCBI taxonomy): domain Eukaryota; kingdom Metazoa; phylum Chordata; class Amphibia; order Anura; family Pelodytidae; genus Pelodytes; species Pelodytes ibericus. Next base: position 107,358,555 of record CM069858.1, on the reverse strand, counting down.
AAGAAGACAAAGTCAGAGAGATAGCCACTACTGCTACATGAGGAAATAGAACCAGCAGGTGGCGTCTGGAACAGGAGCAGGGAACAGGAACCACAGGAGTCAGGGTTCAAATCCAGGTAGATAGTTACACCTTGGCACCAGCCCACCAACCCCCCTGGATTCTTCAGCACTGTATGTGCAAATAAAATAATTTATGAGACTGAGCTGGGACAGGACTGAGATAAGGATAGTACACAAACAGTTCTAAAATAAACAAAGTATAGGCCAGCGAAGTGAAGAAGATATACAAAACAAAGACACAGACATAAAACACCTGACTAGCCTTATGACCTACATAAATGCTACAAGGTGAGGGGTTAGTTACCCATAATTGACATGAGATGATAAGCTTGCCACCCCAATCTTTGCCGTATAAATTTTAGAAAAAGGGCCGTGTTATCCACAACAAATACAGTATACATCTATGAATATATATATATTTATATTGTGTTTTGTTCTAGTAATAATAATACATTTTTTTAATGAGAACAAACATATAACAATATTAGCAAAATAGACTTAGTTGACTTCCCTTGAGTTAACATCCTTTTGATTTCACACACTATCAAGCTCACATAGAATATATTTCCCAGACCATTTGGCTGCCATTTTGATATATAACGTGTGCCTTAGAGAATATTTTCCTGGAATACAGCAAGGGGGGTTGCTGGAGTGAGTAGATGTGTGGAGGTGTTTTCATCTTCAGCTTCAGCATTATAATGAAATAATATGTTGTGTTGAACATTAGCCATTTGTTACATAATTTTTTAAAATTATTTTTGAAACATGTATTCAGTAAAAGATTATGTAACAAATTGCTGTACTTGTGATGTGGGTGACTGCATGGGTGGTTTCTGGCTGTCAACCCCTGCAATTTAATACACATAATGATATTCTGGCACAGATACACTGGTGTTAAATGGTTCATATTAAACTATATGCTACATTTTTCCATATTGCAGGTTCATTTTATTATTGACTGGTCAAGCAGCACTGGTAACTGAAAGCATCATTTATGAATGACATGTTACATCAGTAAGGTTATATACTTTAGTGATAAATTACAGTTTCGGCTAGCAGCATGACAAATCTATAAATGGCAACATAGTAATACAGTAATTTGGGTTGACAAAATAAGTTTAACCCTGGTATTTATCCTTCTTCCTGCTATTGAGCCAAAAAGAAAGCAAAAACACCCATATTTTGCCACATGGAGGAAAATTCCTTCTTGAAGCCAAAATGGCAATCAGAACTCTCCTTGGTTTCACAAACTCTAAATATTAATCTTGAATCTCTCATTTCTAGGCTTACATGTTCTGCTTTTATAAAAAAAAACTATAGACAGTTTTTGACGGATCTATTGAATTTGATAGCACCACCTCTCTTGGCAGTAAGTGCCATACTGCTATTGTCATTACTGTAAAGAATTCCTTTTTCCTTGCAAAGGATAAATGATCACTAATGATAAGGGTGTACTCAATAAAGAGAGAATTAAAGGTAACTGAGATGGGAATTTCAAACTTTAGGCCAGTGTAGCCAAGTTGGACAATTCTCCAATGTAGTTGAATAGTAGATTTGTTTTCCAACTCAGCTACTATGACCTAAAGTATGACATTCCCATTACCTGCAATTCCCTGCAATTATCTATTTATTGAGTTTACCCTATATGAAGATAATACTGAAAATAGTGTAGCTTTAAATAGACAACAAAATAACCTCTGGTGTCCATTAAAACAACTTTTATTACTGCAATTAAAAGGTAAATATATAAACTATATTCATAATCCATCAAGCAAATATAAATAGATATTCAGATAACTGATAGAAATCCCAACCACTGGAATCACAAATAACAAACAATAACATGGATGAAATAAGTGAAACACACAGTGCAAGTAATTTTTTAACCCCTTCGTGACCGATGACGGTCCTGGACCGTCATAGAGAAATCTCCCTTCGTGACCGATGGCGGTCCAGGACCGTCATACAGGTCCGATCGCGGTATGCATACCGAGACACTTCAGGCATGTCAGTTGAGGACCCCTCCGGAAACATCCGGGCACTGGGACAGCCAATCACAGCGCCCGGATGTTAATAACTGTCAAAGCAGGTGCCTGCTTTGACAGCTATAGTCTCTCCCTGCTCCACGGTGATCGGGGGGCAGGGAGAGACTAAATATAGTGTGTCAAGTCTCCCCCCGGTCCCCCCCCCCCCAGTAACAACCAGCCCCCCCAAAGGATTTTTGTAATTAACTAAAACGTTTTTTTTTTTTTTTTTCTATTGTGCTAATCCTAACTCTTGGGTTAGTGCTAGAGTTCATCAAAACCCTAATCCTAGAGTTAGAATAAGGGTTTGTACTAACCCTAACCATAGGGTTAAGGTTAGAGTTAAATAAAAACAAAAAACAAATTAAAATTAATTAAATATAAAATTTAAAAATAATAATAATAAATTTTATAAAAATAAGAAGTTATTCCGTAGAGGACCAATGACATGTTATGTCTGTCTGTGGTCGTCTAGGGATATTTTTTTTTTTTTTAAAGTTCTTTGGCCCCCAGCAGTAGATAGGGGCCCGCAGCAGCTGGATATATGATCCATGCAGCTGCAGGATAGCAAGGATAGCAAAAATCGGTGCTTCCTACTATAGACTACATTTCCTATTCTGCTACGGTAGCTTTTGGCTGGCTGAGCATGATAGGAAATGTAGTCACAAGCATTACATAATAAATACACGTTTTAAAGCTGCAATAACCGTATCCTACATTTTCCCCTGTACCTGCCACATAAACCTAGCCAACAAATACATGTGGGGTACCGCTATACTCAGGGGAAGTTGCTGAACATATATTGGGTTTTTGTTTGGCAATAAAATAAACCAGCCCCTTTAAATTCATACCTAAGTTTCAAAGTGTGTGGAAATAAAACACACACAAAATTACTACGCCAAAACTTGTCAAAGATTGGTGGTAAAAGTGAGTGAAAAGTGTCAAATTACCCCAAGTTAAATACCCTGGGATGTCTACTTTATAAAAAAATGTGTACATGTGGGGGGTTATTTACCGATTCATGACCGATATCGGTGTTACAGTGTCACTAACGCTAATTTTTTTAAAAATGGTTTTGAAACAGCTATATGCTACTTGTATTTATTAACCTAAAACATGCAAAAAAACATATAAACATTGGATATTTCTGAACTCAGGACCTATAGTCGATTCTATTTAGTAGGTTTTTTCATTAGCTTTTGGAGTTTAGTAAAAGAATTTACAAAGAAAAGACAGGAAAAGTGTTTTTTTTTTTACATTTTAACCATATTTTACTATTTTTTTTACAATACAATAAATGATATGAACAAAATAATGTCATGAAAAGAAAGCCCTTCTTGTCCTGAAAAAAAATATATATAATTTGTGTGGGTACAGCAACCGACAAAGAAGAAAATTAAAGCTAAACACAAACACCTCAGAAGTGTTAAAACAGCCTCGGTCACGCACAACATTCCAAAAACAGTCTGGTCATGAAGGGGTTAAAACAACATGTTAAAGGACACATTGCAAATACATGTAAGTTCAAATCAATAAGTAACACGACCCCAAGTGGCTACATCGTAGGCTGTTCGGTAACAGACAAGGTTCACTCTATAGCAGTGAAAAATATTTAAAATGTGTTTGTCCTGGCTGCTTGCCTAACTTCTTAAAATGCTCTAAACATGTCAGTTATCCTGCCAGCCAATCCTCATTTTTCATGTTAACATTTTCATTTTCTTTAGACAGCTATATTAGCAAGGAGCGAGTAGGACAATGTTTAAGGATTGATAAAGAATAGGGAGTAAAACGAAGCGCATGTTGCCTCTCACTTCCTCAGAGGCTAAAGGACTGTGAGTGCAAGGTGAGTTATATATGCATAGGGCTTGTATGCCAGCATCCAATCATGGTACAACCTCATTGGTCGATAGATGTAACACTGGAAGAGGAGAGTGTTTTGTATGACGAGCAGGTTAGATGAAATTAATGAGGTTTTTTTTCTGCAAACCCATTACCAACATTTTTAAATAATTCTACTAATGCAATTATATTGATGAATATTTCAAAACTATGCAAAAACTGTACCAAAACAAATTTGACCCTGGTAGGAGGTCAATAGTCTGAAAAATGATGTGCAAAACAAATTAGTCCCTAGAAGGCAACAGGTTAATATTCCCACCGGCTAGACATTTAGGCAAAAGAAGAGTTTATCAAACAATGGGATACAATCCTGTTAGATTTTTCAGCATAGCTGATTGACTTAACTGTGATTATTAAAAAACTAATTTGGCAGAGATTAGGGAGAAATTCAAGGAACACCTGAGAAAAGTCCTGTAAAAATAATTCAGATGGAGGCCAAACTTAAGAAAAAACATTCCAAAAAATAATAAAAGAATGCAAACACAAAAAGTATCAAAGGGATATCAAAGACTTTAAATTTGGTAACATTTTCAGGAGACAGAGATTCACTGACAGTCATCGATATATTGACTGGACAACAACATATCAGAATATGAGGAAACCTCTGCAAACTGAGATAGTGAAGATTCAACATCTTCTTCTAGTACATCAAATAGGTCTAAAAGTAGAATGTCTCTAATTCTAATTTTTCAAAGGTCTGGTCCAAATAAAGACCACAGAAAGAAAAGCTGCGGCACTGCAATGTATGGGAATACAACAATTAGAATTTAAACCAATACTAAATGATATCAACAAAATCTATAATCTGTTCAAATTTAATCTAAATGACAGACATATCTCACTACTTAGCAAAGGTCTATCATATGTCCTTAGACCAACTGTAAACATGTTCAATTGGATAAAAGACATCAATCTAGACATGCACTCAGAGTTCCTTTCATTCAAGGCTTTCGGCTTCTTCCATTAACGCATCATTTCACCCAATGCTGGGCTCTCTGAGACATGTCATATCATGTCCGTGGATAGGTTTTTGGAGGCATGCTTTGTTATAGCAAGGGCCTTGCGGCCGACATTATGACCCTGTTGCTCTTCAACATTAGAGGTTAGGACCAGAGGTGCCTGGACAACGCGTAATGCAGATGATATGGATGAGGCTAGATTAGCCAAAACCATACCCATGGCAGATTGGACAGCCTGGGTGACCGACTTGGCCATAGTGGCGTCAAGAAGGTTTTGAAATTCCTGCAAACCCATTAGTTCTGGGGCCTGAATACCAAAACCCACAGGATCAATTAGACTATGCTGAGGGGTCCCCAAACCTGACTCTCTAGCCAACACAAACACAAATGAGCCGAAAAGCTACAGAGAATCGAAAAATAATTTATACCAAAGGTTTTGTAACACTAAGTGTGCGTTAAAATGGCAGCCACAATCGAAAATGCGGGAAAAATCCTTAAGACTACACAAAATTGGTTTCCAGGCTAAGTTCATCTATACTAAGCAAAAGGACTCTGGAAAAATAGCCGCCGCATATGAACCATGCATGCGCAATGGGCGCATGAATGGGAACGTCAAAAAATTTTAGAAATTGGAATTCGACGATGGGGGAAAAAATCCGACGGCAAGTCACTGTTAGTGTCTGTGATGCAGCAGAACATCGAAAAATGCAGAAATAGACGTGAGTGGAAATAAAGATGGCAAGGGAGATATTGTGACTGGGGATGGGAGGGAAAAAGGGACCACCGACCCCAGATTACAAACAAAACTGATATGGGAGATGTGGTAGGACCCCCAGAAACACCTTACAAAGAGGGAGTGATTGGAGAGTTCAGTGCCCATAAATCAGGGCTGAGGACACCCATGCAAGCAATACCAATATTATAACAACTGATAAAAATAAATGTGAAGTAATTATCTGAGGGAGCAGCAAAGAACGAGGAGGAACACTTCCTGGATATTGGATTTATGAGGAAGGAGAGGGAGGCGTTATAATATCCATTGTTTGATTGGTTTAACGTTTTTTATGTTCATTTTCTTCTTTGCTGCTGAGGGAATAGAGAAAGAGTTGATGCATAATAGGAGTCTCCATAAATTTATAAATCTGCCTTACCATTGTTGCACTAATTTCTGCCACCTGCACCCCAATCATCCTCCAGTAACCTCTAAACAAATGTGCAAAAAAAAACCTCTCCCTCCCAATGTGCAATACAAACCTCTCCCAAGTGTGTTATCACACCTTTTCAGATGGGTATGGGTATGCACCACCTTTCACTTTAGTGCTAACCAAACATTACCAATGCTCCATTTTTATTTTATTTTTTCAGTGAAAGAACACCACCTTTTCAATGTCAACAAGGCTTCTTATGAATATGGCAGCTTCCACACAGGCAGAGGAAACATGAAAAAAGGTAAGTGAACAAAAGGAAACCAGTCAACCTAATGTAAAGGAAACCATGGTGACAGTTCAGCTGCCATTCACCTCCTTCACAGGGACTTCTTTGGGATCAACGAATATGTATCCATGTATGGTTTATATTGCCTAATGCACCAATCATTGTTTCTGACAAGCTACAAAAGCCATGTATTCAGTGAAATAAAATGAAATTTAATGATTTACTTGATATCTTGCCTCTACATCATGAGGTATTCATATTTAGTGAGATAGTGCTTTGATTGTTATATTCCCCTCAGTTCACATTAAAAGTCAGACTCTGTGTGTGACATAGTACCCAACACACCAATTTCTAATTTGTTAAGCACTAATGAATTGTATGGATTTATGCACCTCCTCTAGTCGTGGGGACAGTTTTGGGATTAATGGACAAACATCCATATACTGTTTACAATACACTATGTACTTGGACATCGATTTCTGTTGTGACAGACTGTAAGCAAACCTGAAAATAAAATGAACCTTGACATTTGATGGTTAATCTGATATCCAACAGAAAAAAGAACCAAAGGTCAAGCAGGAAGAGATGTAGTGTTGAGTGAGAAAATCCAGAATTATCCAGTTGCCAAGTGCTTTATTATAAATCCAAAACTGGCAATGTTTCGCACTATGCGCATTCCGAGGTAGACACCCTTAGTTGTATGCAGAGTGAATTAAACACCAAACTCCATTTAAGATAACCTTTTAATCAATGTCATTTATGTGACTCCCAAGGCTTTATGAAAAATCCAGAGATGCAATGATATCTACACAATGGAAAAGTTATTGCAATAAATCAGAAAGTGAAAAGAAGTAAACCAGGAAGGATTTCACATATTCCATGAAAAACGGTTCAATGCCCATAAATGTAATAATGGTACAGCCGAGGGTGGATCCAAAGTCTGATCTTGGGAGGGGCACTAAACATGTTTGTCTGTCTTTTCCTCTCCCCCATGTCCTTCTGTATCTCTCCTCTCTCCTTTTTCTCTTCTCGCTCTTTCCAGGCATGTCTCTCTCCTCTTCCCACGTCTGTCTCTCTCCTCTTCCCCATGTTTTCTCCTCTCTCACGCTGTGTTCTCTTCGCTCCCCGTCAGTGTTCTCTCCGCTCCCGCATCAGTATTCTCTTCTCTCTCACCCTCGTCAGTATCATCGCCTTTCCCCTGTCAGTGTTGTCTCCTCTCCTGGTCTGTGTTCTCTCCTCTCCGCCCACCTGTCAGTGACCGCGCCTCTCCCCACCACACCAGAAAGTCACTGGTGCAGCAGATGATAGCAGGGCAACTGCTATGCTCAGGAGGGGGGTCAATTGCCCCATTGCCCACCCAAGGATCCGCCACTATTTTATGTGTATTTGTATCTGCAAAACTTAATCTGATATCCTTCCTTGACACAGAGGTGCTTTCACTTTATTGATATAGAACATTTCACTTATATATGTTCCTCGATTGTTATTATTGTTAATTTAACTGGGTGTCACATACAGGGAGTGCAGAATTATTAGGCAAGTTGTATTTTTGAGGATTAATTTTATTATTGAACAACAACCATGTTCTCAATGAACCCAAAAAACTCATTAATATCAAAGCTGAATATTTTTGGAAGTAGTTTTTAGTTTGTTTTTAGTTTTAGCTATTTTAGGGGGATATCTGTGTGTGCAGGTGACTATTACTGTGCATAATTATTAGGCAACTTAACAAAAAACAAATATATACCCATTTCAATTATTTATTTTTACCAGTGAAACCAATATAACATCTCAACATTCACAAATATACATTTCTGACATTCAAAAACAAAACAAAAACAAATCAGTGACCAATAAAGCCACCTTTCTTTGCAAGGACACTCAAAAGCCTGCCATCCATGGATTCTGTCAGTGTTTTGATCTGTTCACCATCAACATTGCGTGCAGCAGCAACCACAGCCTCCCAGACACTGTTCAGAGAGGTGTACTGTTTTCCCTCCTTGTAAATCTCACATTTGATGATGGACCACAGGTTCTCAATGGGGTTCAGATCAGGTGAACAAGGAGGCCATGTCATTAGATTTTCTTCTTTTATACCCTTTCTTGCCAGCCACGCTGTGGAGTACTTGGACGCGTGTGATGGAGCATTGTCCTGCATGAAAATCCTGTTTTTCTTGAAGGATGCAGACTTCTTCCTGTACCACTGCTTGAAGAAGGTGTCTTCCAGGAACTGGCAGTAGGACTGGGAGTTGAGCTTGACTCCATCCTCAACCCAAAAAGGCCCCACAAGCTCATCTTTGATGATACCAGCCCAAACCAGTACTCCACCTCCACCTTGCTGGCGTCTGAGTCGGACTGGAGCTCTCTGCCCTTTACCAATCCAGCCACGGGCCCATCCATCTGGCCCATCAAGACTCACTCTCATTTCATCAGTCCATAAAACCTTAGAAAAATCAGTCTTGAGATATTTCTTGGCCCAGTCTTGACGTTTCAGCTTGTGTGTCTTGTTCAGTGGTGGTCGTCTTTCAGCCTTTCTTACCTTGGCCATGTCTCTGAGTATTGCACACCTTGTGCTTTTGGGCACTCCAGTGATGTTGCAGCTCTGAAATATGGCCAAACTGGTGGCAAGTGGCATCGTGGCAGCTGAACGCTTGACTTTTCTCAGTTCATGGGCAGTTATTTTGCGCCTTGGTTTTTCCACACGCTTCTTGCGACCCTGTTGACTATTTTGAATGAAACGCTTGATTGTTCGATGATCACGCTTCAGAAGCTTTGCAATTTTAAGAGTGCTGCATCCCTCTGCAAGATATCTCACTGTTTTTGACTTTTCTGAGCCTGTCAAGTCCTTCTTTTGACCCATTTTGCCAAAGGAAAGGAAGTTGCCTAATAATTATGCACACCTGATATAGGGTGTTGATGTCATTAGACCACACCCCTTCTCATTACAGAGATGCACATCACCTAATATGCTTAATTGGTAGTAGGCTTTCGAGCCTATACAGCTTGGAGTAAGACAACATGCATAAAGAGGATGATGTGGTCAAAATACTCATTTGCCTAATAATTCTGCACTCCCTGTATGAGCTTTGAAAGCAGTTCATCATACATGACACATGGTTAAAATTGAGACAAGACCCTGACTATAATTGGTACATGAGTCAATCAATGAGGTTGTACCTAATGCTGCACTGTGACTGGCATGCAAGCCCCTTGTATATAACCTACCTCACTTCAGGTCAGCTATGTGTCATGGTCTGACTTTATTTCACTAGGCAAAATCTAGATTATAGGAGCAGTCCTTTGACATAATACTGCTTTGGACTGTAATTGTATACAGTGTTTCTTTAGAAAAGCCTGGCATTTTCACTGTATTATTTTAACGAGATGCATACATTATTTCTGTATTTTTGATTATTCAGACCCAATAACATAACGTATTAAAAGCAGATTTTCAGGCCAATCCCCATTACAAAACAAGCTCTATTGCATTGAGATCCACACACTGTGAAGACACTGCCATGTTTGTGGAATCACCTTGATATCATACATGCTTGATTTATCCATTTGAAAAAATAGACAGTACATGTTGCACAACAATGCTCACTGATGCAATCACATTAAAATGAGAGTAACTTGGTTTTAAGGTACCTAATGAGTTCTAAGGAAACATACCCCACACAATTATACCACACTCACAACCTGTACCATTGACAGTAAGCAAGATGCATGTATGCATCTTGCACTATCATAAATAGGAAAATCACAGAATGTCTGCTGTTTCTGAGATACTGAGTTCACCACATCGGACCACCATGGATCAATAATCATATCACAAGCAAAGTTGCTTAGCTAACACCTTGTCCCAGTCTAATGTTTGTTTGAACAACAACTAAAATATTTAGCATGTCTGCATGTTTTATTTATTGAGATCAGCCACATATTTCTCTTTTTGGCTACTTGACTAATAAAGTAGTCATTATTTGAATATGAAGATAACCACTTATTAAATGTCATACTATCTAGAGAAACACAAATTACTGTCTGATATGAAATGGCAACCAAGTGTAACTTGACATTTAATGTCACAAATGTAATCCCATTGTCATTATAATAGTAAATATTCACTCTTGGTATTTAGTATTTCCAGTTCACAATAAAATTGCATTCTTTCTTTGTGGAAAGGAGCCAGGGTAGGCTTTCTTCAGCACTCCAGATGTTGAAGACTACATCTCCCATAATGCTCTTACAGCTATAATGCTGGCAAAACATCAAGGGAAATACAGTCCACGACATCGAGTTTGCCAAAGACTATCTACCAAGTCCATTCATTAGGTTTGTCGATAAATCTTTTCAGACCTTGTAGATGACTGGGCAGTCCCACCATATGTGTCTTACATCTCCTCTGCCTCCCCCCATCTCCAGCCGATCACCGATGAAATATTCGGGTACATTTTATTAAGGGTTGTTGGTACCAAGTACCATCTATTCATTAACTTAAATTGTACCTTGTTTAAGTGCAGGCAGTGAATTGCTTTGTAAGTATTATTCAGTGCTTCATACCAGTCAGTTGTAGGGATTATGATCATCAGATCTTTCTCCCATTTTTTTAGGGCCAAGGGAACTAGATCTACCTTAACAGACCTAACTAATTCCTTTGTTAAAGACGGTAGTTGTTTACTTATTTACTTATTTCCCAATAAGTTTATCAAGAATCCCGGAGGTTTTGGGGCGCAAATCCAGTCTGATATTCCCATTGAGGAAATTCTTATGTCGTAGATATGTAAAGCACTCTGTAGTTGGTAATGTGATTTTTTGTTGAAGTTCAGGGAAAGATTTTAAAGACCCCTGTTTTTATCAATACCCACCCCTTTCCAGGGAGACAGGTCCATGTCCTGCATTAAATCTTCCACTCGCTCCAGAGAGAGGGATGGTATGAGACTTTCTTGTAATATCACTACTCTTCTAAACACTAGCAAACTACATAAGGTGTCTCCAAGTGCTGTGCTATTTGAGGTCTCTGGAAAATTCTTGATGGTTTTATCCTGAGATCAGAAGAGGGATTGTAGTCTTTTAAATTGGAATTGTGAAGGGGTTTCCAGCTCATACCATTCCTCTTTACCTGAATTACTTCTCTGCAACATGAGTACATGAGCCAACTGGTACTCCTAAACCTCCCATCTGTTTTTTTTTAAACATTAGGTGCTGGTTTACTCTTGGTCTCTTGGCATCCCAGATATATCTGGACATAGCTGTTTGTATTAAGGTTAACCAGGGATGTGAATGTACTTGAGTATTATCTAGGCCTTAACCGAGTTTATTTGTCCCCACCATGATATAAACACGTTTTTCCATTTCTTAATCAAACTGTTCATATCTATAATCAGTGGTAGTAAATTAGCCCATATCCATGTGCCTGGTTCTTTCTCAATCCTGATCCCCAGATACATAATCTTAACCAGTGTAAATCCAAATTCTCTAGCTCTGTAGCATCTGTATTTAGTGGCATCAATAGTGATTTTGAGGTGCTGAGTCACCTCAGCTGACCCAGTCAAACGCGTTTGGCGTCTATTGACAGGGTCAACTGATGAACACCAGAGCCCTTAGCTTGGTCCATGAGATCCGACAGCATATGAATCTGATTGACCGAGGACCTACCAGGTACAAAGACCACTTGATTGGGGTGGACCAGTTCTTTTATGATACTCTTCAACCTCTCTGCAAGTACCCTCGAATAAATCTTTGCATCTATGTTTAAAAAGGAAATTGGCCAGTAGCTGGCCAGGTCCTCAGGGTCCTTTCCCTGTTTTAATATTGGGACGATGTTACCCCTCAACAATTCTTCTGGTAGGCTACCCCTCTCTATGGGTTCATTAAAGGTATTGACCAGTCTTGGAGCCAACTCACTGGAAAATAGCCTGTAAAATGCTCCGTCAAACCTGGTGATTTTCCCATTTTGAGATGTGAGATACTAGCTTTCACCTCTTCTATTGAAACAGGTTTGTTTAGGTCAATTAATTCCTCTTCTGAGGGTTTCGGGAAGGAGCGTCGTGAGAAATAACCCTTTATATCTTCCGGGGAACCTTGCCTGGTAAAATTCTTTGTCTCCGTGTAGGGAAATGCCGACAGCCTATAAACCTAACGTTCGGTTTATAGGCTGTCGCATTTCACTACACGGAGACAAAGTCTCCATTCATAAATTTATGAATGTAGACTCTGTCTTCGTGTAGTGAAATGCCGACAGCCTATAAACCGAAGTTTCAGTTTGTAGGCTGTCGGCTTATGTAATACATGTAATCCTATTGCTATTCTATAAACCAAACGTTCGGTTTATAGAATAGCAATCGGATTACATGTATTCCATAAGCCGAAAGTCTATAAACCGAACGTTTGGTTTATAGACTTTCGGCTTATAGAAAACATGTAGTACTATTGCCTTTCTATGAACCGACTGAGAGCCTCATTCATAAGAATTTCTTATGAATGGGGCTTTCGTTCGGTTTTTTAGAAAGCAAATAGTATTACACGTATTCTATAAAACGAACGAATAAAACAAAACGAAAATAATGAACGAATTTCGTCTGAAACGAATGCAGTAATGAACGAAATTCGTTTTAGACTAAATAAATAACATTTTCGTCCGAATGGACGAAAACTAAACGGAAATTTTAGTTTTGCACATGTCTACTATATACACGGAAATGTTACTAGGGAAATTTAACATAGAAATTAATACAATACAGCTAAGGGAAGATTTAGACCAAGTTTGACATCTACCACACATATTCCTTCACCCCTTTTAATTCTACCTGATAATGACATGCTCTGACAAGAGAAAAATGGTTAAACGTATAATGGGAGGGAGAGAGGGAAAATATTCCTACCTGGTTAAATAAAGTGGTGCTGGCACAAAAAAACACACACCAAGCACACATACTAACACTCCCAGACAAACCAAACAACCAATCATATCACTCGCCCACACTCATACATGTGCCCTGTCCACTACACATTGGCCTTGTTCTGCAAACAAAAACCATGCTGTAAAGTAGCAGGGTATAAATTGCACTAAACAGTGGTCCTGCTGTACATAGCTTTGTGCATTCATAAAGCAACACTCACACACAATTTAAAAGTACATAAAAGTAAAAAAAATAATATTAATAACAAAAAACAAAGCTCTAAATCATAGATGCTCAATGTAACTAAACAAGCCCTGAATATTTGAGATAATTCTGCTAAAAATTGTCTGTTATGACATAGCTAGACTTCGAAGTTCCTTCCTCCTGAACTATATGTCAACATTTTTGCAGAATAACAAACCATATGTAGTATAATAATAATAAGCATTAAAACTGAAGGTCTGTTGGGCTCAAACTTCTTATCGCTGTTCACTAATATTATTTCACCTTGTAAAACGTATTTTAAGAATGTAGCAGACTCAAACGACTAAACAATAGTTATATATATATAGAGTTCGCACTAGTTCAGTCATGAAGATTACTTTCTGTCCTAAAGTACAGACTACATTTGCATAATCATCCCATATTTTCCTCTTTAGAAACAATAGTTGACATTTTCAGGAATGCATGTGAGTATTGGGCGTCATTAAATTTCTTTACTTACAGTATTGTTGACGAATAACTTGTTAGCCATAGAAAATATTTTGTTATTTAGCAGCAATACAAAAGAATTCAGAAACCAGCAAAAAACAACTTTATTCAAACAAACTATACATTTCTAGCACTAATGAAAATATGCATAGTTAAGTCAGGTGGGCTGCACCTTGCTGTCAAATGGACCACATTTGGTCCACAGGCCACAAGTTAGACACCCTAACATAGAATAACACAATCTAAATGTCTACTATATTTGTTTGAAGGAAGACATTCTAGTCCATTATTGTATGTCTGTAGAAGGATTTATTCTTATACCATTTAATATAAGCATACTGAAAAATCATGATAAATATATTTAGTGAGAAAATATCATCATGCACAAAGGAATTACTGCCTATTCCAGATGGAGACAATTTAATTTGTTAAATAGAATGCTACCTTGAAAACTGTCATAGAATGCTTACGTCATTCCATAAGGAATCATGTATTTGTATAGTCTATTACCTTGATTCTCAATGGGATATACAATATATTAATTTTCTCAAGAGGAAGTAAGTTCCCCAAAGACTTATTTATATATTTCTTTACTATTTTTCTTGAGGCATGAATTACAAAGATATTGAAATTCACCAGCTGTCATGTTTGATTTTTATTTATTTCATTTTACTCTTTTCAGACAGATATTAATCTTTTGGTTTTTGATTTCCAGCAAAAGTGAAATATATCAACACTTTATTCTAGAAAGCTATCCCTAGAGACTATTAATAGCAAACAAACACAATGAGATGCTTTGATGTGCAAATGGCAATTAACGATCTGTCTTGAGCTACAGGATGTGGGGGGATCTCATACATTTCTTTGTTCATTTCCCTTTTCATAAATGTATTATTAATTTGGACACTTTGATCACATTTAGATTGCAGTCAATAATCACATTAGTGTAATTCCCATTCTATAAACTGTGTTACAATAACAATGATGCCCTAGAGAGGGTGTGCAAATTAGTGTCAAGTGTTTGGCTCTTACAAAGTTAATTAATTATTTATTGCTTCATGCATTTAAGGCTATGACACTTCACAATCGAAAGGCAAAGCATTACGAATTAGCTACCAAAAATAGGGACTCATAAACACTTGCACTTTATTCATGGATGAAAATAATAATAATAATAATTGTTTACATGTGGACATCTCATGATGAATTATTTAATCAGTTTAATCATTCCTAAATTCAGTTAGTTATTGTTACAAATTGCCTTTACCATAAAAAATGTAAAATTTTTAAATATGATCCACTGATGACCATGGTTTAAAATCAGTTGTTTACATTTTTAAAACTATTTAAAATCAATGGTTTGTTGAAAGATTAGTGTGCATGAATTTATTTTGTTACTACATTTTTTATTTTGCCAGAGGTCTGTTTCTGTCTCATTATAGAAGCATTTTCTCATAGAACACACCGTAGCAAACCTTGGAGCAGTGGAACTTAATGTTGGTACCAGTTTTGTTCACATTTGTGGAGTATTTTTGAATTTTAATGAAGGATTTGATAAATTTTGTGATTTATTCTTTTCCATATATGTTTAGATTTTTGAGTGTTCAGTGCCTAATGGTAAACTGTGGTGACTGGAGAATGGAATTATAAAAATCAGGCCGCTATAACTGTCAGAACAATTCTAACAGTTCCACAGTCCACTGTATAGCACCCCTTCACTAATTAATTCTCCTTTTTAATTGGATAAATGTATGTAATTTATTATGAAATGTCAGTGTTTGAATGTGGACATCTCATGACTAATTGATTGTCTGGCATCATTAAACATGATATTGATGTTAAGTGTGTTTGCATTATAATATAAAAAGTTTTTTTTTTCTTTACAGAGACAACCAAAGTGTATGGCATTTTGCATAGGTAATACCTTTAAAACACTTTTAAAAAAATAATACCTTTTAAAAAAACTCTGATAAAAATAAGTTTGTAGAATTTGTATTAGCAAAGAACAAAAACTATTTTAAAAAAATAGTTTAAAAAATATTATTCTAACTTTTTACCCTCCAGAATTAGAGCTTTAATTTACCAATTTATAATATAATGGGTTGTTAATATTAAGTAACAGTATAAATATGAGGAAATAATTTGGTGCATTATGTAAGTTATGTTTACTATCATAACAAACACCATTGCTCACAGTAAAGATAAATACTCCACTGACAGAATTTTAGTTGGGCACTGTGTTTATTTACCAACTATCATTCTGTTTGCACAGGTAATGCAAATACAAAAGCGCAATGCATGATTTATACTAATCAATATAATATGGTATTTAGGGACATATAATTTACAGTGCAATATATTTATCATAGGTTCTACTAAAATTCTCAGTGCTTTTCATCATTGACATGAGAAATCTTGTGTTGGGAACAAACATTATAAAAATAGGTTTAGTGTCATTCTTTAGCATGTCAGTGTCAGTTATTGACATGCTTTTTAAAGGAACTGATATCAGTATAGACAGGAACCTTCAGTTCATCTAGATATATTTATCTGAAATGGAGGCAGTTTATCTGAATGTGAGAGAAAATATTGTGCAGAAGATGTAGCTTAACTAATTCCTGGAAGAAAACAAACCAAATACTTGTAAAGTAATCCACATTCAGTATAATGTTAACCTCTATAACTGAATCTACTGACCAAATTGGATGGTTAACATATGGCTGCAGCTGCTGTGTACTATATTAACCATGATGTTAAGCAAGCATACCCCCAAAGTGTTCCTATTTAAAAGGGACAGTTCCTATTCTAGACTTAAATTCTTCCCTCTTTTCTCTGTTGACCTATTTCTCTTCCAAGAGCTCAAAATATTTGTTTTGTGTAAGTGAAGCACATAGCTAGAAACTAACAAAACTCACATTACAGTGTATTTAAACTGCAGTAGAACTGTGTATATTGCAGAAAAGACTGGTGTTTGAACAGAATGAGTAAACACATTTTTCAAAACCCTTGTAATCCTTACAAGAGGATACTACATACAAAAATAATGCAGATTTCCCAGCAGTTTGGGTAACGTGTAAATAGATTTGAGTCTCAATGGTGTTATCTATACAAACGTATCAGTTGTTGAAGGCAAAATAACGGTATTATGCATAACCTCACATTGGGCAAACAAAAGCATAATATAGTAATATTTGAGTTCTGCTCATGACACATTGCAGTGGAATCATTAAAAGTACCAAAGGAACTAATTTATTTTTCTCTTACTGTATTTTGTATGTATAATGTGTTGATATTGAACTAAACTGATTAATATATAGCATAAAGTGACAAAATTGCTAAAGTGCGCTTAAACAAACTGTAAGGTGAAAAAACAGTAAGGTGAAAAAACAATGTGAATATATATATATACACCTTATTAGGTGAGGGATAATTTCCGTGAAAAAACCTGTGCAAAAGAAAATGCAGTGGAAAAATATATTGTGTGATCGAGGGGGATTATATCTCCCCTCTATTATCTCACTCACAGACTTCCAGAAAATAAGTTGCACTTTAAAAGCCTGTATTCATTAGTAGGGGACGTGGTGTCGACCTCCTCTGTAGGTTGCAGCTCAAGAAAGGTACAACGGAAGGCAGTAGATTAGTATATGATTATACGGATATTTAATAAGGAAATAAGTAGCAGCTTACACTTAGAGTTATCCTTATCCTGTATGCGGACTGGACTCACCTGCCTTATTTATATCTTTCTGTCTATTGGACCTGTTTTATTTTTAAGCTCTTTGTACATTTTTGTACACTTTTTATGTACATTTTACATTCAGCTGCATCTTCAGAGGACATCAAATCCGATATTGTTTGAGGCGCCCATCATACAGGTTAAGGATAACTCTAAGTGTAAGCTGCTACTTATTTCCTTGTTAAATATCTGTATAATCATATACTAATCTACTGCCTTCCGTTGTACCTTTCTTGAGCTGCAACCTACAGAGGAGGTCGACACCACGTCCCCTATTGATGAATACAGGCTTTTAAAGTGCAACTTATTTTCTGGAAGTCTGTGAGTGAGATAATAGAGGGGAGATATAATCCCCCTCGATCACACAATATATTTTTCCACTGCATTTTCTTTTGCACAGGTTTTTTCACGGAAATTATCCCTCACCTAATAAGGTGTATATATATATATTCACATTGTTTTTTCACCTTACTGTTTTTTCACCTTACAGTTTGTTTAAGCGCACTTTAGCAATTTTGTCACTTTATGCTTATGTTATTGTGTGTGGTTTAGGGACACACTGCCTCAGTGCTGCTAAAACCAAGATTAGAGCGCTGGGTATACGTTTTTCATTTGATTAATATAAAGGGTTGTATATTTATGGGGATTTTTTGTGTGCTCTGTATGATGTGTTTTATAGTAATTAATGTGCAGAAACCTTGAATATTTGAATAAAAATGAATTATGTTGTCAATAAAATGAATGTATATTTAATATATGGTGTGTATATTATAGATTTCGAAGAAATCACATGTCATAGGCAATGGATAACACATTGTTAAATGTAAACAAAATAACATTGTGTTTGTGTTGGAAAAAATAAATAAATCTTTCTAGCTCAACATTTCTCAAATCTCCAGCAAAAAAAATGGATAAAGGAAAACACATTTTCACATTTAATTCAGAAGGGAAAGATACCTTCTTAACTCCTACATGTCAGACTACTGTCTGAAAAGATTGGCATGCTATAGAACTTAAAAGATATTATTACACTGACTGAAATACACTAATCCCTCTCTTGGCTCTTGGATGATGCAACACCTAATATGTTAAAGTATTAAAAGTGTCTACTGCTACCTCATCATCTGAAACTGGTGTACATACCAGTGTCTGCAACATCTCTGTCAGACAGGGCCGGACTGGCCCACCGGGATACCGGGAAAAATCCCGGTGGGCCACCTGCCCCGGGGCCGCCATGGCCACTTGTGAGTCTTCACAAGGGAAGAGTTCGGCTGCTGCAGCATCCGGCAGCAGCAGGCGAATTTCTTAAAGCGGCGACGGCCGCCGAATTGCTTAAAGTGGCAGTGGGCCACTTTAAGCAATTCGGCGGCCGTCGCCGCTTTAAGAAGTTCGCCTGCTGCCGCCGGATGATGCAGCAGCAGTTCCGGCGGCGGGATGGGAAGCAGAGAAACCAAGGTCAGTGAGACATACAGGGGAAAGGGGAGGGGGTGAAAGACACTACGGGCGGTGGTGGTGGTGGTGAAAGACACTACGGGGGGGGGGTTAAAGACACTATGGGGGGGTGAAAGACACTACAGGGGGAAGGGGGGGGGAAGACACTACAGGGAGAAGGGGGGTGAAGACACTACAGGTAGAAGGGGGTGAAGACACTACAGGGGGAAAGGGGTGAAAGACACTACAGGGAGAAGGGGGGTGAAAGACACTACAGGGGGAAGGGGGGGTGAAGACACTACAGGGAGAAGGGGGTGAAGACACTACAGGGAGAAGGGGGGGTGAAAGACAATACAGGGGGAAGGGGGGGTGAAAGACACTACAGGGGGAAGGGGGGGTGAAAGACACTACAGGGAGAAGGGGGGTGAAAGACACTACAGGGAGAAGGGGGGTGAAGACACTACAGGGGGAAGGGAGGGTGAAAGACTCTACAGGGGGAGAGGAGGGTGTGAAAGACTACAGGGAAAGGGGTGAAAGACTACAGGGGGAAAGGGGTGAAAGACACTACAGGGGGAGGGGAGGGGGTGAAAGACACTAAGGGGGAAGGGGGGAAGAGAGATGCCACAGAAAGGACACAGAGAGAGAGAGAGAGAGAGAGACGCCACAGAGAGAGAGAGAGAGAGAGACGCCACAGAAAGGACAGAGAGAGAGAGACGCCACAGAAAGGACAGAGAGAGAGACGCCACAGAAAGGACAGAGAGAGAGACGCCACATAAAGGACAGAGAGTGATGCCACAGAAAGGACACAGAGAGAGAGAGAGAGAGACGCCACAGAGAGAGAGAGAGAGAGAGACGCCACAGAAAGGACAGAGAGAGAGAGAGACGCCACAGAAACGACAGAGAGAGAGACGCCACAGAAAGGACACAGAGAGAGACACCACAGAAAGGACACAGAGAGAGACGCCACAGAAAGGACAGAGAGAGAGATGCCACAGAAAGGACACAGAGAGAGACACCACAGAAAGGACACAGAGAGAGATGCCACAGAAAGGACACAGAGAGAGAGACGCCACAGAAAGGACAGAGAGAGAGACGCCACCGAAAGGACAGAGAGAGAGAGAGACGCCACAGAAAGGACAGAGAGAGACGCCACAGAAAGGACAGAGAGAGAGACGCCACAGAAAGGACAGAGAGAGAGAGAGAGACGCCACAGAAAGGACAGAGAGAGAGAGAGACGCCACAGAAAGGACAGAGAGAGAGACGCCACAGGAAGGACAGAGAGAGACGCCACATAAAAGACAGAGAGAGAGAGACGCCACAGAAAGGACAGAGAGAGAGACGCCACAGAAAGGACAGAGAGAGAGACGCCACAGAAAAGACAGAGAGAGAGACGCCACAGAAGATAAAACTGGTTTGGACCCTTTCTTCTCACTTTATATTTTCAGATGAAAATTGGCTTTGCTTCTTTATTATCATCTGCATGATACATATGTGCTAAGAGTCCCATATTTGCATGTACTATAATTTTTGGGGCATTGTTCTGTCAATTCTTGGCATTTTGACATTTCTCAGTATGCCTCTCACTGTGCACAGTGGAGAACACAGCAAAAGCAGCTTTTTAACAAAAGTATGACATAATATCTTAAAACTCACTATTTTGCAGTGTTGAAGGCCCAGATTAGGCTCATGAGGAGACAGAAACACAGATTTGATCTGTATACGGGTTCTGTGTGTGTGTGTGTGTGTGTGTGTGAACTTGTTGAAAATTGTGTTATATAGATCCTTAAGGAGTGAAATTAAATTCAATTAAGGTAATGATGGTGGTAAAATCATTGTTGTTCAGTTTAGCATGTGCTCCTGCTCATTACCGGTCAGTTATGTAGCAGGTGTCATTGATTGAATTTTAGTACAATAAATGGGCAAGATGCAGTCATGATGTAGGAACTAACAGTAACTAATGATTTTGTACTGAAAAGTAATTACTATTTAGGAAAAAAGTTAGATTATGCTACAGCTAAATATTATTAAAATGTTCTGATACATAGATTTATTATTTCAAAAAATGTAAATGTTTCAGAATGTAAAATCAATCTTCCGAAACTGTGCTAATGAAGAAGCTAGACTGCCTTCAGGTACATTGCCACATGTATTCACAAATACAGTGAGATTGTATATGCTCACTGTGTTCCTTTATTTATTTTGCAACTGTACTATTCATAAAGTTTTATTAAGTCCTATAATCCTATAAAGAACTCATATATAATGGCACCACAACAGAGTTAAGCCTAGTTATGAACATGTAATGCTGCTTTTGTAAAGTTAAATCCATTAAGTTTAGTTCAGCCTACTGAATGTAGCCATAGCAAATGTATTTCCCAGACATGATCCAGTACAACAAAAGGTGCATATAATTCCATCTCTGTGTTTTTAAAATGTCTCTAAAACCCCTCAGAAAATTACTCTTATTTTACATTCATCACTTATTGAGTATTAATGTCTTGTCAGTTAGGCAATGGAAAGATATATTGTTGATCTGTGCTTAGGGCATCAGTTGGCCTTAATCTGACCCTGCTCATGGCTATTATATTATGATGGGAATACTTGAAGACAGCATAGATTTTCAATATCTGTTAAGAATATATTTTTAGATTAGAATGTGTGTTTTTTTATATTAGTACTATTAACAGTATTATTGCTGTAGTTTGTAGTCTTGTTAACTTAAAAGTCTTACATTTTGTGGGTTAATGCTAAAACTGAGTTCAGCATATCGTGCCATAACTCAAATGTGTTGAGGTGTTCTTGCTACTTTTATTGTGTATTAATATAGTAAAATTATAACAATGGCCTTAGATTTTGTGTGGTGATTAAAACATTAAGATCAGCCATAATAATGTGACCTGCCTAATATTGTGTAAGACTCCTTTTGCCGCCAAAACAGCCCTGACCCATCAAGGCATGGAGTCCACTAAACCTCTGTGTGGTGACATTCTGTCATCAAACTAATGGTGGCCACTGGTCATGTGACCAAGCTCATGTAGACCTTTCTTACAGGGGGATACTCTTTACCCTTTGATGTGGTAATTAGGTAATTCAATACCTTTACAAGTTAGGAAGAGAACACCACTCCCCCTATCTCTCACTTCTCTTTTTTTCTTGGCTGTGCATGTGAGCAGAAATGGGTTAGGTTTTATCATGGTGAAGCATGGGTGAGATCTGATGATGTTTACTTATAAGGTTTAGTTGTTATTGTTGTTTAGCAGTTATTGTTGTTGTTCTAGTTATTGAGATTGTGTGTTATCATTTGTATGTTGCTGTTGTTTTGTTTTTGAATAAATGTTTGTTAAAATAGACAGACCAGAGTTTATATATGTATGCATACATAATTCATACAGTTTGGTTATACACCACATTCTGAAGGTGTGCTGTGGAATCTAGCACCAAGATATTAGCACCAGATCCTTTAAGTCCTGTAAGTGGCAAGATGGAGTCCCATGGATTGATGTGGTTGCCTAGCATATCCCACAGATGTTTATTTGAATTGAGATCTGGGGAATTTGGAGACAATTCAACACCTTGAACTTGTTGTTGTGTTCCTCAAACCATTCCGGGACTATTTGTTCTTTGTGGCAGGATACATTATCCTGCTTAAAGAGACCAATGACATCAAGGAGTACCATTTCCATGAAAGGTAGGTAGTATGTGTCAAAGTAACACCCACACAGGTTGGCAGGTTCAAGGTTTCTCAACAGAACTTTGCCCAAAGCATCACACTGCCACTGCCTGCTTGCCACCTGTCAGTGATCGGTGTTATGGCTGATCGGTGTATGTGATTAGGGTGCGAAAAGTGTAATAATATTTTAAATACATTTAAATATCTGTATTTATTTGTTATTTATCGATTATTAAATACAAATTATGAAAAACATGTGCTTTTTAAATTATTTATCTTGTGAGGCCTTTATTAAACACATATGTGCATTCAGCAGATGTACGTTCCTTGAGGGGATATGAAACTATACTGCAAATTTTACAAGGCATTGTTAAATATTATACTAATGGTCAGGTCCTTGTTGAGCTTTTTTTGTACTGAATCGTCTTTAGTATGTTAAGGAATGTTTTTTTGTGTTCGAAGCAGATTGTATCGGTTCCCGAGAGAACTACAACAATCCTTGTTTTCCCATTTTTCAAGCAGATGTCAGATCATTTGTTCCACTTTACAAATCTATTTAAAAATGTGTTTCTAGCACTCGCTGGAGATATTTCTTCATTTCCATACCTTTTTTATAGGTCTGTTTGATGTTTTATCCAACCCATTTCCTGTAACCTTATTAATTTAGTGCATTCTATAAACTGAGAGAAACTATTAATTGAAACGTATTTCTTTCAAAGCTGCATGTGTTTTTTCCCGAAATTTATTTATTTGCATTTTATCTGGGGAACGTTCTAATGCAGGCACTTTATATAATAACAAGAAGAGCTTTCCTTATTATGTTGTTAATGAAAAACCAGACTGAACTGGAAATCTCACTGTTTTTGTGTAGTATAAGAAATATTTGGAACTGAACTAAATATTTATTGATATATTGGATATATCTTATAGATTATTAATATGTATATTTATTGGCAAATAGTTCAATGATTAATGCAGATTGATTATTTTGGGGACGTTAAAGTGGTGTATTCAGATCTGGGTAATGTTACAGATTCCATTGCTAAGCGAAAATCTCTATTTATTTCCTATAAAGGCTTTCATTTTTCATTTGAATGGGGTTTGAGGCCTTCCTGCAAAATCTCCACTTTTCTTCATATCTCTATCATGCCATAATTATCTACTTTTAGTGTTGTTATAATTAACATATATTATCATATTAGCACACATCTTTACATTGCTTCACAGAATTTTTAACTGAGTTACAAACTAGATATCCAGGGAGTAACCAACAAAAAACTAATTTTGATAGATAAAAACAAACTGACAAATACAGTGGAGAGGACCCTTCTTGCAAGTCCATATACTAGAGAGAATGAAAAGACAATGAATCGTAAGGTAAAATAAAGGGTAGGTGCAGAAAATCCATTCAGTAGGTAAAAATGGAAGAACTGTATCAGTTATCAAAGGATGATTAGATGGAATAGTCTACTGAGTTGTGCACTTGTATTGAGGATTTTTTCCAGGTTGAAACCAAGGGAGAGTACACAAGTTTTTGTGAAGCTGAGCTCCTGGTCTACAGGATACCTCTAGAAACATCTTGCGAACAGGAGAGGGAAGAGAAAACATTGGGGAGAGGGGACATTTAAGAATGTAAATGCATAAAAAAGTAAGTTTTGACAAAGGATGACATTTATTTAATACATTTTTTATGTTTAGAGGTCATGAAGAGTTTTATATGTTGGATCGTATGTTTGACTTCATTCCTTAAATAAATAAGAAGAGGCTTTAGAAAATGGAGTCTCACAGTAAGATGACCTTGGTTGTTTTAATCAATGAAAGTTAAAGGAATGTCACCTAGAAAGTAGCTATAATAAGGAAATGAAGTAGTTTTTTTTGGGACTCTTTGGTGAGAGAGAGAAGGATTTGACCTTTAGTGTTTAAACATAAGTATGAATGAAAAAGAGTGGGCAAAATGAAAGGACCCCAATGCATCAGTCATGATTAGTTGGTAAAATAGTTGTGTTTTTATTGGTAAGGGTAATTTTGGATTAGGGGATGGAAATTATTTTAATATTGGAACATTTAGGATGGGATGTCTGGCACACGAATTGAGACATGGAGAAAGATATCCACTAATCAATCGTTTGCTCTCTCTGTAATACCTTCATCAAATGTCATAATTTTCTCCTTTTTGACCACTTTCTTCATTGTTTAATTATTTTATTTATGGCATTGGTTAACTTTATAATGTCAAAATGTATGCAATTTTTATTGTCATATATATATACAAAGCAAACAATCTGAGAGAGAGATTCTGTGTTTCTGTTTGTGTGGTTTTATTTTTTAATTAGAATAGAATACTATTTAGTGCTACAATAAATTTGAATGACGTTAATGGAAGGAAAATTCTTGCACATACAATTATCATTTGCAGTGAGCCAATAAATGTGTGTGGACAACTACGTGTGTAGAATTAATTCTATACATATTCCTACTAATAGGATGACTTCACATGTATCCTGAGAATTGTATTGTTATAAGAAAGTACCATGTGATGTGTTTAATTACCTTAATTAATATTGCAAATTAATAGATATCCATGGGTATGACAATGAAAACAATTCATTCAATCAATCATCTTAACAAGACAATATATTTTGGACATGTGATATTATCAACATCACTATTTATCAGAAACAAAAACCTCCTACATAAAATGTATATTTTTCTATGGAATGTTAACTTTAGTGAATGCCTGAAGACACAAGGAAAATACGTGTTTTTCAATAATCGCATTAAACAAATCTGGTAATCAACAGGAAGTCATCAAATATCAATATTTCTCTTTCACTTTAAAGACATCTACTATATATATGCATCTACTTTGCCAGTATATGTAAGTAGACTTAGTTATATATGTGGATGGATGACTTCTGTGGGGGACTTGAAAGAGACTTTACACACTTTGGAGAATAACAGAATTAAAAAGCTCATCAGCTCAATGTTTTGTCCTATAATGGTGTCCGGGGCCACCATCAGAAATGGCAGGGCTCCTTATTAAAAAAAATGCTGCCTTCCAATTTCACTCACTTTCCCCCCACCCCCACCCCACCGAACCCTCAAAAAGTCAGTTTATCCAGGTCTTTGTATATCATGTCAATGATCTAAATACATCCCTATTACCTGAATTGCACATCCAAGACTTAATAAGCCACAGACAGATTTTCCAATAGTATGCCACAATTTTCCCATTAATATGCCACAGCCAGTATGCCCATTAAAATGCCATAGACATTATGTTCCTTAATATATCACAGATAGTATGCCCATTACTATGCCACAGTGAGTATGCCCATTAATATGCCACAGCCTGTATAACTATTAAAATGCCTCAACCAGTATGCTCATTAAATTGTCACAGTCCATATGCCCATTAATATGCCACAGCCAGTATGTCCATTAGTATGCCACAGACAGTATGCCCATTATTATGCCACAGACTGTGTGCCCAATAATATGCCACAGACAGTATGCCCATTAACATGGCACAGCAAATATATGCCCATTAATATGTCACAGCAAGTATGATCATTAATATGCCACAACCAGTATGCTCATTAAAATGCCACAACCAGTATGTCAATTTATATGCCACAGACAGTATGCCCATTAAAATGCCACAGCCAGTATGCTCATTAATATGCCACAGCCAGTATGCCCATTAATATACCAGAGACAATATGCCCATTAATATGCCACAGTGAGTAGGCACATTAATATGTCACAGCAAATATTCCCATTAATATGTCACAGCAAGTATGCTCATTAATGTGCAACAGCCAGTATGCCCATTAATATGCCACAGCAAATATGCCCATCAATATGCCACAGCCAGTATGCTCATTAATATGCCACAGCCAGTATGCCCATTAATATACCACACACAGTATGCCCATTAATATACCACACACAGTATGCCCATTAATATGCCACAGACAGTATGCACATTAAAATGCCACAGCAAATATGCCCATTAATATGCTGCAGACAGTATGCTCATTAATATGCCACAACCTGTATGCATATTAAAATTTCACAGCACGTATGCTCATTAATGTGCCACAGCCAGTATGCCCATCAATATGCCACAGCCAGTATGATCATTAAAATGCCACAGGCAGTATGCTCCTTAATATGCAACAGCCAATATGCCCATTAATATGCCACAGTGAGTATGCCCATTAAAATTCCACAGGCACCGAAACCTTGGATTGACTTAGCACAAACGGGCTTAACAAGATTTATCTGGTAGGGAAAACGCCCTCGCATCCAAGCCAGGCTTTTGATGTTGAAAGCGGATAGGGGTGGATTAGGCGTGCCTAATATAAGCGAGTATCACCGGGCGTGCCTATTGGCACAGGCCTTGATCACACAAAAGGATAATTATAAGATCGAAGGCTGGTATAGTGTCGAGAAAACCATTTCGAGAACAGTAAATTTGAGCCAACTCTTTTGGAAAACACAGGCTAAGAATAATCATGGGCATAAATTGGATGAGTTGCCTTTGGTATTAAAAGACCTGATAAATGTTTGGAATTCCTTCCAAAAGAGCTGGAATCAAAGACAAAATTCTATCTGTAAATGCTATTGAGACAATATCGTTAAATGTACCAGACCTAAGTCTAAAAAAATGGCAAGAGTGTGGACTGAATAAAATTGGAGATCTGATAGAGAATAATAAGGTAATAGATTTCTAATCACTTACCCTCTATAACAATATACCAAATAGGGAAATCTTTACATACCTCAGAGTGAAAAGCTATATCGAGGAGCATTTATATAAAGGCTCACAAGCAGAGATCAAGGTCCTAGAGGAACTAATCACAAACAATTTTTTAACAAAACCAATTACCAAATGTAAATCTTTGTTACAGAATATAGAATCAGTTTGCATAATTCCGGCTATAAACAAATGGGAACTCGACTTAAATGCCCAGATTAATAAGGTAGACTGGCTTAAGTCACTGAAAATTGCTACTTCAGCGGTGCATTGTCTAAACCTACAAGAAATTCACTATAAACTCCTAAATCGGTGGTATTTAACACCTTCAAGAATTGCTAAGATATATCCGGGGTCAAGTGATACATGCTGGAGGTGCGGATTGCAGGGGGGAGATCTTTACCACATATGGTGGAAATGCAAGCCTATACAATTATTCTGGAAAATGGTTGGAGTAAAAATAGCTTTAATTTGTGGAACTACCCTTCCCCAAGCCCCAGAAACCATCTTGCTGCATCTAGATGGTTCAAGTTGGCCCCAAAAAAATAGGTAGCTTATTTTACACTGTTTGACAGCGGCAAAGCTGCTTATAGCAAAAAACTGGAAATTAACTACAGCCCCAACATGGGTCCAACTAAAGCCCCAGCTTATACATCAACTTAGGATGGAAGAGGCAATAGCCTACCAGTTCAATTTGGGACTTTGGAATAGGGAGGACTGGAATAGCTGGATCATGAGAATACAAGGGATGTAATCTCCAGCCTTATCTCATCCCTGCCCCCTTTCTTCTCTTTATGCGGATTATCTGCCCCCCCCCCCCTATCTTAGCTGATACGACATATAGATCCAACAATCTTTAATCTGATAATCAAGTTTGCTCTACGTACCTGTGGGGGATCACCCAGTCCTGCGCGTCCTGTTCTTATGTTAATGTCAGTATGTCTAGGCTATGCATTTGCACTTAGACCATATTGTGTGCATTGTTAGGTGGAACCTTTACATTGGGTGCAGTGTTTAATGTATGGTTTTGTTTTTTTTTTTGTTTTTTTGTTTTCCCCTGTATTTGTCGTAGTATGATTTGTACAAGTCTATGTGTTTCTTTTTCTTTTCTGGTTTGTATTTGAATTTTCATAAAATATAAAATAATGAATAAAGATTAAAAAAAAAAAAAAAAAATTCCACAGGCAGTATGCTCCTTAATATGCAACAGCCAATATGCCCATTAATATGCCACAGTGAGTATGCCCATTAATATGTCACAGACAGAATGCTAATTAATATGCCACAGCCAGTATGCCCAATAAAATGCCATAGCCAGTATTCTCATTAATATGCCACAGCCAGTATGCCCATCAATATGCCACAGCAAGTATACCCATTTACATGCCACAGCCAGTGTATGCATTAATACGCCACAGCCAATATGCCCATTAATATGCCACAACCAGTATGCCCATTAAAATGTCACAGCCATTATGCCCATTAAAATTCCATAGACACTATGCTCATTAACATGTCACAGCCAGTATGTCCATTAATATGCCACAGCCATTATGCCCATTAAAATTCCATAGACACTATGCTCATTAACATGCCACAGCCAGTATGCCCATTAATATGCCACAGTGAGTATGCCCATTAATATGCCACAGCCAGTATACCCATTAAAATGCCACAACTAGTATGCTCATTAATATGCCATCACCAGTATGCCCATTAATATGCCACATACAGTATGCCACAGGGCAGAAGTGTTGAAGTGATTACAACAAAAACCAGATTCAAGTGAGGATTCGAAAGTTGGACTGTTAATAATACTCGCACAGTTGCGCCTTGGCACATTTTTTCAAGTCTTTAGAGAGGATAGTTACCAGTGAAATAGGCTTGTAGTTTGACAATTTGTTTACATCACCATTTCTGTGGATAGGGACAGCTCTAGCCATTTTCTAGGTTTTGGAGACATAAGCAAAGGTGAAGTAATTGTGGCACTGAGTCTCAGCAGCAGTGACAGAAATAGGTTTTGCCCACATTGTAATTACATTTTTTGTTTGAGGAGATGTGCTGCTATTTCACTGTCTGATACAAATTCTGGTACAAATTCAGATTCAGAAATGTGTTTGGCTAGGGGTGATACTGAGCAGGACATAATCCTCAAATTGGTGTTTTGCAATCAGAACAGTTTCACAGCCTACAAAATAGTTTATGAATTAAGTTTGCCATTTAATAATGTAGAACTTCATTATGTGATTATATTGAGGTGGGTTATGACCTGTGTAGGGGTCACTTCTTCTGGGTCACCTGTGAGAAGTGCTGGAGAAAGAGATTCAGAAATGTACAGTAACGTTTTCTGTTGTTTAACAAGGATATTTGGCTATGGCCTGGCCAATACGCTCAGTTATTTTAGCTTTTTAGAACCTTTACTATTATAAAGAAACATATTCCACAAACAGTGAATTTCCTTGTGCACTTTGATATAGGTAAGCTGCTATATTTGCCTTAAGCTGTTCTAAAGGTGGGCTTTTTCATCTGAGTACACTTCTTCCTATCTAAGCAATTCTATGTTACAGCAGAGACATTAAGGAAATCTTTCCATTTAAGTCCAGTGTTAGCAAGCAGCAGGAGACAATGAGGTGATATGCTTTCTTGCAGAGTGACTAATGGCTTTAATATAAAGTAAGAATATTTCCTTAAGAAATACCATGGGGAGAAGTGTATGTAATTTCCAACAGAAGAATGTTTACTGAAAGTCTATGTAAAACCACACTGATAAATATTATAATTTTACCAACAAAGCTAAGTAACAAATCTTCTTCAAAATGTTAGTGAACGTAGTTATTAAATTTGGTTTGATATAACAAAAGAATTGACATTGCACGAAAACACACATAACAGACTAAAATGAAAGCACCAAAAATACAGTTGATAATTATTAAGTTAAGAAATTCTAAATGATTAACAAATAAGATGTAGGAGCTGGTACCAGGCCAAAGTGACCTCTGGGTATACAAATTAAAATCTAAACAAATGCACAGATATGTGTCAATTAATTATGAAAGCCAACACTCATGTTGGAGGAGGCACAAGCAACCTTCAGATAAGTACATTGTTTAATCTGTACAATTGATGGCATCTGAACAATGTATGTACCTGAAACTGACCTTGTTATTCACAAGTACTTTTTTCAACAGACAAAACAAATATTTAAATGTGAATAGATAATGTAGTTAATCTCTTGAAAAGCCCTCAGATTTCATTATCATAATTTGTTTAGGTAAACTCAGTCATGAAACAAATCACAACACATAATTAAAATACCAAATTATACTGAACACTGAATTGTGCTCTATACAGTTAGTAATATTGGATCATAAAAATCATGGAAGCAAATATGTTTTTCCCTTGTCTTATTTCAGTGTATTGCTATTATTCCCATGTGCATGATGTTCACATTATATTCCCTATAATATTCCAGAAATGTATCATGAAGCTGATAAATTACATAAAATGTAATATAATACTCATAGATCAAGACTACACAAAACAGTTATTATGTTAAAGTCAGATTCAATTGAAATAGAAGGTTCATGGAAGGAAAACATTATTAGTATACAGTGCTCTTGCATGTAACCACTAATAAATCTTAACATCTGGAGGTGTGTATGAGGTAAAATATAATTGTGGTCCAGATGGTCTTTAGCCCTCTTTGTTATCTACAATTTAGTAGCACTGAATATACACTATTTGGACAAAAGGTATTGGGTAATAATTATTCAGTTTAGATGTTTCAATCAGAATCTTTGCCACAGGTGTATAACATCAAGAACCCAGCCATGCAGTCTACATTTACAAACATTTGTGTAAAAAAAAAGTCATTCTGAAGCGCTCAGTGAATTCAGGTGTGGTATTGTGACAGCGCCAAAAAAACCCAAAGAAAAACAAGTTACCTGCGCTCTCTCCTTTATCCCTATGTATTTTGGTCTGCCTTGACGTTGGCAGGTGGGCTCATCCTCTCATGGCCATTGGAGGTAACTAAAAACCTCCATTTGTTTTAAATACATAGGGATAAAGGAGAGAGCGCAGGTAACTTGTTTTTCTTTGGTTTTTACTATATATTGGGGCTGATGTGTACTGTAGTCATTGCTGCCGCCCAGTGATGGGAGTGAGCGCAGGACTTTTCTTTCTGTATTTGTATCCAATTTTTGTATTACTCAGCCTTGTTACAATGCAGCCGCCCATCCCATGTGTTCCCTATTAAGGGTTAATAATGTATAGGGGTGTAAATAAAAAACACCCTTTTCTGTCTCATTAGAGATTTTTGCCAGAGGCTCAAAGAAGCAAGGTGAATGGTTAGAGTTAGGACCCACCTAGGGGGGTCTGCCTTGACGTTGGCAGGTGGGCTCATCCTCTCATGGCCATTGGAGGTAACTAAAAACCTCCATTTGTTTTAAATACATAGGGATAAAGGAGAGAGCGCAGGTAACTTGTTTTTCTTTGGTTTTTACTATATATTGGGGCTGATGTGTACTGTAGTCATTGCTGCCGCCCAGTGATGGTATTACAGTTAGATTAGCCTATAGGGTTAAAATTAAATAATTTTTAGCATAAAGGACAGGGTTAAAATTAAATTTAAATATATTAAGGGATAACATAAGGGTTAGAGTTGGGGTTAAATTTAGTGTAAGGGTGTCAAATTTAGGATTTGGGTTGGGGTCAAAAGGTCAATATAGGGAAAACCCCCCACTATTTTTGGTTTTTGCCCCATAACTCACAAAAAAATACAGAAAAATATGGAAACATGCATATTTCTGAACAAGGGACAACCTTTAGAAACTATTTAGATGGGGTATTTTTTAATGATTGTATTTGTGTAAATTATATTTTAGGTCAAAGTTAGAACAAGTGTTGTTTTTTAAATTTGTCATCATAGTTTATGATTTGTTTTGTAGTAAATTATAAGATATGATGAACATAATGGTATCTAATGAAAGCCCTTCTTATGACAATAAAAACAACATATAATTTGTGTGGGTACAGTATGTGAGAAAGAAGAAAATTACAGCTAAACACAATGTCAAGGTAAAAATGTCTTGGCACTTAGGGGTTAATGTTATGTTGGTTTTAGACAGGATTTCCACCATGTTACCAGGTTGTGTGCTAGAGCTACCATGCATTCGCGGTATTATGTATAACTGTAAAATGAATATAATCAAACACAGCTTTACTTCCAAACGTCCAGTATTCAATACAAACCATTAAATAGTGACATGGATTTGCAATAACATGAGGGCTGGATTTACAAATTAGATGCTCTATGTAAGAATGTTTTACATACCCTGAAAATTTAAATGTAAAAAAAGAAACAATGTAAAAAAATTGGTGAAATTTTATCGAAAGTCATCAGGCCAACGTTATGTCACAACTTCATTGTCTGCAACAACATCCTTAAAAAGTGCTAGGCAGATCTGTGACATTGGTGGCACAGATAACAGATAATTTATAAAGACATGGAGGCTCCTATTATGATTGTCTCTTTCTTTAATTTCCCTCAGCAGCAAATGAAAAATGTACACCCAACAATGAAGCAAAATTCAATGGCTGTAGACCTATTTATGCTTTGGGGATGAATACAAAGGGTTATTTAAAAATTGAGACAAAATTGGTTACTATGGCTATATCTGAGGCTGGTCCACAGGCAAACGGCCTCTTTTGTCCACACTTTTATGACCCTTGATAAGGAGCAAACTAATATCAAGAAAGTATTTAAACTGAAGCAGAGCTTAGGGCAATCTGGCTGGCCGAGTGGTTACTGAGAGAAACTTTTATATCTCTAGGCACACTAAAACTTCCATTAAGCTGGTTTTCTATGCTTCATTTCTTCAACACCCTCAGTTGTTTCTTTTTTCTGCCTTAAGGAATATGAAACTAGGACTTCCACCTTTAGGAACTCTTCTTTGCCTGAGCTGTTTCTGGCCCTATGTAGACCTCTCCATCGGATAATATACAATCTCCTTAACCAGATTGGTCAAATTGATTCTGCATGAGGCGGGTGTAGACACCTTACTCATCGGTCCCCACTCCATTAAAGGGGTTGTGGTATGTAAGACAGCTTCCCTAGGCTTTCATTTAGAAGACCTCTTTAAGGCAGGTGATTGGTTGAGGGAATCTACTTTCCATGTTTTATATATGACCAGATTTTACTAATATTATGAAATAAAGTATTGATTTATAAAGAGACAATTATTATTCCCACCCTAAACCTTATATTTATATATTTTAAGTTATTTGTTTTTTCCCCATACCAGTAGTTATTTTGGAACTAAATACTATTTTGTTCTTCATGTAGATTTTTATTCTCCTCTATGTTACTTCAGTAATAATGATTTTTTATAAAAATGTGTTATTGGTTGTTTTTCTTACATTTTTGCAAACATGTATTATAATATATTTTTCTCCCTTCTTCTCCTTAATGTGCAGCTTCTGATGGAGCATAATCAGTTATATATGAGAGGGGAGGGAAGGAAATATGTTAGGACTGTTCTGATTTGGTTGTATTTTTCTTCAACATTAAGTATATATTTTTCAATTGCTGCTGAGGGAAATTAAAGAAATTCAAGAAAAAGCATGATACTTGCATAATATTAATAAAATCTGGTAATTTTCAGTTATTCATACTTGATAGAGAGAAAAGTGGAAAAAGGGATTGTGCTCAAATGATCTCTCATACACTAAACCAATAGAAGTTTTACCCCACTAGTAGTGTTGAGCGAAACCGAACCGCACTGTTCGGGTTCGTACCGAACATTACGGTATTCGGACCCCGGACCTGAACACGGACATTCCACTGTATGTTCGTGTTGGAGTTCGGGTTCGGCTATAAACCCAAAGTCTATAAACCGAAAGACATTCGGTTTATAGATTTTCGGTTTATAGAATAGCAATAGCATTACATGTTTTCCATAAAACGAAAGTCTATAAACCGAATGTCTTTCCGTTTATAGACTTTCGGTTTATGGAATACATGTAATGCTATTGGCTTTCTATAAACCGAAATAGAGTCCCTATTCATAAGAAATTCTTATGAATGGGGACTCTATTTCGTTTTATAGAAAGCCAATAGCATTACAAGTATTCCATAAACCGAAAGTCTATAAACCGAAAGACATTCGGTTTATAGACTTTCGGTTTATAGAATAAATGTAATGCTATTGCTATTCTATAAACCAAAATAGAGTCCCCATTCATACGAATAGGTCAATTGACCTATTCGTATGAATGGGAACTCTATTTCGGTTTATAGAATAGCAATAGCATTACATGTTTTACATCTGAGAGTCAAATAAAACCGTCAAATACTGTGCTTACAGCGCACTTTAAAAAATTCTAATAGTTTTGGGTGGTAAATAGTACATTTGCGTCTTGCTGTGCACTTCATATCTGAGAGTCAAATAGAACCGTCAAATAATGTGCTTACAGCGCACTTTGAAAAATTCTGGCTACCTCCTCCTCCTCCTCCAGCGCCGCTTCCCCCGCCACGGTCACCGCCTCCTCAACCTATGGGTCACTTAGTATAAACTGAAAGAGAATACCCTGCACTCCAACCCTCTCTCAAATGGATAATTCTGTTGATCCTCCTGGCAGCCATGCTTTAGATTTAGATTTATGTTGTTCCAAAGCTAAAATAAAAGATTCCATCTAGTGCTATTTTATGGCTCAGCTGTTTTTTTAATTTGGATGTATTTTATGTTATTTGAAGTTATTTTCCTATCCATATTTGTTTGCAGGGCATTTGTCCTACTCTAACCCACATTTTTAATTCCTTTTGCAGCCCTCTAGCCCTTTCCAGACTTTTTTAGAGGCATTTTAGTGCCCAAAAGTTTGTGTCCCCATTGACTTCAATCGGGTTCGGGGTCAAGTTCGAGCCCAAACCTGGACTTTTTTCCGAAGTTCGGCAGAACCAGCCGAACCCGAACATCCAGGTGTCCGCTCAACTCTATTCAAGAATTCATGTAATCAGCTAATTCAATTTTATTTTGGTCCTTTAAATATTTATGGAGCCTATTCATTAAACTGTGAAATGTGATGAATTGAAAACTGGGTTCTTTTTTCTCCAATTCACCTGTATAAGGCTGGTTTTAACAAATTGGCTTCAGTTCACAATCATTTACCAGTTGGTAAATAGACTCAATTAAGTTTAATAGTAAGGAGTCCTGTTTCTGTAGTATTTAAATTCTACTTGTAAATTTTGTAAATTTAAATTAAACAACATGAAAAAGCTTCAACAAACTATATACATGAACATTCAGCCCTACATGCGCTTAATATTTAGGGTCAAACATATTTCCATACATTTCTGCAAGACTCAGGGAATATATTTACAGATTAATTTAAGTATAAAAAATGTATGTTCACTCTCGCTATAAATAAATGAATATATATATCATCACATGCTGTTTTAATGTTGGAATTACATATTTCATGATTCCGTAAGAATGATAAATCAGGTTATTTACATTAGGAACAGTGGGGGAAAAAAAATCATATTTTCTCAACTTTTATGATATTATAAGAATTTGTAAAAACAATTTAATAGTATAAAATTGCATTAGCGTGATGATTACGGTTGGAGTCAAAAGGTCAATGTAGGAGAAAATGGTTTAGATGTAGCAAAATGCTACTTTCAATTATTGCCAGTTCATTTGCAAAAACACTATTTTTAAACTCAGGATAAATATTAGAATCTATTTAGCAGGTTGTTTCATTCGTTTTTGTAGGTAAAATTGTATAAAATTCAGAAAAACTGGGGGTTTACATATTTCACTATATTCTACTATTTATTTAGAGTAAATTATATGATCAAAATAGTATCTAAAGAAATTTCTTCTTATGCCGATAAAAACAATACTTAATTTGTGTGGGTATGGTTAAAGATAAAGAAGAAAATTACAGCTAAACACAAACACAACAGAAGTCTTAAAACACCCTCTGTCCTGCGTGAGCAACATTCCAAAAACATTCTCTTCCATAGGGGTTAAGGACTGATGGCTGCAGGGGGGGACCTCTATAGGTAGCTATAATCACTGATTTACAAGAGTCTGGTTCCCAGCATAGCGCTAAGCTCTAGTATCTTTTAACTAAGAACTAAAGCCATTAACCCAGTATGGAGCTAACTTGTGACCAGATGGCGCTCCCCCCACCAATATTGAAAAGATGTTGCCTGATCTTGTTCAAGTGAACAGCATGTGATCTCATGAGTTCAATGTTTTCCCTTTCTGTGTTGGACCACCACACCCCCGAGCCATTTGATTAATGTGCAAAATTTACAGCAAAATTGAGCTTACATCTGCTTCTTTCAAGCTCCCTGGGAT
Source organism: Pelodytes ibericus (assembly GCA_036172795.1). Taxonomy (NCBI): domain Eukaryota; kingdom Metazoa; phylum Chordata; class Amphibia; order Anura; family Pelodytidae; genus Pelodytes; species Pelodytes ibericus. Next base: position 107,321,605 of record CM069858.1, on the reverse strand, counting down.
TTGTAGAGCGGGATCAAATGGGGTGTGAAACCACTTTGGACCAAACAAGAAATACCTCTGAGAATACAGCTTAAAACTTCGCCAAGTCCTGTTTTATGCTATTAATCAAAAATTCTGGGGCCACTCAAATCTATGAAGAGAGTAAAACTCAGGTAACAGCTAGTGTCATAGCAATCCCCTCCATAAATACCAGACAGGTGAGCTTCAGCCCTTCTAGAGGGCCAATACATACATTAGTGGACTATGATGCAAACCATGCTGGCAGAAATACTTTAAATAGAGAAAAGTACAGTAAATGAGGATGAACGTATAAGCAGAATCTGAGAGAGTTCCACTGACCCAATGTTCTAGCCTCATCATATGTCAACACAAGTTCTTAAAGCCACTGTCATTGGCAAATACAAACTGCAGACTTTTTTTGCTGAGGACATCCAAACAAGTATAGTGTGCAATGACATCAAATCAATGGGGGCATGCAGGCAAAGAAGAATATAAATTAGATATAAATGGAAGCATCTGCTCTATATGGGGAAGCATGGGGGGGGGGGGGGGGGCTTAATTTGCTTGTATGGCAGTGAAACCACAGTCTTTTATGCATACATGTATACAAATATTTGAATAAGAGATACATGTGAAAAATAGGGAAATATATTTACCTTTGACATAAGGTCACACTTGCTGACTTTGAAGAAAGAGTACTACCAAAATATATTCAATTATGTCTCCAAAAAAATAGCTCATTTGATCACAAATGTAACCTTTTTAACGTATTTTTCGGCACTTTTTCATGCACAAACTATGGTGTTTTGCTTAGGATATGTTCTACAGGTTTTGTACAAGTACAGGGAAAAGCCCTTAAATGTTCCCCTTTATCTCAATATTGTAGATAAACCTCACATGCATATGTATACAATAGTTTTTGGAAGTTTCAGGGAAGATATCACAACATGCTTTAACCTTATCCCCATTCCCCACCTCACACCTATGAAGTCAATTGTCTCCTTATCCACCAAAAAATAAGAACTTGACCTTAACTTAATAGGAAATATGCATGGACAAAGGAGACAATTGACACAGTGACGAGGGATTAAGCCACTAACTATAGAAGATGCAACTGTTATTTTGACCTGCACAGTAGGGGTCGCTGCACGCTGCAGCACTTTGTGAAAAAACGCCACTGCATCTTCATTGGAATTATCCCTCTGCCTATGCCTAATTTAAAAACCCCTACGCAAATTTTCCCAAAGTTTGCAGGCATTCAGATGCAAGTGGAAATAAAGAGAAATGCAAGGCAGATGGAGGTCCTTTAGAAGATGCCTTTCTGGAGCTGGATCCAGATTGCTCATCCATGATGAAATATTGGAACCAGCCCAGGCCCCCCTCTGGTAGCCCAGTCACTGACAGTGAGCTGCCCACTCTTGCCTGGTGTAAGCCAGCTGCAATAGTCCATCTTCCTCCAAGATCACTTGCTGGGATGTTCGCTGTGCTGTGTCATGAGCCATCATTGCATGCTGAGTGGTGCGATTGAGCTCACACAAGATTAATCTTGCCTAACAGCTTCCCTAACTCGACTCACCACCTCCTCTGAGCTCCTTTTCTTCTGTATGATGCAGCTCCTCTTCTTACTGATTTGATTGTGGGAAAGATTGTGAGCTTGGGTTCCTGGAACGCCGCACACCATCAGCTGCGTGAAGATGGATGCCACCTTGATCCGCTAGGGTTGAGAAACTCTTTACAGCTCCTGTCTCTGCAGATATTACTTGAGTTGGCACCTCCTTACCAACAGGATTAGTTAGCATTCCTAGCAGTTCTCTGTATCCTCAATGGAATGGGACTGGGTCTAGGAGGAGGCCTGGATCTAGGGGCCTAGCTACAAATTCAGGGAGCCCAACTGTCATTCTCAGAAGAAAACCCTTGCTGTGACTGGGCAATTCCTTCCAAAAGTGCCCTAAGAGCTGACACTCCCTGTGTCTCAGCTAAATCACAGACATGTGTCACAACCTCCTATACTTCAGCCACTGCCCCATGAATAATTTCAGACACCGACATATGAGCTCTTCCGGAATAACAATACTGATGATGACATGTCAGCTTTAGGGTGCTAACATATCACTGGATATTGATAATTGTTAACAGCTGTTAGGACATGTTTACTCTCCTGCCATGATGTAACGTATATTAGCCTACAGAGTGCCTCTGCTGCTGTCGTCAATGATTGGTGCTGAAAGTTGTGGAAGCGCTTTTGCAACACTTCAGTGGTTAAAAGGAGGTAAGATTGCGTCCTGATGATTTGGATGCCCTGCAAGTGATTACTTTATTCCTGCCTGTGCGCCTTATAAGCAGCTCTTTCGTGGACCCCACACTGAGCCAGCTGTAGTAAGGGTCACCCTGCCTTTTATGATTGGCATGATATATAAAGTTCATGTATTTATGCATTAGTATGAAATAGCATGGTAATGCATCAAAGTGTATGACATGTCAAGTTTATGTATTAATTGGGATGGTATACCACATTTATGTATTTTCTGCCTTGGCATGATATTCCAAGTTTATTTATTGATTAACATGATATATCATGTTTATGTATTTTCTGTTTATTGGCATGATATATTAAGCTAATGCATGGATTGGCATGATATGCAACGTTTATGCATTTACTGCTCATTGGCATGATATTCCAAGTTTATGCATTGATTTGCATGATATGCTATTTATATATTGATTGTCAAGATATACCAAGTTTATGTATTTACTGCTCATTGGCATGATATTCCAAGTTTATGCATTGATTTGCATGATATGCTATTTATATATTGATTGTCAAGATATACCACGTTTTTGCATTAACTGCATTGGCATGACATTCCAAGTGCATATACTGATTGGCATGATATGCCAAGTGTATGTATTTAATGCTAGTTGGCATAGTTTACCAATTGTTTACATTGATTGGCAAGATATACCAACTTTATGTATTGATTGACATGGTATATCAAGTACAGGTATTGATTAGCATGAATCAAAGCACACTGTGCAGAACATGTAGTAAAATCTATAAAAAAGCAATGTTAATACAGTGAAAGGCATATTACAATAATCACACAGGTGAATAAAAACTTACACTATTCACAAACATTTGCCAATACTGCTGAACGGAAGAATTTTTCCAAGTTTGAAATTCCCATCTAAATTCCCTGCAAATCTCTCTTCTATCTAGGGTTGGTCTCTGCTCTCCTCACTGTGCTTTCTCCCTCATACGTCACTGTCTTTCTTCCTAACCACTCACACTCGCATACATGTTCCAATTCACTCCTACTTCATTGTTACCCTTCCTAGCTGTTCACATTAGAATTCAAATTCCCATTTACAAGAACGTTCTTCCCTTCCGAGTGTACATATAATTGAAACACAGACACACCACTAGAAGTGATCGACAGCTGCCAGACCATCTCAGTCTAAATGATTTCTCTGAAGTCTTGGCTTTTTTTGACAAACACTATTTTAAACTACCATGCAAAAAAAAGTAAAACATGAAGAAATGACTTGTCATATGTGATTTTTTTTCCGGTCTTTAATCCCTCTTTAACTAGGTGATATGTCCCCTACTGATACATATTCACAAGAGAATCTGTATCCATGCAAATAGTTTGCATTGGCTGCCCCTGGATGTATTTGATGTGCTAACCTGATAAAGCTTTTTCCATCAGTTTACTAACTAGACTTAATCTGCTTGTTTGCGATCCTGTCCTGACCCTTTGTGCTACCAATGAGAAAATAAAATCTATGCAATTACCTTGGACATGATGTTTGCCCTTAATGTGATACTGCCAGCCTCTGACCTTATATGTTTATGATTAATTTTCATCTACAACACTCAGTCTTCAGTTTTTAGTCTTCATGACCACTGCTATGTTGGTTAATTTCTTGTACATTATTAGCAGATAATTGGTGTATGATGTATTTAAAATTGAAAATGTTCAGACTGTGTAGTATGGAGAGCTTAAATTCTTATCGTTTCAGTGGATTATTCATTGTTTACATCTGTTCATCATTGCTTAATAAGGAAACTATCAGTGTGATTCTTTGAAAACTATAATTATGTATGTTTTTGTGGTTCATTAGAAAAATACAATCTGTGACAAACATGGAATTTTATTAATGCAGTATGTCATATTTGAGTATTTTACATTTCTCATGTTTTGCACTTAACCAGTATTTTACATTTTGGTCAAATATTGTACTGGTGGTGTATGAAATGTGTGTTTGTACATCAAGTGTACAATTTGATTTGGGTGAAGACCTAGCTGTACAATGAATCTTTGATGCATCCCATGTTTCCCTTTCAGAAAAGTTCCCAGACCTGGTTTTCTCCATTGCCTGATAAACTGGCATTTGATTTTGGTCTGGTTTCTCTACGTATTCACCTCTAATTAAGGACTTCTATAAACAACTCTGTCAGTCATGAAAGAGACAATTTCTGGAGAAGGAGGAGAGAGAGACTATGAAAAAAAAGGTGCACCCCTCACCTCACTTCCACACTTTAATGAAGGCTGTTGGTCGGAAATCGTAGCGAATAACAGATGCGAGGTGGAAATGTCTTGATAACATGTGCTGGTATCGAGAATCTGTAGAAGAAGATGCTACATCTCTGTTCAATAGCACTTACACGTTTTGATATTTAGCAAATTCATTTAGTTAGCTGTAAAAATACAGAAAATAGATAAAACTAGAAAACATGTTGGAAAAATGTTCAGCTAAGCTGATAAGAAATGGGAGATTATGTGTATTTATAATGCGATAACAAAAAAAGTCTGCCATAAAACCATCCTTTTTTAACCTCTCCAATTGCAATCTCACTATGCAATATCTTCAACTCTTTAAGGGCACTTACTAACACAGAACCTAACACTAAAAGGATATTTTATGTCAGTGCAACAGAGAAAAAGTAATCCCATCAGTGGTATCACAACCATACCATCACCTGTAGAACTATCCCCATATAAAATAACCAATTTAAAGAACCCTTCAACCTTTTACCCTCCTAATTACAATTCAGGGCCATTAGTGCCAATGAGACCTGGTCCTGGTCACTGAGGAACTTAAGTCAGTTTTTAAAATGTTCTAAGGATTTTGATGGCAACATGTTCCTGCACAGCGTTTTAACCATGACTACAAAATGTACCAAAAGACCAGTTTCAGTGGATTTGCTGTAATTGCACTGATTTGGAAGTCTATGATACACAAACACAGTTAAAATAGGGTTTCAAGAAAGGTGTAACCCCACAAGGCCATAATGGCTCTCAATATTTCCTTCAATATTACAATAAGAACCCTAAACTTTTTGCCTTCACCCCAATATGTAAGGTACTAAAAAAAAGAAAATCAATGCCCCCACTATGTAAATTTTGGGGGCCCCTCTAGGGCAAATATTTGTTTTTTTATTTTATTTCATTTTTTTTAATTTCTGTGGGAAATTTGGCAATTTCTATGATAGATGGATTCATCCCAAAATGAGTCTATGGGGATGATAGAGACAGGTTTTCAGGTTTTTGTGTTTTGGGCTGCATTCAATTTCGGAAGCAATTAGCATGTAATCAATTATGATGGCCGAATTGTACAGCTATTTGGGGTCACATCAATAAATTTTTTGTAGCTCAAAATTCGGCTTCATATATGTCCCCAAAGTGCCCAAAATCATTCAGACCTTCGGGCCAATCATTTGAGTCCAGAGGTTTTGAGTATATTATGTAGACCCTATAGATAGTGTTGTATTGCAGTGATATATAGGACCAATGTGTAATATTTAACAAATATGCCTAATGTTCAGTGTTTTTTATGGATTTTTTTCTTGTGTTTGCAAAAATAAATTATAATCAAGAATTCCAAAAGGTATATAATAATTTCATTTAAATTGCTTTTAAAGTCATCTCAAGAAGAACGAGAGATAGGGGACTGAGGGTACCAAATATAAAAAAAATTGTATCAAGCTTCATTAATGTCACATATAGCCCCATGGTTCAGAGAGTTCACGGAAGAATATCCCTGGTATAAAATTGAACAAGTGGGCATAAAAAGGACACAATTAAGATCACTAATTTGGACCCCAAAATTAATAAAAGAATGTGAAAATCCCATAGTCCATGATTTAATAAAAATAATTGGGAGTCCATCTTGAAATCATATTGGCCCAAATATAATTTAAAATTAATTATGCAGATAAAAATATTGGAAAACCTGCTCCCGAATTTTAATATAAGAAATTGGCTACAAAATGGATTGACAAACATAAATCAAATAATAGAGAAAAATATATTATCATTTAACACTTTAAAAGACAAATATTAACTTGAACAAAAGGAATAGTATAATTACTTAAGAGTTAGGCATTCTACAATAAGTCAAATTCTACCAGAGGATAATGAAGAAGATAAAAAACTAGATGAATTTCTCCTGGGGAAGTGGCAAAGGAAATTAACAAAAAGAGCATATGACGCACTGGATAACCTGATCACAATAATAAAATGCAAACATATAGAAACATGGGAAGGAGAACTCTCCATTGCACACCCAGCAGAAGATTGGTTGAGAGCAATAAATCACACAAAAATGTGTTCATTCATCCAACCTAATAGAAACCTATAATAAATTAATTCTTCAGTGGTATCTAACACCAGAAAAAATGGGGAAGATATATCCAAAATACACAGTACAATGCTGGAGGTGTGGAAGTGAAGAGGGATCCTTCAAACATATATGGTGGGATTGCCCTAAAATAAAAACACTATGGAAACAGATCGAAGTAAAAATAATACATTTGATAAACAAAGACATTAGGTTGACCCCAGACTTCGCCCTTTTCCACTTAAAACCACCAGTACAAGAAAATGAGTTACAATTCCTGCTGATCCATATAATACTGGCTGTAAAGATGGAGACTGTTAGGAATTGGAAATCCTCCTCCTCTCCATCTTGGGCCAAAGTAGAACAACAAATTCAAGCTCAAATGGAAAAAGCTTTTTGGTCCAATAATGGGAAATCTTTAATAATATATGAAAAAATATGGTATAGATGGATCAGTAGGAAGAATCATTTATAATAACAACATTTAAAACTTAATTTAATAATCAAATTTAGCTAGGCACCAACCCAAGAGCGAATGTGGTGTGCATGGACACAGAGAGTGTGAATGTGGAAAAGAAAGTTTCAATGCACCTGATTGAATTAAACTTATTCTATGAAATTTTATTAACACAATATGTATTTAAAGAACACAAAATGTAACCTTTTTCTATGTTTGATAAAATAAAAATAAAAAATTATAATCAAGATTTATCCCTTTTGATTTTTTTTTTTTTTCAAAGTACCAAGCACAAACAGTATAGTTTGGTCTAAGCTTGTAAGTACAATATTATTTAGTATATACATTTGACAGAACCGTCTTATAAAGAATTGCTCTATTAACAAGCTGTGGTTCTGCCTGGCAGCACTCTCCTTGTATTTCTAAGTGCTCAATAACTTGCATTGCATGTAAGTGAATGTGCTCAGCTGCCATCTGGTAAATGACTTTGGAAATTAGTTGGAGGTTAATTCTCTGCTTCATTGGTCCCCAAAAGTAGCCAAACTGTAATAGATTCTGATTGTATTTGTAACGTACTTTGCCATGTCAGATAATGAAGGGATACTACACTACTGGCATAGGATAATACAGTTATGCAAAATATCAATGAAAAATAACTAACACATATTAACATGTCTCTGCCTAATTAACCTCATGACATTTTATGTGACTTTATAAAACGTATTGCATTGTGAACATGCAATCACACTTTTTTACATATGCCAACACTTTCAGTTGTGGGAATTGCAATTTTTAGCTTATGGTATCCATCACTTATCAGGTGTACTTCTGCACCTGTTTGTTTACACGTGTGTGGAAGGAAAACTTCCACTCATAAGAAGAATTTTTTTTCAATTACTTGGTCATTAAATACACCTAAGCATATATTTGGCATATTACATATACTGTAATTGTTATTTTAATGAGATCTTATAAACTTTATATATATATATATATATATATATATATATATATTACCTTTCTTACTTCCATTGACATTAACATTTTCAGATTGTTCAGCTATTAAACAGTTGTATTTAATGTGTTACAACAGCAGCAGTAGAGATTAAAACTTAGCAATAAAGTAATTTATTGGTGAGTCCCAAGGGTTAGCTGTACCAGATGCCTGTATTAAATAACTACTCAAGCAGAGGCCAAATGAATATGAAGAGGTAATGAGCCAAAAAAAACTTTGTTTCAAACAAATGTACACATGGTTCCGTTTTGTTTTTCAGTGTTTCCAAAATGAAGGATTTCTTTTAACTTTTCCAAATCTTGGCATTGTATCTGCTTATTTTGCTTAATATTACTGAATTAATTACTGCTATTGGTTTAATATTTTAACTATGCAGTAGAGTCTTGGTCTCTCAGGGAGGAAAATTTGATGGCTTTACATCTGACTCTGAAATCAATTATTTCACAAAAGTCCTTGTGTGAATATGTAATTCAAAGATTATTCCAAAAATAGTGGTGCCCTTTGAAGAAAATAGGCACCATAAAGCTTTTACATGCTGGGTTACCATTTCTCTATGATAAAAGAATGATATTTTCTCCAATGTATTTCCTTTGATTAATTATTTGTACTATAATAAACACATAGTATAAGTAATGGAAAAACATGTTCAGCAGCTTAATGCAAACAGATTTCGTTTAGTTATTTTGTGGTATATTGTACGGTTCTATGTATCCATTTTGTATATGTGTGCATGTTTGAATGCATGTGAGCTTTCAGAAAGGGCAGCTCTAGCGATATAATTTACAGTAAAGTAAACAAGGTGAAGATGGATAATAATTATCAAAAAAAAACACAACAATTTGTTCAATGCTATTATTACGCTATCCAAAAGCCAAATATTCTAAGCTGGAAGAAAATACAAAAATGTATTCATAAAGAGACAGAAGAGCAGTCTAAATATTAGTCACAATCTCAAGATGCTGTTTAACCCCTTCATGACCAGACTGTTTTTGGAATGTTGTGCGTTAGTGACCGAGGCTGTTTTAACACTTCTGAGGTGTTTGTGTTTACCTTTAATTTTCTTCTTTGTCAGTTGCTGTACCCACACATATTATATATTGTTCAGGACAAGAAGGGCTTTCTTTTCATGACATTATTTTGTTCATATAATTTATTGTATTGTGTAAAAAATAGTAAAATATGGTTAAAATTAAAAAAAATAAACACTTTTCCTGACTTTTCTTTGTAAATTCTTTTACTAAGCTTCAAAAGCTAATGAAAAAACGTGCTAAATAGATTCGACTATAGGTCCTGAGTTCAGAAATACCCAATGTTTATATGTTTTTTTGCTTTTTTTTGCATGTTTTAGGTTAATGAATACAAGTAGCATTTAGCTGTTTCAAAACCATTTTTTTAAAAAATTAGCGTTAGTGACACTGTAACACCGATATCTGATATAAATCGCTGAATAACCCCCCACATGTACACATTTTTATAAAGTAGACATCCCAGGGCATTCAACTTGGGGTAATTTGACACTTTTCACTCTGTCATTTTACCACCAATCTTTGACAAGTTTTGACGTAGTAATTTTTTGTGTGTTTTATTTCCACACACTTTGAAACTTAGGTATGAATTTAAAGGGGTTCGTCTATTTTATTGCCAAACAAAACCCCAATATATGTTCAGCAACTTCCCCTGAGTATAGCGGTACCCCACATGTATAGGTTTGCTAGGTTTATGTGGCAGGTACAGGGCAAAATTTAGGATATGGTTATTGCAGCTTTAAAACGTGTATTTATTATGTAATACTTGTGACTACATTTCCTATCATGCTCAGCCAGCCAAAAGCTACCGTAGCAGAATAGGAAATGTAGTCTATAGTAGGAAGCACCGATTTTTGCTATCCTTGCTATCCTGCGGCTGCATGGATCAAATATCCAGCTGCTGCGGGCCCCTATCTACTGCTGAGGGCCAATGCAAACCACTGGCCCAACTAGCAGTCTTTTTTTTTTAAATAAAATATCCCTAGAGGACCACAGACAGACATAACATGTCATTGGTCCTCTACGGAATAACTTTTTATTTTATACAATTTATTATTATTATTTTAAATTTTTTTATTTATTTAATTTTTAATTATTTAACTCTAACCTTAACCCTATGGTTAGGGTTAGTACAAACCCTAATTCTAACTCTAGGATTAGGGTTTTGATGAACTCTAACCCTAACCCAAGAGTTAGGATTAGCACAATAGGAAAAAAAAAAAAAACCTTTTTTTTTATTAAAAAAATCATTTGGGGGGGGGCTGGTTGTTACTGGGGGGGACCAGGGGGAGATTTGACACACTATATTTAGTCTCTCCCTGCCCCACGATCACCGTGGAGCAGGGAGAGACTATAGCTGTCAAAGCAGGCACAGTTTCCTTAATGTACACCTCTATTTACCTTGAGAAAGGCTTTTTCATTTATATTGTTAAATTGTTTTCTCCGTATTCTATGTCATATTATTTCAACTAAGCAATAATTAAAACATCAAAAATAGAATGAATGGTGGTACATTAATAAAAAGATTTCTTATCATTCAGAATTTCTTTTGTTACTGTTGCAACAGTTCAATAAGAGACAATACAGTTTTCAGCTTTACATGGTTCAGCTGAAAGAATAGTATATTCATGATCTCATTCAAGTTATTTTTAGCACCTATTATTATGTGAGTCTGTGAATACAAACAAAATGTTCCTGTAAAATAAAATGGATATGGGGTTAGATACAGCATATTACAAGACATTTCTCTCAACATAAAGGAATTCTGCTGAAAATGTTATATATGTGCAGCAATTCAGCTAGCCATGCACCATTTTGTAGCTATACCTTGAAAGAAAAAGAAAAACTGATATCTTTCCTCACACAGACCTTCAGTAAATTTACTGGCAGTCAGTAAAAACAGTAACGTTTAGTCTGTCAGAAAACAACATTTGATTGTTATTTAAGCAGTATATCAGTCTCCATTCAAGCAGTAGGAGTCAAAGAAGAAGTTTTGCTTCTGTTGTATTAATGTTACATTGAATGAAATCACTAACAGCCCTTTGGGCAATCTTAATAAAGGTGACTATCAGTAAAAAGATACTGCAGGGGGCAGAGCCAACAACCGGCGGGAGCGGTCACATCTTGTTGAGTAATACTTACAAACTCTAAGCTTCACAATGTCTCATCAGTATAAATATTGTAATCTTATTGTACTCTAAAAAGTTAAAAACATACAAAATTAAACATGAATTTGGACATTTGCAAAGGCTGCTGAAATACACAAACACCTCCTGAGGAAGCTGGGATTCTAGAGAAACATGTAGAGGATATTTTGTCTTGGAATAGTGGGACTTAGCTGCTGGACAGTGACTCCTACTTGCTGCTATTTTCTACATGCAAAATTTGCACATTTGTTTGTAAGTGCAATTATCCTTCCTTTATATTCTTGTCAGAGGTACTATGCAATTGTCGTTTTTTAGAGTACAAGAAGATTGAAAGATTTAAACTGATGAGCCGTTGTGAAGCTTAGCGTTTGTAAGTGCAATCAGTACAGCACACTGCACTTTCTCTAACTGTGTAAAACTATGTATGTATTTTAATTTTTTTGCATGAGTCATATAAGCGAGGCTACAAGCCTGTTTAAAGAAAACCAAAAACGTATCTGAGGAGCCTGTTTTTCATAGACTTTTGTGAGTGTAATCACCCACTATACACTGATTCCTATATATAACAAGGTTTGCACTATTGTGGCTTTTCTTTTTTTTCTCTACATGTACATGGCCCCGTTTTTGGAGTGCTGTGTTTTGTATAAGTGCTGAGGGAACACTTTACAGGTGCGGCAGTACTGCAAGGAGAGTATAGTTTTAATGTTTTCACCCATGGTGTAATTTCTCCTGTGTGTGTGGTTGTAATGTATAAACTTGGCATATCATGGCAAAATCAGCATTAATGTATACAATTTTTGAAAATATTATTAAAATGTAGGTGTTAAAGAAAGAAAATGCCTAAATATAAAACTACCCTAAAGAAAAAAGTTTTACTAGTAAATATTAATTCACATGTAAACAGGCAGCGCTGCCAAAAAAATGTCAGTTCACCACAGAACTTGTCAAATTAATGACAGGTTTGGCAAACTTGATATTTTTTAGATAGCAGTTCAGGCAAACTGGTTGGATCCTACCACTGAATAAAGGGTAATACTATGGCATGTGTGCAGGCCTGATGCCCCAACAACAGGTCCCCAACGAGGCCTCTCATCACATCTACATCACAGTAAAAAGGATGTGTTTTCTCTGTGCAGTATTTGCATTGATACTACTGTATATCTTGAGTGCTGAGAAGCTTTATTATTTATTATTTGTGAAAATGATCTGTAATCCAAAATTACCCATTATCCAAAATACTTCTAGTCCAAAGCATTTTGGATAAGGGATACTCGGCATGTATATATTAACACAAAAAGCATACAATACACTCAAAGGAAGCGTTATGCATGATATATGACATAAGTACGGTATACGTGCAAATGGAACATATATAAATACAAATGTGCTGGTATATCAAAACATTAATCTCAAGGACATCTCAAAAATACCTTTAGTGATCTAAAAAAAAATGTAATTCTAATAGTACTGTCCTGTATGTTTCAACCTAAAGTCCAGTAAGTCAAAGTATAAGAATGTGTCCCTGTAATATAATTAACAATGATGCACAATAATAATGCAACAATTAATCATACAAGGAAACAACTCATCCCTAGTGTGATTCATCTCAAAGAAGGTAAATCAAGTGTTTGTTGTATTATTTCTCTTCACATATTCTCCACATGGAAAAGGATGTGTCCACCAAATCAAAATCCACCACACTACATAGAAAATCAATCTGTATATTCTGATTTGGAGCATAAGTTCTTCCACACGGGTTGATTAAATGGCTTGTTTAAAAGCTAGCTAATGTAGCAATACATGTTCTTCAAAATTATCTTTTTTCCCATAAAGTAAGCTTTTAATAGGAGCTACTAAGTCTAGATCTGGCTGTTTAATTTCAAAAGATTTAAAGTAAACGTTCTGTTCAGTAGATGATTGCAATTTAATTTATATGTTAAATATTTTAACACACCCTTAATATTTGTCATTTTTACTCATGCTCTTTTTGTGTCACTGTACTAACTGCAGACTGTGTACAGGTGACTATTTCAGCTTTACAAAAAAAAAAAATGTCACTGTGACATCTCTTTTGGAATCCATCCATTTGGTTTCAATTTGGATCCGAACAAACAACTGTCAGAGAACAGATGCATTGAAGCTAACCTAATAACAACAAGCTTCACTTATGCAAATGAAAGGGGGGGGGTGAAGATTTATTCAGAGTTTTTTCATTTCACACCTGAATGAGAAGCACAGTATAAAGCCATATAACAGATGCTCTTTTTAGATAATGTCAGACTATAATGTTTGTGAACTACGTGTGTCAACCAGTTAAATCAATGCCATATATGTTTAACTGGTGTTTAGCAAATTACTTCCAATCTGTGTAAGTCATACAAACAGACTAAAAGGAATATTTAGAATTTGTAGCTATGATAATCTGAGCACAATTTGGCTTTATTATCTCCCCGCTGTCTATCCCTGAGCAATTTTTGCAATCTGTCAAACATCACCAACCATGACAACCATTTTTACTTCCAAGATACCATTCATAATATAAAGTATTCTGCTACTGGATTTAGAGCTAATGGAAATTGGAAGAAGCATTACAGTAAATTATAATGTTTATTTTTTTTTCTTTAGGATTATTCAATTGAGACATATACCATATGAAAAAATGTTTCTATCTTTAAAACATTCCTATACATTTTTAATGTGTTCATACTTGTGTAAACATATACTCTTACATATTGTAATATTAATACCATTTAAGGAAACAGGTTTATATCACAGTGAAACTGCCAAAACATAAATAATGACTGAGCCTTGTTTCATTAAATAAGTTTCTTTATGTAATTTATTATAAGCCCAGGATGTAGACTGAAACCTCATGTGATTATGGGGAGTAAGAAAAGGCAACTGTGCACTTTGAAATGTGATTTTCACAGCTAGACATCAGTAGTGTGTATTTATTTATGGAAAGCCAGGGAATAATACATACGTTCTGGCTCTTATGTTATTAAAGACATGCCTCGGTCAAGCTTCATACTCTTCAATAAGCTATGCCTTATGTTCTTATTCCTAGCTCCCAGCATCCCATCCTTCTATTTAACTATTCATTTAACTCATTCTAGTGGTCATCTTGTTTTATCTCTAATTGTTTAAATGGGGGGGTTTTACATCGATTTTTATCAAGTTTCTAATTATTTTGGATACATATAATAAGCATTTTAAAAATTGGAGTAAATGGTACAATGTTTGTCATCAAGTCATTACATAAATCTTAGTTATAAGTCTCTGAGGTTTACAGATTAGTACACACATTTTACAGAGTAACATGTAATGTTAGAATTAAACGTAGATAACAAACCCTGCTGAATAACTAAGCATAATGTAACAAACAAAAAATGTTTAAACAGCTGCCAGACAATTAAACCATGTTTTAGATAAAACAGTGTATCAGTGCAATAATAACATTTAAAACAGTATTGCAATAATGTAATAATCGACAAAAACATAACAGAAATTATATTAGGAAAGGAAAATAAGAATTAGCGTGAGGGAGGGCTGCTGTAGATGAGCTTAAAGGTCAGAGTACTGACCAAACCACCACTTGCCCAAAAATCTCATGAGGTAAGGGTGTTTGCCCTGGGATGGGGGGACAAATATGGAGATTCTCCATTATGTAAACAAAGTGTCAGCTAGAGGAGATTTCCATCTCAGGATAATGACCATAGGTGGGGGGGGGGAGGGGGTATCTGGTCACTTTACATTGCAGTGGCCAATCATTATTACGGTATAGTCATCAACATCCAGTCAGTCCTGCATCAGAGCTTAGTTGGCTCCGAGAGACCTGTTCCTTTCACTGTAGTATAAGTAGTTAACTCTATCAGCTGGTAAAGGCACAATGTTCAGTGCCTGAAGAAAAGCCAGAGTAGTCTCAAAAGAATCCAAGAAAAGTTGACTGTTCTCTTTAAGCACCATCAGGAATTGTGGAATTCCCCACTTGCATTTCACCTCCTTGGCATGCAAAGGGCCATGAGAGGAGTCATTGTTTTCCTCCATGCCATGATGGTGGCAGATACTCTAAGCCTTGAAGCTGGCACTGTTTGAGGAATGTTTCTAAGCATATTTACCTGTCAGCCGCTGAGTCCAGTTTCTATGTGACATCTCTGGGGGAGTGCTGGGGTACCTTCAGGGCCTATTTGACTCTGAAGCAGTTATTTATTCCTGAGGATTCATAATCTGGGTGGAGGTGTATCTGACAGTCAGATAATTCCAGAGAGCATTGGGTCCCACTGCTTCCATTATAGTTCTCACCCATAAGTTGTTGCCAGCTATATAAGGAAATTCACCTTTGTTTTCAGATCCTCATGAGCCTGCAAAGTAGTGGCTCTCTAAGTTACTATTGCCATCATCCCTGGTGTCAGTGTGGTAATGTCCGTTCAGACTCATGTCAATTCAGATTCAATCAAAGTCTGCAAGTCACGGTGTGACTTGACTGGGTGCGTATGTCTTCTCAACGACTCATCCGAGTTCTCATAAGAGTCTTTAGAGGCTGCACTTGGTTCTATCAGTGGAGTAATCAGTTGAGGCCTAACTTGCCTCTGCAGCATTATGCCATGTCTCGACTTAACATTTGATTTTCCTTGCTTTTATTTCTCTTGTTCTTCTTCCCCATATCTGGGGTTGGCTTGTGGGAGGTGGGTCCAACATATTTGGCAAGTGTGGCCATCAAATAACAGGTTTATGTTTAAGGTCAAAAATTATAATTTTTGGATGTGCTGTACCGCTAGACCTTCTGCTCAGTTATTTACCAAACCTGACCTGTTAGAAAATGTATACTTAACTTGCAATGTCTTTGAAAAATAATGTGTTTTGTCATCGCTGTGACAAATGCTTGTCATTGTATTTATAACATGTAATGATACACAGGAGCCGTCACTCATAGTGATAAGATTTATTCCAAATGATAGCAACGTTTCAATCCAACAGGATCTTTATTGTTTTTATGAATTTATAACATGTGTTGTATTACACATTTTATTTTACCAAACATGTACAGTCTGTCTGCAATTTCAATATAACATAGATAGATAGATAGATAGATAGATAGATAGATAAATAGATAGATAGATGGATAGATAGATCTATAATACAGATACATTGTTGTTGTTGTGTTTATGACAGGTCCCAAACACACACTTCTATGAAATGCTGTATTTAGCCAAATACAACAGATAAGCCTGCAAAACCCCAGTTACATATCTAATAAAATTGTTAAGCATGTGACAAATGCATTTGTTACATTGTTTTGTTTTCTGAATCCTTAACCATTATTTTGTCTACCGTATTGCATAATCTCTCTGTTGTATGTTCTGAATAGTCCATCCTCCACATGCCAGAGGTAAAAAGAAATTAGGTTAAAGCTCATGAGCGACAGACAGATTCTGGTTGGGCCTTTAGTCCCTTCTCTTCCCGGTTTCATTAAGGTTACAAGTTGTTCTGTTTTGACCTGGACAGTACATTATTTGAATACGATGTCCAGGCAAAATTAAAGAACATACATTGCTTTCTACAGGAGGATGCCATGATATTTTTGTGGTGTCCAGTTATTTTAAGTAGAGTCTAGAATTTTTGACAGAGCCATCAGTCAACCATAGTGCCAAGCCATTCTTTGGTTCAGAGAGGGTCTATTCACTAAATGGTGAACTACTGTAAACTCCTAAGTCGATTGCAATTAAACTGAAATATTATGCATTAACCCCTTAAGGACAGAGCCTTTGAAACATTTTTGTCCATTCTGGACAATGGCTATTTTAACATTTCTGTGCTGTGTTTAGCTGTAATTTTCTTCTTTGTCGTTTGCTGTACTCACACAAATTATATATTGTTTTTATCGGGACAAGAAGGGCTTTCTGTGGATGCCATCATTTTGATAATATCCTATAATATAAAACTTTAAAAAAAAATTAAATAAATTAAATATGGAAAAAATATGGAAAAAAAACGTATTTCCTGACTTTTTTTTTAAACATCTTCTCATCAACAAAAACGAACAAAAACAACCTGCTAAATAGATTCTACTATGTCTCCTGAGTACAGGGATACCACCCATGCATAGGTTTGTTGGGTTGTTTGGGGGCTAAAAGGCCACATTTGGGAGTTGCAGTTTTTGTTTTTCCAACTTGAAATTTTCACTTGCAGACAACCTGAGCCCATGTCCTATTTGGGACATACTTGAAGTCAGCTAGTGTATTTTACCCCATCAACCCATATATTTATTAAAAGTAGGCACTCTAGGCTACTTAAAATGGTGGTATTTTAACACTTTCCATGCACTAATTCTACCACCAGCCTTTGCCAAAGTTTGTGGTAGTAATTTTTTTGTGGTTTTTATTCACATACATTGTAATTCAGACATGAATTTACAGATTTTGGTATGTTTCACTGCCAAACAACAACCCAATATGTGTTCAACAACATCTCCTGAGTACAGGGATACCATCCATGCATAGATTTGTTGGGTTGTTAGGGGGCTAAAAGGCCACATTTGAAGGTGAGCATTTCCAACTTGGAATTTTGACGTGTAGTCAGCCTGCGCCCCCATGTTTCATTTGGGACTTTTTTTGAAACCAGACAGTGTGTTTTACCCAAAAAAGCATATATTTTGTAAAAATTGAAAAAAATATATATTATAATTACAAACTTCCATTATACAGCTCTGTCTCCCTCCCTCACTAAAATTCAAGTGAGGAGAGAGAGGCAGATCTACACGGCTCGGATCAATATTTACAACAAATATTGATCTGACCGGGCGAATTGTGATGCTCATGTTTGCAATCACCAAACCGCCTTTGCCACTGATCAGCTGTTACTGATCGTTATAAATGCGATCAGACAGCTAAAAAAATTTTTTACTTTAAACATAACCCCTAACGGGTACAATTAACCCGAAGCGGGAGTAATAAAAAAGTAAAAAAAATATATAAAAAATGCTTCTGCAGCAAGATTGCTTAGGCAGTGATCTACAGCAAGTAATGGGGTTAATAGTTCTTAAAAGAGCCTTTGTTATACTGTAATGAATTACAGTAAAAAAAATTAACCCCTAAAGAATGCACAGACAGCAATACATGTGTTGCTGTGTATGATCACTGCGTACACAGCGATCAATGGCAGGAAAGGGGTTAAACACTTGAAATGGCTTTTATAAAAGCCCTTGATTTGTAAAATGTTATTAAATATTTAATTTTATTATTTTATTTTATTTTTTTACATTATCTGATCTGTCTCTCTCCCTTACTAAAACTCGTAAGGAGAGGGAGGCAGATCAATACTTGTCAAAGGCAATATTTACAAATATTGCCTTTGACTGTATGATAAGTGCTCATCAGAGCACTTATCATACATGCCTGCACACAGATCACACAGATCTGCTGTGCAGGCATCGATTGGCTCCCCCTAGAGCATCGGAAGTGAAATACATTCACTTCCGATGCTCTTGCCAGTAGAAGGGAAGCACTGCCTATACACCATTGGTTCTGGGGGAGCAACACCAGAGATGCTTAGGAAGCGAACGATCGTTCGCTTCCTAAGCACATGTGTGCAGGCGGCGCAGCCATTTTTAAATGGCTGCTACGATCACTCCGGGGAGTGATCGTAGCGCACCCCTGCACATTTTTTTAATGTTGCACAATGTCTCTACCTATTTAGTGCATGACATGCCAGGCACGTGCTCAATTTGCCGTGATGTGCCTGGCAAAATCATCTGTCACTAAGGGGTTAATAGCATGTTTATATTCTCTTGAATGTGAATTAAAGTCGGTTTATTGGTTCATGGTCCTCCTTTTATGAGGAGCTTGGTTTGTGTTTTCTTTTTCTACAAATATAACTTAAATCAGCTCTACTACTGCAAATCACAAGTGTTGGAATTGTGGTAAATTTGTGTGATTATATTTTAAATTTGATCATTTGACTGCAAACTGAGGGTAGTTCTGAGGGTAGAGAATAGTTTTAGGGCTTAGCTTTCCACACCCTGAAGAGTGAGAAAATATAACCCCAGGTAATGTTGATTTAGTATTGTGTTACATTCACACAATGAGTTTTGGGTTCCTTGTGGCAAGTCTGAATAAGAAGGTGCGCTAGGTAGACTATATACTACAGCGTGCTAGGTTTTATAAAGAGCTGGTACTCAGAGTAAGTATGTCTTCAAAGTCACCTGTAGCTTGAGAGGCAATAAGAGGAAGAAGAAAGATTAAGCACTGGATCTATTATTTCCCATGAGAGCTAAGTGAAAGAGTTTTTAAAATTGAAATGTTTAATTCTCTGTGATCTTTTTTTTTTTTTTCTTGCTAAGAAATAAGCTTATTTTGTATTAAAATGACATCAAGATTTGTTATAGAAAAATAACCTCACAGCAGAACATTACAGGCTAGCATTGCATTTAGATTATGAATGAACAAAACAACTGTCAATATTAAATAGGTCAGAAGTTGAACCAAATCGGTATGCCAATGTGGTATTCCTGACAAAATATAAGAAAGCCTGATAATTCACCAACTCCCTAAACATCGAAAATCCAGCTATGAATCCTATAGTGTATTGATGGTAGCTTTTCATCATAGTTTTATTAAACTGCTTGAAAATCTACTCAGGATCAGAAAAAAAGAGCATAAAATGTTTCAGCATATTCATTTTATCATGCCTTAAGCTGACTGAAGAATTGTCTTATAACCTGTTCTACATTTTCTTCTGTACCCTACATACTGCTGTGTGGATGCCATGTCACTGGAATCATAACACAATGACAATTAATTCTTGCACACATAAGAGTTTTTAGTATTTAAAATGAAATTGATTTGTTTGCCACCTTTTAGTGCACTTATTGCATTTCCCTCTAATTTATTCTGGAATCTATCATTGTGTCTGTATTCTTCTGAACTAGAGATGAGACTCTTGGCCTGCTTTACAAAAGGTAGATCAGTATGATACTAGCTGCCAAAACAAAGATTTTTAGGACTCTCTTTTCTCAAGGTTGATCTTTACTCCACATCTGATGTTGTCTATAGAACAACTTGGAACATTGTTGCAATCGACTGGCTCTATCGGGTATTTTAATATGTTAAAAGCTAATTGAACAATTCAATTTAAAGAAATTGAGGGTTCCAAGAATCTTACCACTTTTGACCTCATCTGATTCTTGCAGTTGATATGCTTTGCTAAAAATCATTAAGGCTTTAATTTGGCACTACCAAATTCACAGACCTGAAATGTTCTTGTATATCCAAACCTTTAACCCAAAGAAAATTCCAAATGTCAACACTCTATACATAAATGGGAATTCTGTGGTTATTATTAGACCAATTTACATGTATAAATAGGAGAAAGCGCTCAACTCTACTCTGGAATAGGAGAAATGGGAAAGTATTTTAGATGAAATTAACAAAATATTTATTTGTGTAAACTACAAGGATTGTCGGATATTAATAACCATAAAAATATGAATATGAATTATTAATTATGAATCATTAAAAAAAATATGAACATTGATGATTCATATATATGGGTCCGACCAAAAATACCCATATCAAGAATTCTTTATTTATATAGAGAGTTTGGATGACGTTTTTACAAAAGTAAATACAGTGCAACAATTATTAATAAAATAATAATGAATTTATTGAATATAAAATAAAGATCAAATGATAAGCAAAATAGCATAACAGTAAAATACAATATAAATACTGTAGATGTTAATCATAATTCACATGTATGACTTATAACAGAGGTGAATAAAATAAAACATGAATTATGCAGCTCTGTACCTGTATAAACATGCATGTAGTATAATTTTCTATGCAGTTATGTTTCTTACCATAAAATGGCCATGCATTTTATTTAGATACAACCACGCCTACATTCATAATGATGAGTAGTTAAAATAGTTAATGATATTGCGCCATAATTACCTACAAATTACCAGCATATACTCTGCTTAGGTAAGGTAATATTACTAAATCGTATAACTACTCCAGGTGGCTATTTCTTAATCTGCCCGGTAGATGACAATGTATATGCTTTTTAGCTTAGACTTTGAGAATAAGAATCTTAGATAATCTCTGGAGATTAGATATTACATATTTGGGTAAATAGCTACACTATAATTATGGTTCTTGGTAACATCTATAGGATATTCCTCTGGCTTCCTTCTGCAGAAAGGATGACAGATAAACACCAGGCTAACATATATAGATCCCAGAAATTGTGGGATTTAATTTTAATTTACCCAAATATATATGCTAATTACATGCATAAAAATTGAGATTATGCTAGAAACAAATTACCACAATTATACGTTACCAGCAGAGGTTGGTTTGCAGTTGAGACTCCTTCCATTGAAGAATTGAGTGATGGGAGTTACTCCTGGGACTTAGCTCAATACTATGTATATCGAGATGTCTATTGTTATAGTAAACAAGTGCTATTAAAAGCATCATATTCCTGAGTTCTCCCCAGAAGGAGAGAGACTCAGCCCTTTTCTAAAGCATTCCCATCTCTCACCCCAGCAGTGGCAGGTCTCCCAAAATCAGTCCCTCCAGCTCTTTTCAGGTATATCTGGTCTTTTCTTTGGCACATCCAGTATCAACTTATCAACCAAACCTTATCTCAGATTCACACCCTGTTTCTGTAACTTCCAGCCAATTGAATGGATGGGTGTGTTTAATTTAAATGAGATGATGTCATGATTTATAGCTATACCTGGATTGTGAGTATAATGTGAGAAAATATATATGTTGAAATAAAGAAGTGGTAATACAAGTTCAAATTGGAGTAAATATTCTTATCAATTATCTTATCATTTCACATTAGATAACATAATAAAATGTATATAACACTAATAAAAAAATAAAAACAATATTCTAATTAATATGTAGGATTCATTATACTTTACATATTTATGAGTGAAGGTGTGATATAATTATATATTTTAATGAGCGATTTGAATCAACTAAGTGTGTTTGTAATAACCCTTATTATATTCTTCAAATCTAATATCCAAATAATCTAACAATTGTGTCTTCAGTTTCTGCCAGTTTGGGTGGGCTAGAAAGTTGAAGAGAAGCCCCCCTTCACCTCTTGTATGTATATAGACACAGCTGGGTCTGCATCAATACAATGAGGCTTAGCGTCATAAACCTTCTACTAACAATGGCCACCTTATCTGTTCCGGTGATACTATGAACTTATCAGTAAAATATTTGGTTTCAGATAACTGAGTTAGGGATGTGAAAGACTTTCCTTTAGCCTCAGGGACACAGAATAAGATTTGAACACACAGAAGGATGTCCAAAAACTGACACAAAATGGAAGCTGCTGGTATCCATCTTGTTATCTTTTACTTCTGCTTTATTCATATGTACCAGTCTCAAGATTACTGTTCAATACCTCTAACAGGATCAATCAAACTTTTGTTGGAAAAATTGGGGCCGTACTGGTACATATATTTATAAGTGGTGGTGTTGTCCGGAAGTGGAAAAGTTATGATTTCTGTAAATAACCTGTTATGTGAACTTTTGTATAAATCGTTGTCATTGGATTCATGGGAATACTTGCTGCAGAAACCAATTGAGAACTTGACAATATATGAAAATGCATTAATCGCAGGACTGTCATTGGTTACTAGATGCTGCATAGCAACCTTATGGGATAAAGTGGAAATACAGCCAATAAATTAAAAATACAATTAGGGAGGTAGCTGATATGGATTATTTAACTGAACTGGGTCAGTATCATTTTCAAGCATTTGATAAGATTTGGTCATTTTGACCTTATTTCATTTATGTATATATATTACACTGTATTGTTCTCTCAGCCTAGTAATAATGTATAGCTTTATCATTTTATAGTGCCTGCATTATTTATTCTTTTACTATTTTCAATTTGCCTTTTAAGTATAAATATTTCTTATGCATTTTTGACATTTTGTATATATTAGCCTTGTATTTCATTTTTGTTAATTTACAAAAGTTTAGGGTAAAGAATTAAAACCAATTTATTTGCTTATGGTGC
The DNA here is from genome assembly GCA_036172795.1 of Pelodytes ibericus. Classification (NCBI taxonomy): domain Eukaryota; kingdom Metazoa; phylum Chordata; class Amphibia; order Anura; family Pelodytidae; genus Pelodytes; species Pelodytes ibericus. The sequence continues at coordinate 107,298,289 of CM069858.1, read as the reverse complement.
AACTTCATCAGCCTACCTATTATCATCAAATATAGACACAGATAGTCAGATATGTTGACAATTGTATAGAAAGGTTAAAAAGAAATTTCTGCTTTCAGTGGGGGAAAAAAATTCTTCTTGACTCCAAATGACAATCAGATTTCTCCTTGGATCAACGAGCACAAAATAAAAATTTCTTCCAGTGCCGTCTAGGCATTAAAGTAAACTGTAAAAAAGCCTGTTACTACAATATCCACATAATACATTTTAGTCTTATATGTTCCTGCACAAAATAAAAACGGCAGTCTGCTTTATTTATAATAACTAGTATTTTCACATTGATCACTTACCCTCAATTATATATTAGTATCATTAGTACCAGGGCTTGTACCACTATGGCCACACTTTAAGGGGAGGGGATTTCCACCCTCACCACCAGGATGGAGCACTGGCCGGTGCACGTTCTTTAATTATTCATCCGCGGTCAGAAGAGGATGCTGACATTGCACTGTGAATGGGAATGGAGATCTGCTTAGCCATTCCTCAACACTTCATGAAGGAGAATGCTTAAATCATATACACCTCCCCCACACAGACATGCAGCTGATACATAATATAAATTATTAAATGATTTTTTTCTTCTAAGAGGAATATTGCATTTTTAAGTTAAGACATCTATAAAATAAAATTTTGAGAAGAAACAATGTGTAATATATTTTCGTGTCAGATGATAGGCTTTCTGGTTAAAGTCCAGTGATCAGTATTAACCCCTTAGTGACATGACTTTTTTGGCTTGTCCGACGCTTGGTGACATGGGTTGTTTTAACATTTCTGAGGTGTTTATGTTTTGCTGTAATTTATTTCTGTCTCATTTAGTGTACCCGCACAAACTATATATCGTTTTTATCATCATAAGAAGGGCTTTCTTTTGATACCATTATTTTGATAATAGTATATAATTTGATGGAAAATAAATAATAAAATATGGAAAAAATTATATGACTTTTATTTGAAAAATCGTATACTCATGTACAAGAGACAACAAAAAAAAAACACTGCGAAATAGTTTCTAATATATGTCCTGAGTTCAGAAATAGCCAATGTTTTATGGTTTTGTGCTTTTTTATTCATGTTACAGGGCCAGAACTATAAGTAGTGCAAAGCTATTTTAAAAATCATTTTTTTTTCAAAATTAGAGATAGTGACATTGTAACACTGATATCTCTACAAAATCCATGCATGACCCCCAACATGTAGATATTTTTGAAAACTAGACCACTCAGGGCATTTAACTTGGGGTATTTTGACACATTTCATGTAGCCATTTTACCACCAATCTTTGCCAAAGTTTGCAGCAAAAATATATATTTTTTAATTTTTCACATAGATTGCAATTTAGGTAAACATTACCTTAAAATGTGAAAGGGGTATTTCCAAATAACACCTCAATATGTGTTCTGCAACATCTCCTGAGTACAGGGATACCACCCATGCATAGGTTTGTTGTTTTTTGGGGGGGCTAAAAGGCTACATTTTGCGCCCATTTTTGAAGCCAGAAAGTTAATTCTACCCCACAGAGCCATATATTTTTGAAAACTAGACATCATAGGGTATTTCAAATGGTAGTATTTTAACACTTTACATGCACTAATTCTACCACCAGCCCATGTAACTTTTTGGGTAGTAATTTTTTTTCACATACATTGTACTTCAGGCATGGATTTACAGAGAAAAAAATGTGTGATAACAGCGCTAAAATCACAAGCCAAACAGCACTCAAAGCAGTGTGTCCCTAATTAACACACAACAAAAAATAACAAGGAGAAAAAGGTCTCTAAGTTGCACAGAACCACAGACCTGCTTTCCTCTCCGTTTTTTTGATTTTATTCTTGATCTGCTGCCATTGGAAGGACTCTTTATTTCCAGACTGTGTGGCGCCCACTGGTTCTGTGCAACTTAGAGACTCCATGTGTAAGCAGATATTGTTATTTTATTAAATTCTGTACTTTCATACCTTAATTCTATTTGTGGGCTTTTTTTCCTGATACTTTGAGCTACATGGGTGGAGGACAGAGAGGCTGATCTGAAGGACAAAGGATCGTCCCCTGTGAGCACAGTGGTCTCTGTGGATAAGCCTACTATATCTGAGGAGTTTGTGAGTGCATTGATAGAGGGGAGCTTCACAGTCTCCCCCAGCTCTTATTCTTCCTTATTTGTCACATCTATACATTCACCTTAAATGTGTTATATTAATATATATTTTTGCTCACTACAGTTTACCTATAGCGCACTTTTTGTACCTTTTTCTCCTATGGATTTACAGATCCTGTTATGTGTCAGTGCCAGGGCCGATCCTAGGGTCAAGGGAGCCTGGGTGCAGGTTTCCTTTTGGCGCCCAAAGGCGGGCGTGGTTATATTATGAACTCCTCCCCTTTAGACATGTCTGTTCCAGACACGCCCATTTCATTATTGGGGAGCGGGAGGAGAGCACAAACTTTATTTTGCTGCAAAGAACCAACACAAACTCTTATTTTAAATAAAGATATATATTTTGCCATAATACTGTGAAGTGGTTTTATTTATTTCTATGATGCTCAGCCAGCAACATGGGAGAGTTTTTACTGGCTAGCTGAATGAGTTTTTACTACCTTTCCCATGATGCCCAACCAGCCAAAGTCTGGCTGAGCATCACTGGAAAAGAAGTACACAAGGAGTGATAAATAATATTCCACCATGCCAGTCACTCACGTGTCTCTCTCTCCCCAAACCCTCATGTCTTTCTCTTTCCCCATACCCTCATGTCTGTCTCTCTCTTCCCATACCCACATGTCTGTCTCTCTCTTCCCATACCCACATGTCTTTCTCTCTCTTTCCCCATACCCTCATGTCTGTCTGTTTCTCTCTCTCTCTCCCCATACCCACATGTCTGTCTCTCTCCCCACTCATACCCAATGTCTGTCTCTCTCTCCACCAATACCCAATGTCTGTCTCGCTCTCTCTCCACTCATACCCAATGTCTGTCTCTCTCTCTCTCTACACTCATACCCAATGTGTGTGTCTCTCTCTCTCCACTCATACCCAATGTGTGTCTCTCTCTCTCCACTCATACCCAATGTCTGTCTCTCTCTCTCTACACTCATATCTAATTTCTGTCTGTCTCTCTCTCCACTCATACCCAATGTCTGTCTCTCTCTCTCTCTCTCTCTCCACTCATACCTAATGTCTGTCTCTCTCTCTCTCTCTATCCACTCATACCTAATGTCTGTCTCTCTCTGTCTCCACTCCTGCCCCATGTCTATCTCTCTTTCTGTCTCCACTCCTGCTCCATATCAGGCACTTTTCAATGCTTTATTTTTTTAAACATAGGCTGCGCCGGCACAACCAACCAACTTAAATCTACGCATTCAGCATAGATAACCCAGACTCCCGTGAGTCTGTTTTATACATTGGTGCACACGCCGATTGCACCAGCATGTGCCGTGTTTATACATGCCCCCCAATGTGTATATGTGATTATGTATGCATGCACATACATAATTAAATACACAGTCACATAATCACACAGTCATATACAAGTATGCACAGTTACATTGACACACATATATACAGTCACACACACAGACATATAGTCACACATGCAGTCCCGTACACACAGAAACACACACATACACAGCCACATACACACCTACACACAAATATACAGTCACACATGCAGTCAGTCACATACACATACATACACACAGAAACACACATATACAATCACATACACATTCATACACACAAATATACAGTCACACATGCAGTCAGTCTCATACATACACACAGAAACACACATATACAGTCACACATGCAGCCAGTCACATTCAGATACATACACACAGAAACACACACACATACAGTGTGTATTAAGTTTGGAGGATCTTAGTTATAAAGAGAGACTTAAAAAATTGAATTTATATACGTTAGAAAAAAGGCGTCTCAGAGGGGATATGATAACATCATATAAATTTGTGCAAGGCCAATATAAAGAGCTCTCCAGTGACCTGTTCATTAACAGAAAGGTACAAAGAACAAGAGGTCACCTCCTCAGACTGGAAGAGCAAAGATTTCATAGACAGCAAAGGAAGGGATTCTTTACGGGTAGGACAATAAAGTTATGGAACTCCCTGCCAAGAGAGGTAGTGCTATCAACCACAATAGATGCATTTAAAAATGGTTTGGATGTTTTTTTAGGAAAGCAGAACATACAGGGCTATTAATAATAGAATAAGCATTAATAAAAGAGCTTATTGATCAAAGGAGAAATCTGATTGCCTCTTGGAGTCAAGAAGGAATTTTTTCCCCCAGGAGGCAAAATTCGAAATAGCTTCCTTAGGGGTTTTTGCCTTCTTTTGGATCAAAAGCTGTAATGATAGGTAGAAGGGTTGAACTTGATGGACTTGTGTCTTTTTTCAACCTATGTTACTATGTTACTATGTTACAGTCACACATGCAGTCAGTCACATACATATACAGACACACCAGCAGTCTTTTTATTAAAATTGTATTATATTTAAAGGGGGGGGGGGGGTTCTTCAGTTCCTACTGTTGATGACATACACAGAATGACACTCATACACAGGGGTCAAGTCCTGGGAAAAAAAAGTGTGGGAACTCACCCAAGATCCACTGCCACCACCCACCCCCCAAAAAAAAAATATATTTCGCAGAAAATTCAGTGCAATATTTATTGTAAAGTGCCAGTTTACACAAACAACTGCAAAATTCACATGCAATAAACAAATATATATAGAACAGTTGAAGCAAATTAAATTAGCTATGCAATAAACAAATGAATATGTCACAACACTCCCGCGCAGCCGCGTACGCAAAGGGCAGGGGAGGTCGGAGGAGGAGCAACCCAGAAGTAAGTCCTCCGCTCCTGAGTAGGGTTGGCACCTTTTCCTCAAAAAAATATGGGCCATGTGTGGGCAGAGCTACACGAGGGAGGGGCCATGAGGGGTGGAGCCACAAAGGGGTCGGATTATCACTGAATTGATATATATTATTTGTATATCATGCTAATGAGAAGCGTGTTTGTATATATATATATATATATATATATATATATATATTTGTATATCATACACACAAAAGCTGTCTCTCACACTCGTAAATAAGCTTTCTCGCATACACTGTCTCACACACACATGCTGTCTATCACACACACAGACAAGCTGTCTATCACAATATGCCAGTTTATTGCCCCTCAATATACAAGGATATTGCCATTTAATATGCCAGGATATTGCCCCTCAATATGCCAGGATATTGTCATTTAATATGCCAGGATATTGCACCTCAATATGCCAGGATATTGCCATTTAATATGCCAGGATATTGCCCCTAATTTGCCAGGATATTGCCATTTAATATGCCAGTTTATTGCCCCTCAATATGCCAGGATATTGCCATTTACTATGCCAGTTTATTGCCCCTAATATGCCAGGATATTGCCATTTAATATGCCAGTTTATTGCCCCTAATATGCCAGGATATTGCCATTTAATATGCCAGTTTATTGCCTCTAATATGCCAGGATATTGCCATTTAATATGCCAGTTTATTGCCCCTCAATATGCCAGGATATTGCCATTTAATATGCCAGTTTATTGCCCCTAATATGCCAGGATATTGCCATTTAATATGCCAGTTTATTGCCCCTCAATATGGCAGGATATTGCCATTTAAAATGCCAGGATATTGCCCCTCAATATGCCAGGATATTGCCGCTCCATATGCCAGGATATTGCCATTTAATATGCCAGGATATTGCCCCTCAATATGCCAAGCTATTGCCATTTAATATGACAGTTTATTGCCTCTAATATGCCAGGATATTGCAATTCAATATGCCAGGATATTGACATTTAATATGCCAGTTTATTGCCCCTAATATGCCAGGATATTGCCATTTAATATGCCAGTTTATTGCCTCTCAATATGCCAGGATATGGCCATTTAATTTGCCAGTTTATTGCCCCTCAATATGGCAGGATATTGCCATTTAATATGCCAGTTTATTGCCCCTCAGTATGTCAGGATATTGCCATTTAATATGCCAGTGTATTGCTCCTCAATATGCCAGGTTATTGCCATTTAATATGCCAGGAATTTGCCACTTGATATTGCCCCTCAGAATGCTCATTATGCCACCCTCCTCCCCCCTTCCCCAGCCAGTACTTAACTCCTTGCTGCCGTCTCCCGGTGCAGGTCCGTGGCTGTGAGGGAAGCGTTGTGCGCTCCCCTCCAGCCGCGCGGATCAATAAAGTTTGTTAAAACTTTTTTTTTAAACAAACTTTATTGATCCGTGCAGCTGGAGGGGAGCGCATAACGCTTCCCTCAACGCCACGGACCTGCACCGGGAGACAGTAGCAAGGAGGTAAGTACTGGGGAACCCTACTCCTGAGTCCTGACTCCTTCACTATGCGATGCGCTCGCTCGCATACTGAAGGATCGGCTCAGGAGGAGCACCAGCTGGGCTCAAGTGGCAGCTGCCCTGGTCCTGCAGGAGCAAAAGGAATGGCGTTCCTGCCATGAAAAAAGTGCAGGAACTCCATTCCCATGCGTTCCTGCAGGACTCGAGCCCTGCTCATACAGATATAAACAGTGACACACATACAGGTACATAGGGACCCACACTGTCACATATAGACAAACAGATACACATACAGACACGCATGCAGATACATGGGTATCTGTGTATGAATCTGAATGTTTGTCATTATCATGTGTATCTCTTTGTCTGCATGGGTATCTGTTTGTATATGTATCTGAATGTTTATCATTAAGATACACATGACAAACATTCAGATACACATACAAACAAATACCCATGCAGACAAAGAGATACACATGTTAATGACAAACATTCAGATACACATGCAGACACTTGTCCCCCTCCTATCTATTAGGTGCAGGAGGGTGACTTCCCTGGGGTCTAGTGGTTGCCTCCCCGGCGGTCTCCTCCCGCACGGCGCTCTGTTAGCTAGGAGGAAGTGATGGCTTCCTCCCAGCTCTGATATCATCACGGGGCCCGGTCGCGCTCTTAAAGCGCAACAGTGCTGACTGGGCCCCAGGAAATCTATTGAGTAGTACCGGCACTGGACGGAGAACCCCCCCCCCCCCGCCCCCCAATGGGTTATATTTTTAAGCTAATCCGCGCAACAGCGCTTCGTTTTTTTGTTTGTTTGTTTTTTAAATACGGCGGGCCCCCCCTCTGGCCCAGGCCCTCAAGCAGTGCCGGAATGGTCAGTCCATCCCTGGAAAGAGCACACTTACAGACAGTTACACATAAATACACACAGTCACCCTTACACACATACATTTACAGACACCCTTATACACAGTCACACAACACAGCCACCTTTACACACACAGTCAGACAGCCACCCTTACACACAGTCACACTCACATAAATACACACACAGCCACCTTTACACACTTACACAGACACTCACACACACACACTTGCACACATTTCTTCTTTTTTTTTTACCCCCCCCCCTCCAAAAAAAAAAACTTATGCTGTCCCCCTCCCTGCTAAATCACCTTTATGTACAGGGAGGAGGACGTTCTCGATGCTTGGTGTGATAGTGAGGTGCGGTAACCGCAGGCTCTCACCTGTGGCTCGCACTTCCTTGTCACACCAACCACAGCGTGACGGGTGCAGGTTCCGCTCCCGTCGCGCTCTGTGATTGCAGCGCCTCTCCTCCTGTGAGCCTGGGCGTGGTGCACCCGCCGTTAGGTTATTTGGGGGTTAAAAGGCCACAATTGAGAGGTGCGCTTTTTGGTTTTCCAACTTGGAATTCTGACATGCAGAAAACCTGCGCCCATGTCCCATTTGTGACATTTTTGAAGCCAGAAAGTGTATTCTACTCCACAGAACCATATATTTTTGAAAACTAGACACCCTATGGTATTTCAAATGGTAGTATTTTAACACTTTCCATGCACTAATTCTACAGCTAGCCTATGTCAATGTTTTGGGTTAGTAATTTTTTAATGTTTTGTTTCCACATACATTGTACTTCGAGCATGAATTCACAGATCCTGTTATGTGTCAGTGCCAAACAACACCTCAATATTTGTTCAGCAACAACTCCTGAGTGCAGGGATACCACGCATGCATAGGTTTGTTGGGTTGTTTGGGGCAAAAAGGCCACATTTAGGGGTGGTGCATTTCCAACTTGGAATTTTGACATGTAGTCAGCCAGCACCCATGTTCCATTTGGGACACTTTTGAAGCCTGTCAAAGTATTTTACCGCATCAAACCATATATTTTGGAAAACTAGACATCCTATGGTATTTCAAACCATGTTTGGTTATTGCTCATTTGAACCAAACATGCCACTGATTCGCTGTTACTGATCGCTATGCGCTCAGACAGCTTTAAAAAAATCAAAAATATTTTTACTTTACACGTAACCCCCTAGCGGGTGTGTGTAAAAAATTAAAATAAAATAAAATATGCAGACAGATAAAAACTGCTTTGGCGTCAATATCTTTGCGTAAGCAGTGATCAACGGCAAAGAAGGGGTTAATAACTCTTAGAAGAGCCTTTGTAGTAAATAATAAATTACAGTACAAAATAAATTAACCCCTAAAAAATGCACAAATAGAAATAATAAATGCGCTGATGTGCAAGATCACTGCTTACGCAAGATCAGTGGCAGGGAATTGATTTCATAAACATTTTTTTATTGTTTTGTTATTAGTGTGTTTTTATTATTTTTTTGTAGTTTAACTTACTTTTATTACTTTGATCTGTCTCCCTCACTAAAAAAAAATGTGAGGAGAGGGAGGCAGATCCTAACTGGTCAGATGAATATACGGTTAATATTGATCTGACCAGGCAGTGGGGGTGCTAATCAGAGCATCCCCACTGCTTGTCAGTCTGCCTGCAGTCACAGATTGTCTCTGTGATGAGGCAATCGTGTGACTGCTTGAAGAGCACAGGAAGCAGCTACTTCCTGCCTCCTGTGCTCTTGCCCTTAGAAGGGCAGCGCCATCTTGGGGAAGCGGGAAAAATCCGCTTTCAGTGCTCGTTTTGACACAGGACGGACTCACTAACGCCTCGCCACACAGGACGGACCTAGCACGTCCTGTGTCGGCAAGGTGTTAAGATTGACAGAAACAAATGTTTATATATTTGTTTTATATATCAATAAACATAAAGTTGCAAAAGAATGAAGCATATTATCCTTTCCACGTAACAGTTGTAATTTTGCATATGTAATTTAAGTCATTTATTATGCTTCAATGTGCCTTGAATTTGCATATTACATTATTCTTAAAACAACATATAAATGTATATTGTGTTTCCAAAGTGCTAATTTGCAGTATGTGTCTCACAGTCATTATACAGATGGGCAACAAAATTAAATAAATTTCGGATGTCAAGAGATATCAGCAAAATAGCTCAAACCCATTGTTTTTATTGCTACATATTGCTCTTCTTTCCACTTGACTCACATTATGTTGGCATTTATTAGTATGGGGGATTTTCTTGAAGTCTTCTCTCACCAAATTCTAAGAGTTCCATTGAAGGAGCTTTTAAATGTTTGGGATAGAACTGTGACTTTTCTTTCAAATTAGTGTGAGTGTATTTATTCAAGTTTTGTTACACATCTGTCCTCAGCGGAGGACAGACGCATAGTGAAATCTGAACCCAGTAGAGCTGTAATTTCGAAAGCCTAAAGAGGCAGCTTATTTTCTCTGGCAGGCCAATCAGAAGTCTCCTAGCTTCCAGGCAAGTCACTGTTTTTTGTTGGGATGGCCTCTTTTTCTGAGCCAAAGATGGGGATCTAGGGAACTGCAGCTCTTAATGGGACATTCATTTAAGGTACATTTTCTTTACAGGGTAATCTTAGTGTTCCAGGAGGTGAGCATTAATTTCCCCTGTCCACCCTCATGGTACTTTTGTTGCATGTTATATTTTGCATGTTATATATTTTTTAAAGTTTATCGTCTCTTACCGGGGCAAGTTTCAAAATTCTGTGATGTTATTTACCTTTATCTAGAGCACACAATTATTTCTAAAATACCTAAAATATGTTCATTTTCTTTAAAATGAATGCTACCTACAGGTTCAAATGTATCAACATCGTAGTGAGTTGGTAGCTGAGTTTCTACTTTGTTAATTCTGATGCAAAGTTGATAAGGGATCAAAATAGGTTTTTATGGTGACAACTGCACTTTTAGAACTTCTTCTCAGAACTGAGTTTGATACAACTCGCAGTGACACCAGCTTAAACTAATTTTCAGACTTGGGGTGGGGGGGATTACATTATTTTATCTCTTCTTGATGAAAACATGTATAGTTTTTGTATGTTTAAGCCCAAGCAAAATAGGGCTATAGACATAATTTAAGCCCTATGTCTGTATTTGACAACTCTGAGTTTAAATCTGTACATTTAGAATGGTCATTGTTTCCCTTATTGCCTAAATAGGCAGTCCCCATTATTGTTTGCATGTAAAAGTGAAGGTCTCTCTTTGTACTAGCAGTGAGAGACAGATTGGCTTCTGACATATCTCAATCATACAAGGCGTCCCCAGGGGCAGATCCAGAGTCTGATCTAGGGAGGGGCACATGTTTGTCTGTCTTTTCCTCTCTCCCATGTTGGTCTGTCTTTTCCTCTCTCTCATGTCCATCTGTCTCTCTTCCTTCCCATGTCCGTATTTCTCCTCTTTCTTCCCATGTCCGTCTTTGTATCCTCTTCTTTCCCATGTCTGTCTGTCTCTCCTCTCATTTCCCAGGTCTCTGTCTCTCCTCTGCCATCCCATGTCTGTCTGTACAGAGAAAAACAAGAAACACACTGCGCCAAAATGTGATAGTAACAGCAGCAACGCAATCAACCAGTGTTTCACTTCTGGTTCGGTACAATAAACAACAAAAAATAATGAAAAAGTGCGCTTTAACCAACACTTAATATACAACAAAAAGGATTACCCTCAATTCGGTAGCAATCCGCTTGATTTATACATGGAGGGAAAAACAGAAACAAAATAATAATAATATAGTGTAGTATTTTAGTGCAAAAACAGGGAATGTGAAAAAAGTGAAAATACACTCACATTACCCTGAGCAGTATTCTGCTCAGTACATAAAGCCTCATGGGAGCCCACGCAGGGTTGGTGATCCAAGCGTATCCCAGAAGATGAGAGAGCAGAGGAGAGACTGTTAGTAAGGATGTAAAAATTTATTGTAGACAAAATATAAAAGATCTTACATTAAAATAAACAGGATTCAGCAGGTACATGCAGAATAAAACAAGTCCCAGTGTCCAAAGATAATCCCAGCAAGTCTCCTCCTCTCCACAACGCGTTTCGCCCAGTAGAAATGGGCTTTTTCAAGTGTGCTCTCTCCATATCTTCTTTTCCGCTTTTAAATCTCCTGCCACGCGCAACTTCCGGGTGTCGTTCTTCATTCTGCAGCTCGCGTCTGTCTTTCCTCTGTCATCTAATGTCTGTCTGTCTCTCCTCTGCAATCCCATTTCTTTCTCTCTCTTCTCCCTTCCCATTTATTTCTCTCTTCTCTCGTTTCCCATATCTCTCTATTATCTACCTCCTATGACTGTCCTTTTGTCCCTCTACTCATGTATGTTCCTCTCCTCTCCCCATAGCTGTCTCTTTTCCTCCTCTCCCCCATCTGTGTTCTCTCCTTTATCCCCCATCAGTGTTCTCTCCTCTCTCTCCTCCCATCAGTGTTCTCTCCTCTCTCTCCCCCCCAGTTGTGTATCTTGGTTTTGTGCTGCCCTAGGCAGACAAAATTTGGGCACATGACCCGTAACCAACGTTGCACACCAAGGACATGCCCCATCACTTCATTTACATGCCCCCATCACCCAATTACATACACATTGCCAATATTATTTGCCATTAATATTCCCCAGCCAATTTGCCCAATAATATGCCAGTAGTATTTGCCATTAATATGCCCCAGCCAATTTGCCCAATAATATGCCAGTATTTGCCATTTAATCTGCCCCTGCCAATTTGCCCAATATTATGCCAGTATTATTTTGTCATTAATTTGCCCCAGACAATTTGCCCAATAATATGCCAGTATTTGCCGTTAAATATGCCCCTGTCAATTTGCCCAATAATATGCCAGTATTATTTGTTATTTAATATTCCCCAGCCAATCAAATGCCATTTAACCCCTTCCCGACCTTATGACGAGTTAACTCGTCATAAGAGCCGCAGCATTAGCGACCATATGATGAGTTAACTCGTCATGCAGTCTAGCCGGAGGTGCGCTCCGTGCGCACTGCCAGCTAGTCTGCAACGGGTCCAGGACTAAGCCTCGCACCCGAGGCAAAGCTCCTGGACCCGATCGGTCAATTTCCGGGCATCACCACGATAACATGCAAATTAGATGGCAAAGTTCACACACTGATTTTGCCTCTAATTCACTCTCTGTGCTTCACATTCTTATAGTGAAGCACAGAGAGTGACCTGTAAGTAAAAATAAATTAATTACATACACATAGGTTTAAAAAAAAAAAAAAAAAATTAACCCTTTCATTGCTGATCACAGTTTTTAACTGTGATCAGTTTCCTTCCACTTTATGGCCCTCATTTAGTTTTTTCTTTAACAGATTTTTTTATTTTTACAATTTATAAAGTTTTTTTTAATAAATAAAGGTAATTTTAATATATTTATTTAATACAATTTAACCCCTGCATGCCTGTTGCATGATTTTTACTGATCTGACATCGCACTCTTCAGAGTTTTTTTCTGTCTTTTTTGTTATGGGGGGTTTGGGAACCAATATTTTTCTTTTTTATTAGTTAGTTAATTAGGGGGTATAAGTGGGTTAGTGTTGCACTAGTTATGTAGCTTATTATTGGGAAAATAATGGGGAAAAACTTTTTTTTCCTCAAAAATTTCCTCTTTTATATGTATTTTTTAATACTAGAATGTAAATCATTTTTATGTATAGGGTATCAAAAGAAAGCTCTAACTGTCCTTTAAAAAACAACATATAACTTGTATGGGTACGTTAAATGAGAGAGAGGAAAATTATGTTTCAAAAACCGCGTATTAAAAATTGAAAAACGCCCTGGTCCTTAAAGGGTTAATATGATCCCAGCACTTACCTTGTCCCTGGTGGCTAGTGGCAGGCAGCATGGTGTCCTCCATGCTGACTAATCGGCTCCCCGGCGGTTCTGCAGAGAGGGCACGTGACCGGCGCGCGTCTGACATCAGAGCGCCGGTCACTTGACCTGTCGGCTCTTCCATGTCACACTGCATGGGGAGCCAAACAGGCAGCACGAAGGTTTCTCTGTGCTGCCTGTTTGGTTCCCCGTGCAGCCTGCAGGCAGAGCGATGGTGAGGGGGAATCTTCTGATCTCCTCTCACCTCCGTCTCTGCCGACAAGTGCGTTTGCGGCTTTTAAAAAAATGTTTTTAAAGGGGCGGGGGTTTTTATGTATTTTTTTTCCCTCACTACCGCACCGGCTCTGTGCGCTGGGGGGATTTTATTGCCCCGTTGCCCCCCCTGGATCCGCCACTGGGCATCCCATACTGATTGGCTGAGAATGTGTCAGTGCACACCAGCAGTCAAACAAGCTCGGCCTTAGTTGAGAGGCAGAGCTGAATGTAAACCTACTTTACCTGCAAAAATAGACTTTGGGTTTATCCCAGAGAAGAGACACAGGATATTAACTTTTGTTTCTATTAATGAATAAAACAAATACATCAGTGTGACTTTAATGCAGCACTGTGTGTACTATTCTGTACCTGGGTTAAGCCTTAATGTATATTAAGTTGTATGGCTATGCCAACAGTACTCTTCTAGAGTCTTTGCTTCCTTTATGTGTAATTTTAACAGGGTTTAAAATTGGTAAGGGTTTTCTGAATACACTGTGCATAATCTCTAATTGGTGCTGGAATAAAAATAATTTTCAGCACTGTACTTATCAAATAAAAAATGCACTCTAGGCAGTATTTGCATTGCTGCATTAAGCAACTGATAAAATGCTGTACATAAAGAGTGAATAACATTTGTATTTAAAATTTGCTGAGGTCAACATTTGTGAGGCATTTTGTACCATGAATAAGTACCTGGATTGTTGATAATTATCTAAAAATGGAGAAAAATGTCTATATTATATTACATAATGTATCATAGTTCTATCATATATAAATACACAATAAATACGATCATTTCAACCAGTTTTAACTCATGACAGAAATCGGTTTTGCAGTCCAATAAACATTGATCACCAGTTCCTAGTCATACATTTCTTTTTATTTGGAAAGCTCTTCAATGCAATCAGACTTAAAGTTTCACATTAAAACATTCTTATCTTCTTCCTGAGTTTTATCCCAGTTTCTTTATCATATGGGACCCTTAACTTTTCATTCTGTGCTACCAACAAGATAGATGTGTTTGTTGCTTGCAGCTCTCATACTTCTCTTATACTTTACATGGGTATAAATTCTCCTAGAAAGGTCTTGGGTTCTCACTTTTGTCGCTCATCTAACACTGGTTCAGATAAACCTGTTTGAGCCTTTGAACTTATGATGGGTTTTGTGGTTAAATATTGAATATTATTTATCATTTTTTGTTTCATTTTTTTACTTCTCTTTACAAAAAGTGCATTTATTTTATGACATGTAAATTACACATTTAATTCCTCTGTTCTTCAACTGTTAATTCAACATGAGGAAAACATCTATAACAGGATGGATTAAACATTTTATAGCAGTAGCACACATGCTTTTCACTACCAAGTTGTCATAATAATTTGTTTCGTCAAACCAAATTTCGGCCTTTCATTCATTGTTTTGGAACCAGGTCTGGTGTTTTTGACATTAGTTGACAAATGCATGAAAGAGCTATTTTCACATGTCTAACGAAGTTCCAGTAGTCTAGTTCCAGTTATATACCACCATTATTATAGCAGTATATTTGTACTAGGCAGTAAAATTAATATTCAATTATTGGAAAACTGTACTTCTAAACCAAAGATAAAAAACAGTGTAGACAAAATTAAATTTATCTACTGAAAATAGACTTGGAACACGAGCCAATTTCCCTTGGCATTTCTCAACACATGAATAAATATTATGCCAACGTGTGGGCCAGAACAATTTAAATTCAGACTCCTCTGTGTTAACCTTGGATGTAAGGTTCTCTTTCAAACAATGAGCTTTAGTTATATTACTATAGGGGAATGTGAATAATTTAATTTCAAGCCACTTTAGATAACATATTAAGTAACTTGTGTCAACATTATTAAAGATTTTGTTCTAAAAACAATTATAATACATTCAAGAGAAATTCAATTAATGATAAATTTTGCAGCATTTTCCATTAGAAATATGTCTTAAATTAAAGTTAGGGAATTTGTGCTCAGTTATATTTTTGACCTTTCATAATAAAATTATTAAGTAGCAAATTAAAGTGTTTATATAACTTAGAGAAACATTTTTTGTTATTTTCTGCAACAGTAACATAATTGTATGAAAATGATCAAATTAAACAATAGTATTTGATGCACACTATTAAAATGAAGTATAAACATATTTAGATTCTGACTGCTGCCTGATAATAAAAATGTGTTTGTGTTTCTTTTCTTTAACCCCTTAAGGACAGAACCTTTGAAACATTTTTGTCCATTCTGGACAATGGCTATTTTAACATTTCTGTGCTGTTTGTGTTTAGCTGTAATTTTCTTCTTTGTCATTTGCTGTACCCACATATATTATATATTGTTTTTATCGGGACAAGAAGGGCTTTCTTTGGATGCCATAATTTTTTTTTATTCAATATATCTTTATTATTTTCAGTATTAGTTAAAATATTTCAGTTGGTGGCGGAAGGGATAGAAAATATGGGAACATACAAATACAGAAAGTATGAGACGTGCAAATACAAGACAAACGCACATTATTTCTTGAGTGAGATTCGTGAAAATTCAGCTTCCTAGTTGTCCTGTATCCCGTCTCCCCTGAGTTTATAATTATATGTTTTCATATATTATGAGGTAATTATTATTCTTAAGCTTCCTGATGCCATCATACGCTCTGATACTAGCTTTTTTTTAATTCCATTCAACCCTACATTCAAACATTCTCTCTCTCGGGGTCTGCCCTCTCTCTCCCCCCCTCCTCCCCGGGACTGGGGCGCGTCGGCACTCTCCCTCGGTTACCCAGTTAATATACATTTGTTATTTCCTGGTTCACAGGGTTTCCCCTACTCCTCCTATCATTCCACTTGGACCAGATGTTAAGAAAGGAATCGCGGAGCGCTCTTTCTTTCGTATAGAAATATCTTTCTGCTCCGGCCTGTTTTTCTAATTGACTTTTTATTTCATGCCCAGAGGGTATCACAGGCGTACGCCAGTGTCTAGCCAAACATATTTTTGTCGACATTAGGACATTCAGCAAAAGTATAGTACTATGTTTATCCCTATAAGGAGTATCCATATGGAACAGAAATGTCTGAGGCAGTAGGTTCAGTGGTAGCCCAAAGATCTCTTGACAGATAGTGCTCAGCCATTCCTTCAGCTCCATTAATCTGGGGCATTCCCACCAGATATGGATCTGAGATCCCTGACCACCACAACCTCTCCAGCATAAATCGTCTGGCAAGTGATGAAACTTAAATAGGCGAGTGGGTACTAAGTACCATCGGTACATAAGTTTAAAATATTGTTCTTGTAGGTTTGCACAATGGGTGGCCTTCCTTGTGGACTGCCAAGCATTATACCATTTCTGTAGTGGTTCATCCAATGAAAGGTCTCTCTCCCACCTTACAATTGCCCGAGGTTTATTCTGTGGTTGGAGATTTTCCAAGAAGGCAAGCAGCTTAGAAATCATCTTCCCAGGGGAAGCTGAGATAGTCCTAACCAGATCTCCCCATAGATCTGGAGGAGTAACCTCAGTTCCCGTGAAAAAATGTTTAAGTCTTAGATATGTGAATATCTCTGCATTCGAGATAGTATATCGTATCTGTAAGTCTGAGAAGGAGAGAAAGCTGTCATTAGCGAATAAATCAGATACTTTATGGATCCCTGCGATTTTCCATCTCGATAGGTCTATATCCTGGATTATCAGGGGTATCGCCTCCAATGGAGTGTCAGATGTGATCTTTCCCAGGGGTCCCTTTGCTCTACGCAATCTATATACATTTTGAGTAAGTGTTCCGATAATTTTATTATCTATTTTTAACTTTCTGAATGTCTCTGGACTCAACCATTGGAATAGGAATGGGTCTGTTCTACCTGCTCCTACCCTTTCTATATTAATCCAGCTCACGTTATCCGAGCTTTTGACCTTCCATGCCAACGCATTTGCCAATTGGCATGCGTTGTGTAATCTAATCAGATCTGGAAAGCCTAGGCCACCTTTTTGGATACTTCTTTTTAATTCTGTCTTGGCTATCCTTGGCTTGCCAGATCCCGAGACAAACCTCAGGAATTCAAGCTCGATTTGTTTCAGTGTATCAGAGGGTACTCTATAAGGAATCATTCTAAGTAGAAATAGTACCTTAGGGAGTATATATGATTTTATAATATTTAATCGACCTAGCCAGGATAATTCTAGCTGCTTCCATGGGGTGACTTTCTTCTTTATATCCGTTAGGAGGTGGTCATAATTAATGGGGATAATATTTCCAGGAGTATGTGTAATTTTGATTCCCAGATAATCATATAAATATTTTGACCTATGATTTCTAATACATCTCTCTCATTGGTGCCTAGGTAGAGCGCGATGACCTGGGTTTTGGATAAATTTAATTTGTAATTTGAGAATTTTGAGAATTTGGAGATCATTTCCAGCATAGCCGGTATTGAAGATCGGGGAGACGAAAGCGTTAGCAGGATATCATCTGCGTATAGCATAATACGATGATTATTGTTTCCAATACCAATCCCGGTAATGTCTATTGAGTTACGTATTAGAGCTGCAAGTGGTTCAATTGAAAGCGCATAGATCAATGGGGCCAAAGGGCACCCCTGTCGGGTCCCATTCCTAATCCCAAACACTGCTGAGTCCAGACACATGCCTCTCACTCTAGCGGTGGAGTTAGAGTATAGTGCCAGAGTTTTATCCAGAAAAGGGCCAGCAAGTCCAAACGCCCGGAGGGTCCCCGCCATATATTTCCAGTTTACTCGATCAAATGCCTTCTCGGCATCGAGCGCGAGGAGGACTGAGGGAGTTTTCTCCCGATGAATTACCTCCAGTATGCCGAGGACCCTGCGGATATTGTCCTCGCTCGACCTCCCTGGCATAAAGCCTACCTGATCGGGAGCCACCAGATCCAGAACCACTTCATTCAGTCTAAGAGACAAGATTTTCGAATAAATCTTAATATCCTGATTGATGAGCGAGATTGGGCGGTAGTTGGAAATCTGAGTTGAGTCCTTCCCATCCTTTAGAATAGGAAGTATCGAAGCTTCCATCATTTCATCTGGAAAGATCGAATCCCCGTTAATACTATTATATACTCTGTCCAGAATTGGTACAATCACAGGATCCAGGATTCTATAAAACAATTCCGAAAATCCATCCGGACCTGGAGCCTTACCAACCTTCAGCTCATGTATTGCGCCCGAGATCTCCAACTGTGTAAACGGACGGGCTATAATCTCTAGTTTTTCTGACGAGATTTTTGGAAGATCGAGATTATCCAAAAATCTAGTCAGATCAGCTTCCTCTATCTGGGGATCTGGAAGATTATATAGCGCCTCATAGTAATCTCGGAACGCGTCTGCAATATCCCTTGGAGATAGATTTATTTTCCCATTATATATAATTTTTTTTATCCTAGCTTTTTGATTATTGTATCTTAATTTATTTGTGAGGTCCCGACCCACCTGATTATTGGTGGAGTACCATCTCTGTTTCAGTCTCGCCAGCATATACTCTGCCTTTTCACTAAGCTTCTTAATAATCTCCTGCCTGATTTTAGTAATCTCCCCATTGGAGTGCGAAGATGGATTTAGTTTGTTTGTTCTCTCAAGTTTCGCCAGTGCAATATGCAGATCAGCTAGAGATTTCCCTCTTTGTTTGTTTATCCATGATCCCTGTTTTATTAAATATCCACGTAGGAAACATTTCAAGGAACACCACAGATTAATATCTGAGGTGTCTCCCGTATCGTTATCCTGCAAGAAGAGCCTTGCCTGAGTGGCCAGGTCTGATTGTTGCTCGGCTGTAGCAAGAATAGTCTCATTGAGTCTCCAGGACCTTTTTGATCCATATTCTGGGTTCTGCCTAGTCTCCATGAATATAGGGGCATGATCTGACCATGTGATGGGACCGATCCAGGAGCGAATACAGCTACCCAGGGTTGGACCCAGCATGAAGAAAAAGTCAATACGTGAGTAAGAGGAGTGTGGCAGGGAGTAAAAAGTAAAATCTTTCTCGTCTGGGTTTTGAACTCTCCAGATATCATAGTAATTATACCGAGAGAGTATATCCGCAAATCTATCCGCCCTACGTCTGAGGTCTCCAATATATTTACAGTTTTTGATTGAAGATCTATCCCGCTCAATATCTAAAATACAATTCATGTCTCCTCCTACAATGATCAAGCCTTTAGCGACTTCCTCAAGTCTTTGTAGGGCTGATCTAAAAAATTGAGATGAGTGGTCCGAGGGGGCGTATAGATTCATAAATGTGTAAACTTTATCATTAATTTGACAGACTAAGAAAAGACAACGACCATCCTGATCTGCCTCGTGAAACATATACTCAAATTTATGCCTGCCATTAATTATTAGTGCTACTCCCCGCTTCTTCCTATCGCAAAGGCAGGCCTGATAGACATGCGGATATCTCTTATATTTCCAGTATTGTTTTTGGTCTCTCTTCCAGTGGGTCTCTTGTATAAATGCAATATCAACTGATTCCCTTGTCAAGAAATCATATAAAAAGGCCCTCTGTATGGGGAATTAAGACCCTGTGAATTTATAGAAGTAAATTTAAGTGTCATCCAGGCTATATATTTGCGGTGCATGGGGGCGCAAGAGAGTGCCACCGCGACCCCCAGCCCCAGGGGGAGAAGACCCAACACACATCACACCTTCCACACACATCCACACAAACACCAAATCATATCCATTACACCCCTCAAATGAGCCTGGGAGATAAATTCCCAAACTTCTGAAAGGTCTGTTTCCCTGAACCATCTGGGAAGCAGATAGTGAAAGAAAAACAACCACCAAACAAAACACAAAGAAAAAACGTGAGGAGGGGTCGCGAGCCCCTTTTAAATAGTTATTGATCCTAGTCTTATAGAGCAGCAACCAGTAGACTCTTACGGGGTTATTATCCCTCCCCTATATGGGGAGTCAATTAATCAGGCTACCATGGGGGGCAACAGAAGGAAGATAGAATCCAGGACAAGTATGCCACATACATATATAATATATACATACATATATCCGTTATCACATTCCATGTCAGCAAATATATAAATATATACGTCCATTATTCATCTTCCATATCTATTCCGGTATCGTGGTTATGGTTTTACCCCAAGAAAAGGGAGATAAATATGAAGAGAACGAGAGAAAGGAAGGAGAGAAAAAAAAAAACAGAGAATATATATTTTGTGATTATAAGATCTAATATTATTCAAACTTGAGTCCGTATGTATCCCTTGTGACCCTGGCCAATTAAATCACTAAATCATGATTAAAGTGTGATTATTTCTACATGTGAGGGGAAAAAAAAAAATTTTTTTCTCCTCTTTTATACTTCAAGTCTATCATATGTTAAACGGTCAAGCCTTAACCTTTTACTTATCCAAGATATGTGTTTAAATTAGATTTAAATAATATAATAGGTGGAGATTATAATAAGTTCCGCAGTGGCAGGTATTGGTAGAGAAGCTATATGCCCAAGGAACTTATAATATAATATCCAGTGCTATTCATACGTGAAGCAAAACCTGAGGGAAAAAAAAAAAAAATTATTTTTTAGAAATCTATCACGTGTTACACAATCAAACATTTTCCTTTTATTACTCTGTGATATGTATTTAAATTAAGTAGAAAAGGTGAATAGTAAAATCCATTCCGCAAACGTAGTATACCCAATTGTTCGAAGGAACTAAAGTCGTTCGTATAATTTTAAAGTGTGTAAATGTACCTAAGTGGGCGTGTTCCCAACAAGGGGGTTAAAGATTTCTGTGTAAGATAACTGATCTATATACAATAATCAGTCGTATGCAGTAAGGTGTAAGTGTGAAGTGTGTTTCAACTGTACCAAATCTGGCGTGCAAAAACCAATAATTTTAAAATCCTGGTTTACATCCTAATTACATGATCGGCTACCATCTTCCAGACCCAAGCATTCTAGTGCGCCATAATTATCAATGTTGTGGCTAAAATATTATGTTTCAATGCGTTACCATCTATCCTTGTTCTACCCACAAAAATTGGACCATAATTCAGGCATCAGCAGAAAGGCGTGTCCGCCTTAATAGGAGTATTCACTCCTGACCACCAGGGTCAGGGGTAAAGACTAATATAATATTATAGCTCCTGATACCTTAATTTTATCTGGAAGCGGGGGATCGTTAGGTGAAGTCTGTTCTGTCCTATAAACTATGGGTTATAGGAATCTGACCCAGTGTATCCAGATTCACATATTTCGTAACCGTTATTATTCTGAGGGTAATTTCCCCCATACCCAGAGATCAGGATAAATTCTTGTTCTTATATATATGTAGCCTGTTTCCTATTTTCTGCGGGACCGCTTCAGTTACCAATCCACCTGCTTTTAGTACATTGTTTAACTGTTTCTGCATCAGATGGCCAAAACCTGACCATATATAGCTAGAGAAGAAAGAAAAAAAAAAAAAAAATATTAATACATCATCTAACAAACCGTAAACCCCAATCAAATTTTCTCCCCTCCCCCTCCATAATAGATATCACTTCTAATGTAACAAACCCCATGCAACCATTTTGGACCTAAGATGGTCTGGTTCAAAAAAAACAAGTTTCTCTTCTCTCCATGTAACTCTAAGTCTGGCTGGGAAGCCCCAGGAATAAGTAATATTGTTATTTCTCAGGCAGAGGGTCAGATCTGCAAAGTTCCTCCTGAACCCCCTAGTTGCTGCTGAGAGATCAGCGTAGGTGGTTAATCCAGTATATCTAGTATCTTTGTGTGGGTTCTTCCTCATTTCAAGCGTCAACATCTCTTTAATCCTTGAGTTCTGAAATCGGACATTTACATCTCTGCTGCTATTAGGTAGTGAGAGGTTTAAGGGCTTAGGAAGTCTGTGTGCCCGTTCTATTGGAAGTGGGCCAGATATTTTTGGATCAATATAGACCGCAAGTAGGTCAGTCATGTATTTATCCATATCTGTAATCTCCTCTGGAACACCCCTTATTTTTAAGTTTTGTCTCCTTGAGCGATCCTCTATATCTGCGATCTTAAGATTCATATTAGTAATTTCTGATTTCAATATTGATTTTTGCTCTTGGAGTTCATTAACTTTCTGTTGAAGGAGAATTATCTCGTTGGATTGTGAAAGGATAGTAGTTTTTAAATGGAGAAATTCTTCTTTATGTTCTGCTAGATTACGATCTAAATCTACTCTTATCTTTTGGTAAAGAGCTTCTAAAGCAGTTGAAAGGTCTGTGTTTGAGATGTAACTAGCCGTCTCCAGGATGCTTCCCTCACTGCTTTGGTCCGTAGGAGGTTTTTCAGAGAGTGTGGAAAGATCCGCTTGGCTCCGCGGGGAATAAAATGAACTTATAGGAGGAATTTTAGCCGATT
This sequence comes from Pelodytes ibericus, assembly GCA_036172795.1. Lineage (NCBI taxonomy): Eukaryota > Metazoa > Chordata > Amphibia > Anura > Pelodytidae > Pelodytes > Pelodytes ibericus. The sequence goes on along the minus strand of CM069858.1, from coordinate 107,275,518 downwards.
TCCCTGCGTTTTTCTTCTTTTCCATTCTTTCCTCTCCTCCCCTATCTGCTTTAAGGGTTTTATCCGGTTTGGGAGCCATTTATTGAGCGAGAGATTTTCCGAGAGTATATCTCGCTATACAGAGATAGAAGTTGGGATCAATTCACTCTTTTATCAGTACTAGAGCAAGGAGGTATCTTTACCCCAAGGCGCCCCCTGGAGGGAGATGTTAAGTCACAAGTTCCCTAGGTGATTATTAGCAGCTTGTCAGATACACAGTCCAGGTCACAGGTACCCTAGGTGAATATTAGTATGGTTCTCAGGTACTCAGAGAGAATATTAATGGAGCAGTAAGTTCAAGGATGTTAATAACCTCAGGAATCAGTATCACTTGATGGTATATGAGGGCAGGTTATGATCTAAGCCTCCGGAGCTTTTTAGTAATTCTGTCACCTAGACTCCAGTTGTTCTTATTCACCAGCTCTATGGGCTTGAATAATCAGATACTGACCAGGCAGCGTTGTTTCTCAGTCTTTAGGAGGCTATGAGGCTCCAAAGCCTGTATTATATTAAGCCAGCAATTAGTATTGTATGATTGGTTATCAGGCAGCGGCGTATCAGAGCTCCTGTTCGTTGGAAATGATGTATTTTACAGCATTATTGGGCTTATGATACCTCTGAGCTGCAGTCTGAGCAGTGCTATAAAATAAAGTCTCTGCACGTCAAGAGGGGGACCACAACCTCTGGTATATAAGGTTAGTATCCACCCTTCGTTTTGAAGCACTGATACAGTAGTCACCAGTAACGGACTTTTTAGAAAAAAAATGAAGAGAGAAAAAAAAAGGGTACTTATCTCTTTAGCCCCGACAGCTCCGCTCTGTATTTGTTTCGGGAGAAGGTTTTACTTGCTTTTAGAGTGCTATTTAGCATGGTTCAGTCTTCCGGTCAAGGACTGTAACTCTGCTCCAGTCCATACACGCATGCCACCGGGACGGAGTCAGTTCCAGACCGGGTACCCAACAGAATTCCCACACGGCGCTAGTCTCCCGGGGGCCACCAGGTAGGTGTTTGTCCAGACCTGCCGATATAATCAGCCACGAGTATCGGTAAGGAGTTGGTATGGAGAGGCTGTTTGCTCTGGTCACTCTTTCAGCTGCTCATTAGTCGCTCGCGGGTTACTCGCGGGTGCTCCTCCCATTCACGTCGACGTCCTCACGTCCTCGTCATCGTCCCCCCCGCTGGATGCCATAATTTGCGTTTTTTTTTTTTTTTTTACCATATTTTAATATTTTTTTTATATAATATTATAAGATATGATCAAAATTATGGATGCCATAATTTTGATCATATCTTATAATATTATATAAAAAAAATAGTAAAATATGGTAAAAAAAAAAAAAAAAAACGCAAATTTCCTGACTTTTATTTGAAACATCTTCTCCTCATCGACAAAAGCGAACGAAAAAAACTGTTAAATAGATTCTAATATTTCTCCTGAGTACAGGGATACCACCCATGCATAGGTTTGTTGGGTTGTTTGGGGGCTAAAATGCCAAATTTGGGAGGTGCCGTTTTTGGTTTTCCAACTTGAAATTTTTACATGCAGACAGCCTGCACCCATGTCCTATTTGGGACATATTTGAAGCCAGCCAGTGTATTTTACCCCATCAACTTACATATTTTTTAAAAGTAGACACCCAAGGCTATTTCAAATTATGGTATTTTAACACTTTCCGTGCACTAATTCTACCACCAGCCTTCGTCAGAGTTTGCAGTAGATATTTTTTGTGTTTTTGTTTCACAAACATTGTACTTCATACATGAATTCAAAGATTTTGGTATGTGTCACTGCCAAATAACACCCCAATAAGTGTTCAACAACATCTCCTGAGTACAGGGATACCACCCATGCATAGGTTTGTTGGGTTGTTTGGGGGCTAAAGGGCCACATTTTGAAGGTGCGCATTTCCAACTTGGAATTTTGACGTGTAGTCAGCCTGAGCCCATCTTTCATTTGGGACTTTTTTTTTAAGCCGGACAGTGTATTTTACCCAAAAAAGTATATATTTTGTAAAAGAAGACACCCTAGGCTATTTTAAATGGTGGTATTTTAACACTTTCCATGCACCAATTCTACCACCAGCCTTTGTCAAATTTTGTAGTAGTAATTTTATTGTGTATTTTATTCCACATACATTGTACTTTAGACACAAATTCACATATTTCGGTATGTGTCACTGACAAAAAATACCACAATATGTGTACAGCAACATCTCCGGAGCACAGGGATACCACCCATGCATAGGTTTGTCAGCTTTGTTGGGGTTTGAAAGGCTACATTTGAGAGGAGCGCTTTTTGATTTTCAAACTTGGAATTTTGACATGTAGAGCAAGGAAGGGGTTAATAGCTCTTATAAGAGCCTTTGTAGTACTGTACAAAAAAATTAACCCCTAAAAAGGCACAGACAAGAAAAAATGTTCTGCTGTGCAGTGATCAGTGGCAGGGAAGGGGTTACTATACAGGGCACACTATACAAAGAGTATGGCTTTTATAAAAGCCCTTGGGTCTCACAATTTTTTAACATTTTATTTAATTTATTACAATTAAAAACGTATATTTTACAGATCTGTCTCTTTCCCTCACTAAGTGAGGAGAGGGAGGCAGATCCATATGGGTCAGAACAATATTTACCAATATTGATCTAACCAGATGAATGGTGATGCTCATCTGAGAAATCACCAAACCACCTTTGCCACTGATCGGCTGTTACTGATCGCTATACATGCATTCAGACAGCTTCAAAAGAAATACACATAATCCCCTAGTGAGTATAATTAACGCCTAGCGAGTGTGAAAAAAAAAATGCTGATGGCAAAAAAAAGGCTTCTGCGACCAGATCGCTTCATATGCGCTGCTTAGGCAGTGACCATATGCACTGCTTAGGCAGTGACCATATGCGCTGCTTAGGAAGTGATATATGGCAAGGAAGGGGTTAATAGCTCTTAAAAGAGCATTTGATATACTGTAAAAAAAAAAACAGTAAAAAAAAATGAACCACTAAAAAAATGCACAGACAGCAAAAAATGTCATGGGAACCAAGTCCAAAATGGAATAACACAGAGTTACACATTTAACAGTAGATTAAAAAAAGAATACATACATATATACGTGTATGTTTATACACGTTGGAAAGAGAACATACAAAATAAATCATTCCTGTTCTTAGCTTACATGAGTAGACTGCAGTTGCAGCCCATTGGGTTCAAGGTTTTGTGTTCAGAGATATCCTTGTTGCACAGTAGGGTATAAAGAGTTCCTTGAGTATTTCTTACTTTTCTATCCGCTTGAATAATTCTCTCAATTAACAAGATGGGTTTGCCGACTGACATTTTATTTATTTATTTATATAGTATGTTCTGGGTTCACACATTTTGCATTGTCATAATAGGGTACAATATAATAATATACAAAATATTAAATTACAAATGTACAAATTTAACACAGAACATAAACAGGTAAGAAAAAGTCAACCATGATTATAGGTGTATTCTGTATTTAGATATATTGACAGAGATCTCATGAGGGATTTTAGACTTGAGGAAGATTTGATGGTGTCCGTGTGGTTGTTCTGTAATTGTGATGCTTTCTTTTTGTATTATGGTATAGTAAGTAAACTGCTGGTACTGAATCAGAGGTTATAGGAGGGGAGAATAGCTGGGGAGAGCATTCTACTCAGGTACAGGGGGAGCTTCCCAAAAAAGCTCTTAAACACAAAGCTGGAAAGGTGAAGGGTGCATCTGGATTCCATTGGTTGCCAGTTAAACTTGCAGCCATATGATATGCATTTCAAGCAGGGCCGGACTGGCCCACCGGGATACCGGGAAAAATCCCGGTGGGCCGCCTGCCCCGGGGCCGCCTTGGCCACTTGTGAGTCTTCACAAGGGAAGAGTTCGGCTGCTGCAGCATCCGGCGGCAGCAGGCGAATTTCTTAAAGCGGTGGGCCACTTTAAGCAATTCGGCGGCCGTCGCCGCTTTAAGAAGTTCACCTGCTGCCGCCGGATGATGCAGCAGCAGTTCCGGCGGCGGGATGGGAAGCAGAGAAACCAAGGTGAGTGAGACATACAGGGGAAAGGGGAGGGGGTGAAAGACACTACGGGGGGGGGGTGGTGAAAGACACTACGGGGGGGTTAAAGACACTACGGGGGGGTGAAGACACTACAGGGAGAAGGGGGGTGAAGACACTACAGGGGGAAGGGGGGTGAAAGACACTATAGGGAGAAGGGGGGTGAAAGACACTACAGGGGGAAGGGGGGGTGAAGACACTACAGGGAGAAGGGGGGTGAAGACACTACAGGGAGAAGGGGGGTGAAGACACTACAGGGGGAAGGGGGGGGTGAAAGACACTACAGGGGGAAGGGGGGGTGAAAGACACTACAGGGAGAAGGGGGTGAAAGACACTACAGGGAGAAAGGGGGTGAAGACACTACAGGGAGAAGGGGGGTGAAGACACTACAGGGGGAAGGGAGGGTGAAAGACTCTACAGGGGGAGAGGAGGGTGTGAAAGACTACAGGGAGAAGGGGTGAAAGACTACAGGGGGAAAGGGGTGAAAGACACTACAGGGGGAGGGGAGGGGGTGAAATACACTAAGGGGGAAGGGGGGAAGAGAGATGCCACAGAAAGGACACAGAGAGAGAGAGAGAGAGACGCCACAGAAAGGACAGAGAGAGTGAGACGCCACAGAAAGGACAGAGAGAGAGAGACGCCACAGAAAGGACAGAGATAGAGAGACGCCACAGAAAGGACAGAGAGAGAGAGACGCCACAGAAAGGACAGAGAGAGAGAGAGACGCCACAGAAAGGACAGAGAGAGAGACGCCATAGAAAGGACAGAGAGAGACGCCACAGAAAGGACACAGAGAGAGACGCCACAGAAAGGACACAGAGAGAAAGACGCCACAGAAAGGACAGAGAGAGAGACGCCACAGAAAGGACAGAGAGAGAGAGAGACGCCACAGAAAGGACAGAGAGAGAGACGCCACAGAAAGGACAGAGAGAGAGACGCCACAGAAAGGACACAGAGAGAGACACCACAGAAAGGACACAGAGAGAGACGCCACAGAAAGGACAGAGAGAGAGACGCCACAGAAAGGACACAGAGAGAGACACCACAGAGAGGACACAGAGAGAGATGCCACAGAAAGGACACAGAGAGAGAGACGCCACAGAAAGGACAGAGAGAGAGACGCCACGAAAGGACAGTGAGAGAGAGAGACGTCACAGAAAGGACAGAGAGAGACGCCACAGAAAGGACAGAGAGAGAAAGAGACGCCACAGAAAGGACAGATAGAGAGAGAGACGCCACAGAAAGGACAGAGAGAGAGACGCCACAGGAAGGACAGAGAGAGACACCACAGAAAAGATAGAGAGAGAGAGACGCCACAGAAAGGACAGAGAGAGAGACGCCACAGAAAGGACAGAGAGAGAGACGCCACATAAAGCACTGAGAGAGAGACGCCACAGAAAGGACAGAGAGAGAGATGCCAGAGAAAGGACAGAGAGAGAGACGCCACAGAAAAGACAGAGAGAGACGCCACAGAAAGGACAGAGAGAGAGACGCCACAGAAAGGACAGAGAGAGAGACGCCACAGAAAGGACAGAGAGACAGGATATGTCTCACACACTGCCCTGATATATACCTCTGCACAGGGCAATTCATATAACTCTGTGTACATACTGGAGGTATATATAATGCCCTAGACAGGCTTATATATCAGTCTTATCTATGAATAATACACTGTTCAGATGTGCTTTTTAAAATGCATGATTTTCCCTTCTATGAACAAAAAAATTATATTATGCTATGGGCTGGTTTAAAACTCCTATGCGATGGGGCTGGTATATAAATTTTTCCAGGGCTGGTTTTTGTTCCCAGTCCGGCCCTGATTTCAAGTATCTGTCAGTCATGGGATACCATTAGTGTATGTGCATTTTCTGGTTAGTGACCATACAATTAGTACCAGTATTTTTCTAATTGGCTTGTTACACCAAGCAACAAAGCATATACAGTGATTTTATATTGGTTATATTTCTGCCTGATTACTTATACACCTTAGCTGCACCAGAATTAAAAACAATTACATCTCTTAACCATGTCTGCATGAATTCTGTACTGAATTGCAATTCCAGGTATTTGTATTATCTAGTAGGTATACCAAATAAAGGTGCCACTTAGTCTATGTGGAACTTATCTAAGTCAAGGGATACCATTAGGTTATGTGCATTCTCTGGTTAGTGACCCTGCAGTTAATTCCTGTATTTTTCTGATTGGCTGGGTACACCAAGCCACCAAAGCTTATCCATTGAATTTAAATTGGTTGCATTTATGCCTAATTAATTACATAAGATAGGCATTGCAGAAGTATCCTATATTACATTAACAAATATATTGCAGGACTGCAGACTATGCTTTTGTTATCTATATAATATACTAATGCAATTAGTGGAAGTAGACAATATATATAAAGTCCATTTGATACCACAATATATTGAGGATTTTTTTCAGACTGTGTATTGTGATCAATATAGAGCAACAAAATGACTGATAGTTTGTCAATTTTAGAACACCCTGCATGACAGTGGCACACAGGAACAAGGTGTTGTCTATATAACATTTCTTTTTGCGTGTATCAACCATTTTACACCACAAACATAATCATATAAAAACATTACTTGACTAATAATCACCTTATATTACCTAAATGACCCCAAATATTACAGATACTGAACACCAAATATAAATGGCGTATCATAACTATTGATGTATTTCCTTAAAAAATGTCTCAAATTGTGTTTCCTAAAATCCATTAACACATTTTGTTTGTTTATGGGTGTCTCATAATTAGAAATTTTGTCATAAAAATTGTGAAGCGACTAACACGATACCTCAGATATGTACACCAAAACCATAAATGTAAGTCTTTTATAACAGTACACTTATTGATTACATTTTCCATTGAGGTATCAACAACACTCTATCAATCATTACAACCATGATTTGTACAGCACGCGTTTTCTGTAAATTTTATTCCCTCTGGTGACTTGACATTGAACAATAAATCACACAGACACTAAGTGTATTTTGCATGGATTTACTAGTCAACAGTCCAAGTTTCAAGAATATTTACAACTTCTATTTATATTGCTTTAGCCTCTAGTACCATGAAAAATAAAATGTGAAACTATCTGTAACTCTCAATATACAATTGTTGAGACACACAATCAGAAAAGGTAAGCAATCAAATAGTCACATATTTGTGTATTGATTACATGTAATAGGGTTTCGTTTGGCTGCTAGATTAATTAGCTGTTTCATTGAACTGTTAGAGAGAATGTCTGACTAAGAAATTTCAGCATGACTGCAGGTCATATGGGACTTTTCCATCAAGCAGATCCTTTTAAGAGCAGTATCAAGCTCCAGGCATGATGCTTATATCAATGAGAGGGGAAGGAGTATCATAACAGATTGAGGTCTGGAGTTTGAACCTATGGTTGCCCCTTTGGTAGTGTAATAACAGACTGGAGTCAGGCTGCTCTAGGGTCATCAGAGCAGAAATTTGATAAATAATTTACATGCTGTATCATACTTCACAACGTCTGCTCCAGCAAAGCTGGACGCAGGGGTGGTGCATAGGAGGTTGAGTGTCAGCGAGATCACGCTTGCTCTGTATTCATTTCTGACACCAAAGAATGTAGTGTGGGCTTTGCAGGGGCGTCACTAGGGTTGGTGTCACCCGGTGCGGAAACTCATGGTGTCACCCCCCTGGATTTCCTCCAATACAATGCCAAACAGTTTCCTTAGATGGCCTATTAACTATGCCACACACAGGAGCCCCATAAATTATGCCACACACAGGAGCCCCATAAATTATGCCACACCAGAGTCCCATAAATTATACCACACCAGAGTCCCATAAATTATGCCACACCAGAGCCCCAAAAAATTATGCCACACCAGAGCCCCACTATTTATGCCTCACCTCTGGCCAATTAATTATGCCACACACACAGGTGCCCCATAATTAAGCCACACACAGGTGCCCCATAATTTTGCCACACAAAAGAGTCCCTTAATTATTCCACACAAAAGAGTGCCTTAATTATGCCACACCAGAGCCCCATAAATTATGCCACACCAGAGCCCCATAAATTATGCCACACCAGAGCCCCACTATTTATGCCTCACCTCTGCCCAATTAATTATGCCACACACACAGGTGCCCCATAATTATGCCACACACACACACAGGTGCCCCATAATTAAGCCACACACACACACACACACACAGGTGCCCCATAATTATGCCACACAAAAGAGTCCCTTAATTATGCCACACAAAAGAGTCCCTTAATTATGTCACACATGGGGCTCGATAAATATGCCACACACAAGCGCCCCATAATTATGCACACATGGGACCGCCATTAATTATGCAACACACAGGAGCCCCACGAGGTGACAATTGTACAATTATAGATACCAGGAATATTGTGTCACTCAGAGCCCAGTAATATTGTGCCAGTCAGATACCAGGAATATTGTGCCATTCAGAGCCCAGTAATATTGTGCCAGTCAGAGCCCAGTAATATTGTGCCAGTCAGATACCAGTAATATTGTGCCAGTCAGACACCAGTAATATGGTGCCAGTCAGAGCCCAGGAATATGGTGCCAGTCAGAGCCCAGGAATATGGTGCCAGTCAGAACCCAGTAATATTGTGCCAGTCAGATACCAGAAATATTATGCCAGTCAGAGCCCAGTAATAGTGTGCCAGTCAGATACCAGGAATACTGTGCCAGTCAGATACCAGGAATATTGTGCCATTCAGAGCCCAGTAATATTGTGCCAGTCAGAGCCCAGTAATATTGTGCCAGTCAGATACCAGTAATATTGTGCCAGTCAGACACCAGTAATATGGTGCCAGTCAGAGCCCAGGAATATGGTGCCAGTCAGAGCCCAGGAATATGGTGCCAGTCAGAACCCAGTAATATTGTGCCAGTCAGATACCAGAAATATTATGCCAGTCAGAGCCCAGTAATAGTGTGCCAGTCAGATACCAGGAATACTGTGCCAATCAGAGCCCAGTAATATTGTGCCAGTCAGATGCCTGTAATATTGTGCCAGTCAGAGCCCAGTAATATTGTGCCAGTCAGATGCCTGTAATATTGTGCCAGTCAGAGCCCAGTAATAGTGTGCCAGTCAGAGCCCAGGAATATTGTGCCAGTCAGAGCCCAGTAATAGTGTGCCAGCCAGAGCCCAGTAATATTGTGCCAGTCAGTGCCCAGTAATATGGTGCCAGTCAGATACCAGTAATATGGTGCCAGTCAGAGCCCAGGAATATTGTGCCATTCAGAGCCCAGGAATATTGTGCCAGTCAGATACCAGTAATATGGTGCCAGTCTGAGCCCAGGAATATGGTGCCAGTCAGAGCCCAGGAATATGGTGCCAGTCAGAACCCAGTAATATTGTGCCAGTCAGATACCAGAAATATTATGCCAGTCAGAGCCCAGTAATAGTGTGCCAGTCAGATACCAGGAATACTGTGCCAATCAGAGCCCAGTAATATTGTGCCAGTCAGATGCCTGTAATATTGTGCCAGTCAGAGCCCAGTAATATTGTGCCAGTCAGATGCCTGTAATATTGTGCCAGTCAGAGCCCAGTAATAGTGTGCCAGTCAGATGCCTGTAATATTGTGCCAGTCAGAGCCCAGTAATAGTGTGCCAGCCAGAGCCCAGTAAGATTGTGCCAGTCAGTGCCCAGTAATAGTGTGCCACTCAGTGCCCAGTAATAGTGTGCCATGCCAGTGCTCGTTTAAAACCACCCTCCTCCCCCCCTTCCCCATCACTTACCGAGTAGCTGGCTGCTGTTTGTCGCAGGACGGACGCCTCCTCCATGCAGTCTTCTCTTCCCTCCTGCACGGAGGAGGGAAACACAGTCGCCGGATGTGACGTATCATCACATCCAGTCGCTGTGATTTTTTTTTTTTATGGCAGCCGCATCCAGGTGATGCGGCTGCCAGGGAAAAAATAAAAAAGGTAAGCAGCGAGGTGCGGGGGGGTGCCGGCAGCACCGGTGTCACCCGCGCTGGAGGTGTCACCCGGTGCGGTCCGCCGCCCCCCCCCCTCGAGACGCCACTAGGGCTTTGCACGGAATTGGGAAGGGATTTTTAATCTTTAAAGGATCAAATATCTGAGTTGGAAATATTTTTCCATTTAGATGCATTGGATAATTTTTCCAGCTCAGCTACATTGGCCTAAAGTTTGAAGTTCCCATCTCCATTATCTGTAATTCCCTGCCACTCTCTCTCTTTATTGAGTAGACACTAAAGTATTCTTCACATGCAAAATAATATGCTTTTGTATGTCAATATCTACTGCATTTACAACTGGTGTTACCTCTAAATAAAAGAAACATTTCTTTACCATCATAATATTGATTTTCTTTCAATTAGAACAGAAATATTAGAATGGTTTGAATGACTATTGCTATTTATGTATATATAACTTATTTTTTTATATCTTGGAATATATCACTAACTGCTCTATTATTGTGGTCTGTCTCTGTCTGTAATGAACCAGTGCAGTATAGATTTACGTGTTATGGATTTGTTCCTTGTTAGCCTTGACAAAGCAGCCTTGTCAGCATATTGGTTCTACACATCAATAAAGATCATTTACAGAACACTGTGGACTTTTAATTTTTTGGTTCATTGTTTACAGGCACAATTGATGTTTGAAGAGAATATAAATGGATCATTAGTTTTACTGAGACTTCAGTGTTACTACACCTGTTTAGGGCAACGTATTAATAATATTTTCTCTTCTAAATTTAATTTGAAGATAATATATATGGTTACGTGTTTAAAAGATACTCATTCATCAATATTTTTATTTTTCAGTGTAATCGTTTTGGATATATTATCTATTGACTCCTTCACCAAAGCTCAGAATTATATCTTCTTGCTCTTTTTGTTGGGTATCATTAAGTTCACATCAATCCTACTCAGTGATCTTCCTGACACTGCATGGATGGATCAGGTTCAATCAATAGACTAACATAAATTAAAAGAGATTAACAGTGATACATATTAGGCCAATTTAATAACTCATCTTCAACTATCACAACGGAATACCTTAAGGTTAATTTTTATGGAACTCTATTGCCTTTTTTAATATCCCAATATCAAAGAATATATGGACTGTTTCAGAATCCAACTTGACATTGTAAATACATGCACATGTGTCTATCATTTTTACAATTTCTTTAATGCACTTAAAATTGAAAATAGACTCAATAACATATAAATATGAATAAATTCAATTTATAAAACTGTTGTGTGTACAAAAATATTTATTTAGATGTTTACATAAATTTTTATGTAAAATGTGTGTTACTTCTAAATTTTATAAAAAATGTAAATAGATTGTCTATATTGCCAACAAATGTGGGACTAAAAATGTGAAATAAAATTGACTTTGTGCAATTCAACAACAAAACACGAGTGTATGACAATAGTTTATATGATACATAGACAGAAAAATAGATACACGGCAAAGGGAAGCAACACAGAGAGAGAAACAAAAACATTTTCAATATTTTGTTTCACGTTCATTTCTTGAAATGTGAAGTTGTAAGCTCTAAGAGTTCTGTTGACATTAATAAACAGTACAGACTTGTCAATTTAAAGGATGTGTCAAGAAGATGCAGTGGTACTGGATCAGATAATTTTGTAAAAGTCAACATACGACTTTGAAAAATTAATCTTGATTCTACCCAATTCAATCTTGTATTGATTTATTTTATAGATTATTTTCAAAATAGCTTAGAAACTCAGCTGATACTGTTAGTAAAAACAAAAGGAGCTACAACAATTTGAAACATGTCTAACAAGAAACATATGTCAGTGGAAAATGATTAGTAGTATTTGCGTACATAACTACAACAAAGGTCTCTATACCTAAAATGACCTTGCTAAATCCTGCATTAAATCAAGTGTTAATTACGTTTAAATTATGTACTATACAATAATATCAACCACTGGATAACTTGGACATTTTTATCAAATGTCTGCATTTGATTGTCCCCTTTCCTCATTCAGCAGAGGGAACCTGCTGATGAATTGCAAGAAAATCTTCCATATGACAGTGGAATGTCTTTTTTGTCAATGAATGATATATCCTGTGATACAAGGTAGAAATCTTTTACAGCAGAGCTCCTTTTTATAAGGTGAAATAAGCATCAGCAAATCTCGTTAGATGAAGATAATTTGTAAGGCGATTGCAAGACACTCTTAATAGTAATAATTGCTCAAAATGTGAACTAACCCGATTGAGATTGAGCTTTTATTTAATGGGTAAACGAGCAAAATATTCAGGTATATGTAAAAGATATTAGCCGTAGAACAGTCTAGTACTACTGCTATATCCCTATGTTCATGTGCTGGTACACTTCTTCTTGTTAGTCATTGAAATTGCAGCTGGAATCGTTGAGTGATACAATATACCTACTTTGCCAGAAGGGGTGAGACTGGATTCTCTCCCTTGTGAAGAGTGTGCTTTCTTTGTTCTTGAGAGTTAAAGTATCAATGTATATATATGTATATATTAATAGAGGGCAAGGAGTGCTACCTCTACTTACCTTTACAAACATAAATAAAAGTATATAGACATGCGGCCCAACGAAAAGCCTGAGGTAAACTAAAATGTGTGTTTTTGCACTTGTGATTTTTAAAAATCTATTATTGAGCAAGTAAGCAAATGTTTGGTATATTGTTTTGATAGGTTTAGAAATAGTTTTGGTGTGATCCCTAGATTTCTTTTGTATTATATGCCTTTAAAAAAAAAACAAGTAATGTAGGACCACTGGACATAGTGCAAGCAGGCAAGACAAATGGATCCAAATTACACTAGGGTGCATGCAGTAAAGGGTAGTCCCACACCACCCAGATAAATCAATATATACAAAGAAGCAGCACACCAAATTTAGCAAAAGTAAAAAATAACCTTTAATATATCCATTAAAATACAAGAAATGTATACATATAAAGTGAATATAACACTAATATAATTCAGGCCAAATCCAGGACAATAATAAATTATATATAGCTGAAAAAAATACATAAGATGCACATGAAGGAAGCAAAAAATGAAAAAACAACAACTGAATAAACTTACAGGAGTAGCTGAGACCAGGAAGAATATACCCAGTAGAACTAGCTCCCCAATGTTTTGACTGAATGCCTTCTACAGCAGGAGCCTTCTACAGTTTATTTAGTTGTTTTTATATGTTTTTTGCCTCCTTCATGTGCATCTTATGTATTTTTTTTCTCTATCAGCTATAAATTATTTATTACAGGCCTGGATTTGGCCTGAATTATATTAGTGTTATATTAAATTTATATGTATACATTTCTTGTATTTTAATGGTTATATTAAAGGTTATTTTTTACTTTTGCTAAATTTGGTGTGCTGCTTCTTTGTATTATATGCTTATGCCAGGATCTAAATGATTTTCCCTTTGATTAGAGCACCATAAGTTGAATATCTCTTTGTTCTGCTATTTGGTGATACCATGTCTTTTGTCAATATGTTTGTATTTGATATGGTGTTGATATGAAACTATTAGGAAAGACTTTATGAACTTAACTTCTAATAATGAAATGAGCAGTTTGATCAAGTATACATAATTGGGTCAATTTTATTTACAGAAGAAAAAGGTTAAAATTCTTCAAATCAGAGTAGGATTAGCCTTGACAATTCTGATAGAAGGCCGAATAGAAGATCTGTAGTTCTCATTTGTGAGTGAAGAAAAAATACATGTTTTTTACACTTTAGTATAATGTAATGCCATGGTAAAATGTTTCTATTCATTTTTACACTTATGTATGCATATTCATTATTATGGAATATCGCTACATTCATCACTGAATCCCAACAATGATAGGGCCATTGTTGTGCATATCTCAGCTACACACTGCAAGTAACACTGTAAACATGCACCTTACATTTTCACTATATGGATTTGCCAATAACTTTTAAAATTGTACAATGCTAAATATAAAGATAGTAGGCTTACCCAACCATCGCCCAATAAATACAATAAATATAATTACTGAATACAATAAATGTATTCAACAATGTCTGGCATATCCCAATACCAGAGAACAGATGCATGAAAATTAGTTTTCGTTATGGACAGACTTTAAAGGCAAATTGGCACCTATCTGCTGTCACAATCTAGTTTCCATGTTTGTATAACAAATGTGTGGAACCTGCCACAATTATTGGTTTTGATCTCCCGTGCAATATATTATATATATTATTCCATTAGATAAATGGGTATTGAGGAGGCACAGGACTCTACAGCCACATATATATTATATTTTGTCTTGCTCATAATCACTGCTCTGTTCTAATTTGGCAAATAATATAGTACACATTGCCTTTAACTTTCATTCTATCAAGAATTAGGGTTAATAGGGATGTTAAATCTGATTGATTTGATGTCATAAAATTTATATGCAATTTTATCGACCTACATAAATATTCCATGTGTATAGTATATTTGTTGTTTTTCACTGGAGGCCGTGCAGTAAATGAAGCATCTATGGGTGGGTTACTTGGACATTGGTTCTTTCTTCACACTATTTCCCTTGTTCAACTCCATTTCAACTAGTCTCATCTGAATTCTGTACTGCGTCTTCTAAATCCATCTATTATTTCCCTGCCTTTTCCCCTCTTAACACTCATGAATCCCCTTTAAATGTATGTCTCATTTATATTTTATTTTTGAATGTCATTATCATTCTTAATAGGTATTATTTATCTACTAATTGCTCTGCACACGTGTTTATGAAGAATTTGGGAAAACACATTTATCTAAGTTGAAGAAATGTAATAAAATAATGTGAATTTTTTAAATTGGGATATGGTTACAGGATAGAAAATTGGTCACCTGTCCAGTGATATTGCCAATCATTAATCACATTAAAGTACTATTTACTCCCTTTCACTCATGCAAAATAGCGCACAAAACAAGAAAAAATATGGGTTATGTATAAATGTGGTGCACACAAAAATAGAGCCAAATAGTAGTTATCACTGCATTTGGCAATTTATAATTTTAACTCCCAACAAAATTTTGGATTTGCATTATGTGTGCTCATACTCAGTTACCAGATCAGCCCAATTATGAAAAGAAACAAGCACACAAATATGCTTAACCCCTTAGTGACAAGACATTTTCACCTTGACTTTCCCTTGGTGATAATGGCTGTTTTGACATTTCTAGGGTGTTTGTGTTTAGTTGTAATTTTTTTCTTTCTCACATACAGTACCCACACAAATTATATGTTGTTTTTATCGTCATAAGAAGGGCTTTCATTAGATACCATTATGTTCATCATATCTTATAATTTACTACAAAAAAATCATAAAATATTATGAACAATTTTAAAAAAACCACTTTTTCTAACTTTGACCTAAAATATAATTTACACAAATAAAATAATTAAAAAAGACCCCATCTAAATAGTTTCTAATTGTTCTCCCGAGTTCAAAAATATGCATGTTTCCATATTTTTCGGTATTTTTTTGTGAGTTATGGGGCAAGTTTTTGTTTTTTTTCCTATATTGATCTTTTGATCCCAACCCGATACCCAAAATTTTACCCTAACACTAAATTTAACCCCAACTCTAATCCTTATTATATCAATTAATATTTTTTAACTTTAATTACATTTTAACCCTATCCCTTATGCTAAAAAATATTTAATTTTAACCCTATAGGCTAATATAGCTAAATAACCAGTTTTTAATTAATTAAATATGTATTTTAAATATTTTCCATTGCAATGCTACTAAACTACCACTAGGGGCAGTCAAGTAGCATATTCAGAGCGACGGAAGTGAAATTACTTTCACTTCCGAAGCTCAGACCGGCAGAGGGCTTAGCCATATTGACAGAGCAGCATGCTCCGTCAATATGGCTCGCCACGATCGCTCCGTGGGGCGATCGTGGGGGTCCCAAAATAGAAATTTCGGTGCTGGCTATTACTGTCGTCAAGCGGTTAAAAATGCCTAAATGTTGTGATTTATGAAAAGTTGAAATTGCTTGTAGAAGTCATAATTGCACCTTTTTTCCTCACATTATAACATTTACTTTTATGCATTTTCCCAATCCAAAGCAAAAGGTTTTGCTATAAAAACTTTTATAGCAAAAATGCTATAAAGGCTATACAGTAGAGTCTAATGCCGTACAGCTTTGTTTCATGGTTAACCTATTATTTATCCTTTATGCAGCAGACTTTCAGAAAATCCAAAGTGCATTGGGAACGTAGTAGGCTGCCCAAATAAAATAAGGTTGATTGAGGTAAATTAAAAAGGAATAAAACATATACATAATAACATAGTAATTTAGGTTGAAAAAAGACACAAGTCCATCAAGTTCAACCCATCTACCTATCATTCCAGCATTTTGATCCAATAGGGGGAAAAATTCCTTCTTGACTCCAGAATGGCAATCAGATTTCTCCTTGGATCAATAAGCTCTATTATTAATGCTTATTATATTATTAACAGCCCTGTATGTTCTGCTTTTCTAAAAAAAACATCCAGACGATTTTTAAATGCATCTATTGTGGTTGATAGCACTACCTCTCTTGGCAGTGAGTTCCATAACTTTATTGTCCTTACCGTAAAGGATCCCTTCCTTTGCTGTCTATGAAATCTTTGCTCTTCTTGTCTCAGGGGGTGACCTCTTGTTCTTTGTACATTTCTGCTAATGAACAGGTCCCTTGAGAGCTCTTTATATTGGCCCTGCACATATTTATATAATGTTATCATATCCCCTCTAAGACGCCTTTTTTTATAAAGTAAATAAATGCAATTTTTTAAGTATCTCTTCATAACTAAGATCCTCCAATCCCCTTATTAATTTTGTAGCTCTCCTTTGCACTTTTTCTAGTTCCTTAATATCCTTTTTAAGGACTGGTGCCCAGAATTGTACTGCATATTCAAGGTTCAAGAGGTCTTACCACTGATTTGTAAAGAGGCAAGATGATGTCCTCCTCCCGTGAATCTATACCTCGTTTTATACATGCCAATATCTTATTGGCCCTTGCAGCTGCTGACTGGCATTGGGCACTGTTGCCAAGTTTGTTATCTACAATGATTCCTAAATCCTTTTCGCTAGTAGTTTTTCCCAGGGAAATACCATTTAACGTATATATTGCTTTGTTATTATTTTTCCCATAATGCATAACTTTACATTTGCCACTTTCTTGCCCAGTCCCCCACTCTGTCCAAATCTTCCTGTAAAGAAAAACATCAAGATTAGTCTTTATTACCTTACCTAATTTTGTGTCATCAGCAAACACTGAGACATGGCTCTCAGCACAACGTTAGAGATCATTAATAAACATATTAAAATGATTATAAAGGGGATGCATGGTGATAAACATATTGCAACATTAGCAATATTTATAAATGTTGACACACACACACACATATATATATATATCTGTGTGTGTGTGCATATATACGTCTATATAAATATATATTTATATATAAGTATAGATTTATATAGAAAGAGTGAGAGACAGAGAGAGATACATATATCTATTAACATATTTTAAAAAATTATTTTGCAGTGGATTAGGCATCAATACTACTGTTTGTAGAAAATGCTTAATAAACAGAATGACAGACCACTACACGAGTAAGATGCATGGTGATCATTGTTGGAATTCTTATAATGTGGCGAGTAAGGTTAATACAAATTATTGCTCCAGCGATGATAAGTCCCACAGTAATGTATACTGTCAAGAGCACTCGTGTTACTAACCTCTGGTAATTGATTCTGCCAGTGGATTATTTTGAAACTTGCTGAGACGAGCATTAGGGCTATAAGCATAGTAACCCATTTCTCATCTTAAAACAAGCTTGCAGAGATGAGACTTGGTCACACTAGGAAATAAAAAGAAAATTACTTTTCATGTTTCACATTGCAAAAAATAAAACAGCAATATGAAAATGCATTTTTCTGACATTTGTTGTATAAGTAAAGACAAAATGAACCTATAACTTTGAGAAAGTTATGCGTGTACAGGAGTAAAATTCAATGTAAAGTAGAGTTTTGGGATAGTCTGAGTAATAGTAAAGAACAACACTGCATTCTACAATAAATGGTAAAGAATTATTGATGTTCAATATATATATATATATATATTTATATTTATTCTATTTTGTTGTACAAAAACACATTTTCCTTTTATGGTATGCTATGTTAATTTAGTTATTTTAGCATTTTGCTAAATTACATTTTGTTTGCTTATTCCTATTTTATTATTACACGTTTATCAATAAATAGTGGAATATGCAGTGAGTCATTCAATAAATGCTGTTCTTTATGATTCGGATTAAAGAAGAAAAGGAGAATGAGAGTAAAGAAAGAGGTTGAAAAGGAGGAAGGGAAAAGAAGAGAAGGAAAGTTGCACAAATGACAGATAATTTTATTATAAATCATTGAGACACACACCCATTCACTTGTACCTGTTTGTAACTACAGCAGTGCTGTATTTACCGCGAGGCATCCTAGGCGGATGCCTATGGTGGGAAATTTTGGGGGGCGGCAGCGCCCCCCAGCACTGAAAAAAATAAAAAAAAAAAAATAAAAAAAATAAAAATCCGGCCCTTTAAAAAAAAAAAAAAAAACGCGCTTGCAGGCAGAGACGGAGGCATGGGCGTCCGCAGGGGGGGGGAGCAAGGGGGGGCGCTTGCCCCCCCCTGGATTTTTGCAATTCCCCTTTAAAAAAAAAAAAACCAAAAAAATTTTTTTTTTTTTTACATTTTTTTTTTTTTTAAATTATTATTATTTTTTTCTCAGTATGTAGCCTCTAGTTGTCCCTAGGGGACTGCACACCAGTTATTGGGGTAGGAATTGGCACCCAAAGCTGTTGCTCTCTGCAACTCTGCTTGCTGTAATACTGGTCTCCCATCCACATTGGTGCAGGTCTCTGCAGCTGTCAGTCATGCTGCATGGAGAGCCAATGACAGGGGTGCCCTGAAGTTATAGCCCCGCCCCTCAGCCCTCCATGTGGCAGCATGGCTGACAGAAGAGAGCCTGCAGGGGAAGATACTCAGAGACCACAGCTGAGCCTCTGTAACAGGTAGGAAGATCTTATAATAGCTTTAAGGTACATGGCAGAGTGGGGTAAATCCAGGGAGGTCCCTCCCATTTCCCTGAGGTCTCCATTTGTCCAGTCTAAGCAGCTCCTCTGACCAGGCTCTGCTCACATCAACATGGTGACAAGTGGATGGGGCAGAAAAGATAATGGAGGATAAAATGATGTGATAGATGGAAGCAGATTGCAAACAAAATGGGATGACATGGGGCAGAAAAGATAATACAGGATGAAAAGAGGTGATTGATTGGAGCAGAATACAGACAAAATGGTGACATGGGGCAGAAAAGATAAACTGTAGGTGAAAAGAGGTCACTGACATGGAGGAATAAAACACATAAAATGATGGGGAAAGAGATGCCAAACATGGAGGAATAAAACACATAAAATGATGGGGAAAGAGATGGCAAACATGGAGGAATAAAACATATAAAAAAGGGGGAAAGAGATAAAGAAATGTCATGGATTTAGGAATTTGGGTGTTTAGGGAATCTGTTGCTTTGTGTTTATATTGTGTTCTATAGTGATGTATCTGGTGCTGAGAGGTTATATTGTGTTCTATAGTGATGTATCTGGTGCTGTGGAGTTATATTGTGTGCTATAGTGTTGTGTCTGGTGCTGAGAGGTTATATTGTGTGCTATAGTGTTGTGTCTGGTGCTGTGGGGTTATATTGTGTGCTATAGTGTTGTGTCTGGTGCTGTGGGGTTATATTGTGTGCTATAGTGTTGTGTCTGGTGCTATGGGGTTATATCTTTGCTATGTTGTTCTATCTGTTGCTGTGGAGTTTCAGCTAGAGCTCTGGATATTTATCTGGTGCTGTGGTTTATATCTTGTGTCATGGGTTTTTAGCTGGTACCGTGGGTTAATATCTGGTGTTGTGGGTCTATATCTGGCACAGTGGGTCTATATTTGGTGCAGTGAGGCTATATCTAGTGTGGTTGGTTTATATCTGGTGTTGTGGATCTGTATCTGGTGCAGGGTTTATCAACCCTTTGCATGCCTTCACAGATAATGACAAAGCTCCTCCACTTCATGATAACTTGTCAAAAAGAGGCGCGGCGCAGAAAGGATGACGGTAAAATCATGCCCCCCCCTGAAAAAATTTCTGCGGATGCCCATGGACGGAGGTGAGAAGGGATCGGAAGATCCCCCCTCACCAACGCTCTGCCTGCCAGGCTGCACGGGGAGCCGAACAGGCAGCACAGAGATACCTCCGTGCTGCCTGTTCGGCTCCCCGTGCTGTGTACCGACACGGAAGTCCCGACAGTCACGTGACGGGCGCGCTGACGTCATACGCGCACCCGGTCACGTGACCTGCAGCACAATCGCCGGGAAGCCGAACAGGCAGCATGGAGGGACCATGCTGCCTGCCACTAGCCACCAATGAAAGGTAAGTGCTGATGGGAGACTGTGTGTGTGTGTGACTGAGTGTGATGGGAGTCATAGTGTGTGTTATGGGAGACTGTGTGTGTGACTGAGTGTGATGGGAGTCAGAGTGTGTGTGATGGGAGACAGTGTGTGTGACTGAGTGTGATGGGAGTCGGAGTGTGTGTGATGGGAGTAGGAGTGTGTGACTGAGTGTGATGGGAGTAGGAGTGTGTGAGATGGGAGACAGTGTGTGTGACTGAGTGTGATGGGAGTCAGAGTGTGTGTGATGGGAGACAGTGTGTGTGACTGAGTGTGATGGGAGTCAGAGTGTGTGTGATGGGAGACAGTGTGTGTGACTGAGTGTGATGGGAGTCAGAGTGTGTGTGATGGGAGACAGTGTGTGTGACTGAGTGTGATGGGAGTCAGAGTGTGTGTGATGGGAGACAGTGTGTGTGACTGAGTGTGATGGGAGTCGGAGTGTGCTTGATGGGAGTAGGAGTGTGTGACTGAGTGTGATGGGAGTAGGAGTGTGTGAGGTGGGAGACAGTGTGTGTGACAGTGTGATGGGAGTCAGAGTGTGTGTGATGGGAGACAGTGTGTGTGACTGAGTGTGATGGGAGTCAGAGTGTGTGTGATGGGAGACAGTGTGTGTGACTGAGTGTGATGGGAGCCGGAGTGTGCGCGATGGGAGTAGGAGTGTGTCACTGAGTGTGATGGGAGTAGGAGTGTGTGACTGAGTGTGATGGGAGTGTGAGCTTGATGTGAGTCTGAATGATGGGGCATATCTTAGGTGTGTAACGTGGGTGTGCAGCTTGGGTAGGGGGGTGCCCGGATTTTGTCTGCCTAGGGCAGCACAAAATCAAGATTCACCACTGAACTACAGGAAAAACAATGAATCACACATCACTCAATGAAGTGGGGCTTTGTTAAGCCATAGGCATTTAACATCAGTCATTGGTATATTATTGTTAAGTATTTCAGTTTGGTCATGTTCATCGTAAGATAGAGATGTAGTACAGTGAAAAATGAGTCTAGTGAGGTCTGTGGATTAGAGACTACAAACATTAATATGTCTGCATAGGCATAGAGGCATAGACTGCATAGAGACGCACCTCTAAATGCCCAGGGAATAAACTCCAAATTTAAGCGATCCATGATTATAAAAATCTTGAGAGACAAATAAATATGGCTTTTCTACAGGAAACACACTGACTACAGAAAGATATTCCAAGGTTCATTGTAAATAGATTTCCAAATGTGATTAAAGCATCATTAGCAACAAAGAAAAAAAAGAGGGGTCGCTATTTTGATATATAAAGATACAGAGGATAAGATCATTTATCAGGAAGTTGACGAAAAGGATAGATATATCATTGTGGTTTGTGAACTGAATGGAGTGCTACACACATTGGTAAATATATATGCTCCAAATGTCTCAGAGGTTATGTATCTAAACAAATTAATTCCTAAGATAGACAAAGTGAAGCAGGGGATATTGTTGATGGCAGGTGATTATAACTCTACAACTGATTATCTGATGGTTAGAAGGTCCCTCAGAAATAATGCTAACAAGAGATACAAAAATATATCATGAGCATTTCAGGCCTCTATGGCTAAAATAAATTTACTAGATATCTGGAGGGTATATCACCCCCAAGAGAAGGATTTCACTTCCCCAAGAGAATAGATTTGATATTGGGAAATCCCAATTAAAGTAATAAAGTAAATTACATGGTCAGATCACAACATAATCATAAAAACGGAGAATAGAGGTAATAATAGAAGTAGAAATGAATGGAAAATAAATAGTTCCTTATTATATGATAAAATAACTTGAAACATATAGCTAATCTGACAAACGTTTTTTTTTCAAAGAAAATAGGAATGGGGAGGTTTCAAAGGCAGTAACATGGTGTGCTTACCAGGCTATAACTCGAGCCTTGTAACACTTGATACTTAATACAAGTGGAGGCAGAGAGCAAAAGAAAGAAAGTTAAATATCTATCGGACCTGTATATACAATATTTCAACTTTTCTAACTTAAATAAAATAAGACCATCTAATGATAATAAAAACAAATTGATGGTACTAAAAAATAGAATAAATATTCATTTGTTGGAAGAAACAGTGCGGATCCTGGAATATTTGAATGATACATATTATTATAAGGGAAACACGGCCGATAAGATTATAGCCAATAAAATAAAGGGTAAAAAAGAAAATTAACGGATAACAAAAATTAAGAGCGAGAACAAAATATGTCTTGCCCCTAATTCTTAATTTTATAAGAATCTTTACAATATCCCTGAGAGACAATAGAATATTTAAATAAACTAAATCTACCAAAAATTGACCATCAGATATTGAAGAATATAAACAATCCCATACAGGTATCCGAAGTTAAAAAGGTTATTGGCAAACTAAGGCCAGAAAAACCTCCATGGCTGGACGGGTATAATAACACTTTTTATAAATTATTGGAGGACCAGTCAGCAGAACATCTGACACATATCTTCAATAGTTTTGTTAAAAGGAATGAGATTCCAAAGTACTGCCTAAGAGAAAATATCATCCCAATAAAAAGCAAGATAACGATCAAGATAAAGTGGAAAATTACAGGCCGATTTCCTTGTGACAAAACCGAACCAGAACAGAGGCACGTGTACAGGAGAAAAAAAAAACAAATACAGTGTAATAGAGTACAAGCAAATTGTGTGAACTGGTAGTATTTACCGTATTTGCTCGAATATAAAACGACCCTGAGTATAAGACTACCCCCCCTAAACTTTGTATATTCCTTTAGGAAAAAAACTAAAAGCCTGAATATAAGACTACCCTTTAGGGGGGAAAAAAAGTTTAACTTGTCTATATGTAAATTGCTTTTTAATATTAAATAAAAAATTGATATTTTCTTGTTTTTATTTTCTTTTTAGGTGCCAATGCTGCCTCTCTCCCCCCCCCCCCCCCAGCGTTGTCTCTCTCTCCCTCCACCCAAAATTCTCTCTCTCTCCACTTCATCTCTGTCCCCCCTCCCCTTGTCTCTCTCTCCCCCTCCCTCCCCTTTTCACTCTGCCCCCCCCTGCCCTTGTCTATGCCGGAAGGACCCGGCTTCACGCAGACACCCACCTGCTGTTAGCAAGGGGGATCCAGGTCCCCTGCAGCTTTGCAGGGGACCTGGATCCCAGTCTTATAGTCTGACCTCGATTTGAGGTCAGATTATAAGACGACCTCGAATGTAAGACTTTTCAGAGAATTATATTCGAGCAGATACGGTAGTTATCACACTCACAAACCGAGCAGAGTATCAGGGTCATCAAAAGGTAAAATCTTCTGGTTTATTTCACAATCTATAAAAAAAACGCATGAAAACCCCATTGCGCAGCAATACATAAAAATGGCAATAATGGAAACATACAAAGGTACACAAAGTGCAACTTGCATATAATGTCCTGAAAGATAGTCCAACTCATTCCAGCTGCCACCAGGGTAGGGTAATCAGTTACTCTGAAAGAGCTGTAGTCTTGGTCACAGCGCGTTTCACCGGCTCCAATGTCGACTTCCTCAGGAGAAATCTTTGTGCAAATCTTTGCATTCTAAGCACTTTAATGCAAAGATTTGCACAAAGATTTCTCAGGTAGTTATAGAAACTAATGCATCAAAATGCGTTAAAATGTTTTACTTGTTGTTTTTTTTGTGTGTCCCTATATAGTGCTAATTGTACTTATAAAATGACTTAGAGTTCTAAGAAGGTGATTGTATGATTTTATGTATTTATACTGGGATGATGTCTGTTAATTGTGTATACTTTTGAATTAAAATAAAAAAGTTGACTGCATTGGCAGTACGTTTATAGTGATGTGTGTTCATAGCAGAGATATCTGCATGATTTCCAATTTCAGTGGGAAATGGCTCTTATGTTAGAATAAATAAATAAATAAAAGATTATTTAAAGGGTATCCCGGCATAGTTCCATTAAACAGGGTGGGTTAGTGCGCAATTCACTCTGATGGACTGTATGTTTAAGGATTGAATCCAATGTATACAGTTATGGGAAAAGAAAGCACACCCACTTTAAACTCTAAGGTGTTAGATATTAGGTCATATTATCAATCATCTGTTCCTTATCAGGTCTTAAAATTAGGTAACTACAACCTCAGATGAACAACACATGACATATTACACTGTCATAATTTATTTAACAAAAATAAAGCCAAAATGGAGACGCCATACTGGAAAAAGTAAATACACATTTACTGCTTCCATAGGCATTAAGAGGCTAAAGGACAGACAGGTGTTGCTAGTCAAATGCCATTGATTAATTGATCATCAGCAAGTGTGACAACCTCTATAAAAGCTGAAGTTTTAGCAGTTTGCTGGTCTGGAGCATTCAGGTGTGTGTTAACACAATGCCAAGCAGGAAAGACACCAGCAATGATCTTAGAGAAGCAATGTCGCTGCCCATCAAACTGGGAAGGGTTGTAAGGCCATTTTCAATCAATTTAAAGTCCATCATACTACAGTGAATATTAGCATGGTGAACGTTAAAGTTCATGACAGTGAAAATAGAAAAAGACTGAACAAGTATTGTTTGTTTGGAATGATTGCCAGGAGAAAGCCTTTTCTCCTGAAAAAGAACATGGCAGCAAAGCTTAGGTTAGAAACATAGAATGTGTCAGCAGATAAGACTGAGATTGAAAAAGATTTGCTTGTAGCATTTAAAGTGACAGTGCACACAATAGAACATTTAAAGATAACTTTTAGAGGGAATAAATCCCATAGTGAAATAATATAAAGTGCAATATAATTCAATGTGAGATCATAAAAACAACACTCTCTTCACTTTGGGTCAAAGAAATTAGTTTGTAAAAACATATTTAATACAAGGAGATTCTATTATGCAAATCTATAGCATATTATACAATTTTTATTTTATTTAAATTGCACTCAGACAAGATCCAATAAGTACAGCTGTCCCCATAGAACCCAATGGTAACAAATGTATATGTGCAGGAAAAAAACACAAAGATACAAAAATAAAATGCATATAGCAGCTGCGTCCATAGATGGAATATTCTACCAAGCCCAGAGATTTTCTTGTTTTCTGAAATACAAAAAAATATGAATAATTTTCTATCAAACAATTTTCACTGAAAAAAGTTGGAAAAATATATAAAGAATCCACAAATTTGTTATTATTTAACCATATTATGGAGACAGTAGTGGGAAGGTAACTCTATTATAGAAACAGAATTATATTTATATCTTTATTTAACCCCTTGGGGAACATAGTGTCTATCTCATGGAGTCACTATGCTTCTCTTTGTTTAAGGATCCTCTCCTTATTACCACCCCGTTTTACTCTAGGTACCTGCTCAATTATACGGAATCTTAAGTCAGATATCCTATGTCTTGCTTCCTAAAAATACGAGGGTAGTGGTAAATCAAAGTGTTTTTGTAGTAATTGTAGACTTATGTTTTGAGTATCTTGCTTTCATTTTTTCATTTTGAATTTCACCCACATAGTATAGATTACAGGGGCAGGTAAGTAGGTATTTTACATATGTAGACTCACACCATTTGTCTTTTTCTGGATGTTGAAACTTGTTTCCTTTAAGAATATAGGGGCATGATACACAATCTCCTGCGCTGAAATATTCAACTGGCATGGGGAACAACGTCTCGTGAGATTTCCTTCATTATCCGCAAAAAGAGGTGGAGCTACGTAGCAACAGGAAGCATCATCTATCCTAAAGAAGCAGATCCTATTTGAGCGATCAGCAGCAATAAGAGACATTAGTCTATAATCTGTCTGGACTGGAATTAGATGATTCTCAACAAAAAGTACTTGTTAAAGGTTTATCTTTCTGTCCTACTGATTCTGTTAACCCATTTACATTCAAGGTTGATTTATTTTGTTTCTTTAGAAATATTAAGTTAAAAGTCTTTTTTTGTGAGCAATACAAATAGGATTAATAGGGTTTGTACTCTATTTGTGAGTACAAATGCTATGCTTGAGCTAAAAAATGATGGTTTACGAAGCAAGAGTTTGGAATGCCCCCTTTATTAATCTTGTAGAGAATGAAGTGTCTAAGATTATGATGTGTAGTCATTACAAGAAAGAAAGTAACAATTTGTCTATAACAGATGGAATGCCCTTACAAACCTAGCAACAAACAAAGAAGTAATTTTCAAAACCGGCATATAAGGGGGGCTTACTGGTGGTTATGAATAAACAAGATTATCATAATGATAGGTAGAAGGGTTGAACTTGATGGACTTGTGTCTTTTTTCAACCTAAATTACTATGTTACTATGTAACTAAGTTGTGAGACAGCTAAATGATGTAAGTACATATCGGGAATTAGAAGAGTTGATCCCCTCCCATCGATTAAAAGAAAAATACATCTATTTTTGAGGATGCTTTAAAAAATAATATCATTGACAAAGATTTAAATAAAATTCTGACCAAAGATTTTCCTATAACTCCAGTTCTGTATACTTTGCCAAAAGTGCATAAATCACTAACATAGGCTCAAGGATGTCCCATAGTTGCTGGTGTAAATTCAATCCTCAGTCCACTGTCAATCTTCCTGGACCAGATATGTCGTCCCTTTCTTCCACAAATTCTTTCATATTTACTAGACGACAGATCTATTACAGAAAATTGCAGACCATTGATGAAATTTATTTAGTTACCTTTGATGTCGTAAGTCTATACACCTCTATTCCCCATAGAGAGGGGAATTAATGCTATGCAAGCAGCAGAAATAAAATTAGGATATGATGATATCTTCCTTACATTTTTAATTGAGAGTCTGCACCTAGTGCTTTATAAAAACTATTTTTCTTTGATGGCAAATTTGTTGCACAAATCCGTGGGACTGCTATAGGTTCAAATGTGGCCGCCACATTTGCCGGTATTTTCATGGGGATGTTTGAAGAGAAACATATATACCAAGATGTGATCTTTAAGAAGTACATAAAAGTATGGTATAGATACATAGATAATGTACTGGTAGTATGGAAAGGCCTGCTTGACCCCTTGAAAGTGTTTTTAGAGAACCGGAATTCTTTCTCAGAAAATATTAAGTTTCAAATGACGTATGACAAATATAAAATCAACTTTTTAGATACTGTAATCTACAGAATAAACCAGGGGCTGTCTACTGATTTATTTGTAAAACCTACAGACAAAAATATCTAATTCAGGTATGATTCAGCACATCCAAAGAAATTATTAAATTTGCTTCCTAAAAACCATTTCATTCAAGTTAAAAGAATCGTTCCAAGAACTGAGATTAAGGGAAAAGACAACCAAGTTCCTGGAAAGGGGCTATCCACTAAGTATTGAATGAGACCTGTAACCACGTAAAATAAATGCATAGGGTTGATTTATTAATCAAAAAAGAAAAATCTACTCAGAATAGGCTTCCCTTTATAGAAACATAGAAACATAGAATGTGTCGGCAGATAAGAACCATTCGGTTCATCTAGTCTGCCCAATTATTTTTTTTAGTACTTTTATTAGTCCCCCGTTTCCGGTCTCATAGCTAGGATAGCCTTGTGTCTATCCAACGCATGCTTAAAATCCTTGACTGTGTTTACCTCTACCACTTCTGCTGGAAGGCTATTCCATACATCCACTACCCTCTCAGTAAAGTAATACTTCCTGAACATAGGCGTGCGCACGGGGTGTGCCGGGTGTGCCTGGGCACACCCTAATCCGTGCAGGGCCGTCTTTAACGCGGGGCAAACGGGGCAGCTGCCCTGGGCCCATTTACTCCTGGGGGGCCCCAAGGCAGCTGTCCCGTGGGCCCCCAGCCCCTGCTGCCGCGTTCACAGCGCATTGCGCTTGTGAACGCTTTTTTCCGGCAAGCCGCATCCGATGGATGCGACGGCCGGAAAAAAAAAAAAAACTGACGCCGGATGTGACGTCGCGTCACATCCGGTTTCGATTTCTGTTTCCCTCCTCCGTGCAAGAGGGAAGACTGCACGGAGGAGACATCCGGCGGGGGACACGGAGCAGTGAAGTGTAAGTACGGGGGGGGGGGCATAGGCGTGCGCACGGGGTGTGCCGGGTGTGCCTGGGCACACCCTAATCCGTGCAGGGCCGTCTTTAACGCGGGGCAAACGGGGCAGCTGCCCTGGGCCCATTTACTCCTGGGGGGCCCCAAGGCAGCTGTCCCGTGGGCCCCCAGCCCCTGCTGCCGCGTTCACAGCGCATTGCGCTTGTGAACGCTTTTTTCCGGCAAGCCGCATCCGATGGATGCGACGGCCGGAAAAAAAAAACAAAAAAAAACTGACGCCGGATGTGACGTCGCGTCACATCCGGTTTCGATTTCTGTTTCCCTCCTCCGTGCAAGAGGGAAGACTGCACGGAGGAGACATCCGGCGGGGGACACGGAGCAGTGAAGTGTAAGTACGGGGGGGGGTGTCTGGCTGGCACAATATTCCTGGTATCTGACTGGCACTATATTACTGGGTATCTGATTGGCACAATATTACTGGGTATCTGATTGGCACAATATTACTGGGTATCTGATTGGCACAATATTACTGGTATCTGACTGGCACTATATTACTGGGTATCTGATTGGCACTATATTACTGGGCATCTGACTGGCACTATATTACTGGGCATCTGATTGGCACAATATTACTGGGTATCTGATTGGCACAATATTACTGGGTATCTGACTGGCACTATATTACTGGGCATCTGATTGGCACTATATTACTGGGCATCTGATTGGCACTATATTACTGGGTATCTGATTGGCACAATATTCCTGGTATGATTGGCACAATATTACTGGGCATCTGATTGGCACTATATTACTGGGTATCTGATTGGCACAATATTACTGGGCATCTGATTGGCACTATATTACTGGGCATCTGATTGGCACTATATTACTGGGTATCTGGCACTATATTACTGGGTATCTGATTGGCACTATATTACTTGGCATCTGACTGGCACTATATTACTGGGTATCTGATTGGCACTATATTACTTGGCATCTGATTGGCACTATATTACTGGGTATCTGGCACTATATTACTGGGTATCTGGCACTATATTACTGGGTATCTGATTGGCACTATATTACTTGGCATCTGACTGTCACTATATTACTGGGTATCTGATTGGCACTATATTACTGGGTATCTGATTGGCACTATATTACTTGGCATCTGATTGGCACTATATTACTGGGTATCTGACTGGCACTATATTACTTGGCATCTGATTGGCACTATATTACTGGGCATATGATTGGCACTATATTACTGGGTATCTGATTGGCACTATATTACTGGGTATCTGACTGGCACTATATTACTTGGCATCTGATTGGCACTATATTACTGGGCATCTGATTGGCACTATATTACTGGGTATCTGACTGGCACTATATTACAAGCATCTGACTGGCATAATATTACAGGCATCTGACTGGCATAATATTACAGGCATCTGACTGGCACAATATTACAGGCATCTGACTGGCACAATATTCCTGGCCTCTGACTGCACACTATTACAGGCATCTGACTGGCATAATATTACAGGCATCTGACAGGCACCATATTCCTGGGCTCTGACAGGCACAATATTCCTGGTATCTGACTGGCACAATATTCCTGGTATCTGACTGGCACAATATTATTGGTATCTGACTGGCACAATATTATTGGTATCTGACTGGCACAATATTACTGGCATCTGACTGGCACATTATTACTGGGCTCTGACTGGCACACTATTGCAGGCATCTGACTGGCACAATATTGCAGGCATCTGACTGGCACAATATTACTAGGCTCTGACTGGCACAATATTACTGGGCTCTGACTGGCACAATATTACTGGCATCCGAAAGTTACAATATTACTGGCATCTGAATGGCACAACAATTATGGCATATGTGTGTGTGTGTGTGGGGGGGGGGGGGGTAACATCGCGATGGATGGCGGGATTGCATGCAGGGGAGGGGGCAGGATCCAGGGGGCCCAAGCAAATGCTTGCCCAGGGTCCAATCACTATTAAAGACGGCCCTGCCTCCGTGCTGCACTGCCGTCTGCCGCCCGAGTTTGTCTCCTAATCCGATCCTTCACTATGCGAGCGGAAGCGCCGCATAGTGAAGGACGGACTTTCTCCTCCCTCAGACCTCCCCTGTAATGTACGCGTTCGCGTACACGCGTTCCGTGACGTCACGCAGAGGCGGAGTCACGGCAACGCAAGGGTGAGGCCCAGCCGCAGTGCCAGAGGAGAGGGTGCAGAGCGGAGCACAGGCACATCGTTTTTTCCCAGGAGGGGTTCTGGGGCGGCCGGCTGGCTGGTAAACTTTAAGTAAGTGTTTTTTTAAGTTAAAAAATGTGAAATGTTTGTTTACATTGCTAAATGCTTAATTAATAAAAAAAAAGTTTTAATACAGTTTTTAAATGTTTGTTTATATTGATAATTATATGAATGCGGGTCTGTATGTAAGTATGCAGAGTGCATTTGTGTATGTGTGTGTGTGTGTATAGATATATAGATAGATATATATCTATCTATATATCTATACACACACACGTGTGCGGCGTGTGTGTTTGTGCTTTAGGGTGCACACCCTAATGCAATAGGCTGCGCACGCCTATGTTCCTGATATTACTTTTAAATCGTTGCCCCTCCAATTTAAGACTATGTCCTCTTGTTGTGGTAGTTTTTCTTCTTTTAAATATACTCTCTTCCTTTACTGTGTTGATTCCCTTTATGTATTTAAATGTTTCTGATCATGGAACACATAGTTCCGGTGTCATGAGAACTTTGAAGAACTATTGACATATATTACGTGATGCCCATCCTTTTGTAAAATAATTTTCAAAGCCATCTATGATGGCATACAGATGTGGCAAGTTAGAATTTGCCCCAACTAAGGAAAATATACAACAAGATCCTTTTTTAAAAAAACAATTATGTACTTTGGTTTGTCAGAGAGAAAAAGTTGCCCTATAGGGGCTGCGAGTATAATTTTAGCAGACTCACTGTTATAGGTACTCAAACCTGATTATTGAAATACAGATTTATCTGGAGTCAAGCTTTTGTTAAAATGTAAACTTTATTTAATATAACAAGTAAAAAGAAGAAAAATACAGCTAAAATAGTACTATTTGATTTATTGAAAATAAGTGGCTTCATTGTATCTGCTTTATTTCTCACTACCTTGTATAGAGGCTGGGGATCTTTGTATCAATTTTATAATAACAATATAACTGCATATATGTATTCGATATTTACAGTATGGTGAAACAAATTGTGCTATTTTAGCTGTATTTTTCTTCAAGGAAGAAAAGCATGGTGGATCCATGAGCTTCACACTATGTTTATTTGCCATACTTAGACCTGACCCAAAGTGGAGAGAGTGTTGTTTTTATGATCTCACAATGAATTATATTGCAGTTTATATTATTTCACTATGGGATTTTTTCCCCTTAAAAGTTATCTATATTATACATGTGCTGGGGCATGATGATTGTTAGAATTTTGATGACTGAATGAAAGAGGTAAATAGGTCTACGTACAAGTAAGGTGTTCCAGGAAGGTCAGTGAAAGGCGACATCTACTTTGCTTAAAAACCTAATTCCCAATATTTTTTTTTCTTAATGTTGATTATAAAAACAAACTCATAGTAGTGTTCCTTTAAAAAGAGATAACATGTATAATAAAATATGTGCAGTTTTAGAAGTTGGACTGTTTCAACTGACACATTCACTTGATTTATGTTTCTATTTCTATAAACTAATTGACTGGTTTGTTGTTTACATTTTGTCCTGGATTAGTCATTAATCTATTTTTATAGAAAGGAGGAAAACACCAAATCATTGGAAGAACGGGCTTATAAGCCTTAACAGTAGAGTTTGTATGATATATCCTTAAAAATAGCTTACCTATAAATCCATCCATGATGCTGGGGACTGTATACCAGTGGTGTCGCCGGGGGGGGGGGGGGGGGGGGAATTAGACAGACAAGGGGAGAGAGGGGGGAATTAGCAAGAGGAGGGAGGGGGGAAATAGACAGACAAGGGGAGGGAGGGGGGAATTAGACAGACAAGGGGAGGGAGGAGGGAGATAGACAGACAAGGGGAGGGAGGGGGGAATTAGACAGACAAGGGGAGGGAGGAGGGAGATAGACAGACAAGGGGAGGGAGAGGGGAGGGAGAGGGGAAATAGACAGACAAAGGGAGGGGGGAGATAGACAGACAAGGGGATGGGGAGAGAGGGGCCGCATTGGCATATAAAAGGAAATAAAAACAACAAATGCATTTGTATAATATAATTTTTTATTAAATATTAAAAATAAATTTACATATATACAAGTTAAACTTTTTTTCCTATAGGGTAGTCTTATATTCAGGCTTTTAGTTTTTTTCCTAAAGGAATATACAAAGTTTGGTGGGTCGTCTTATAATCAGGGTCGTCTTATAATCGAGCAAATACGGTATTAGAGATTGTGCTGCCCAAACATCTTCCTCTTTTTCTATAGCTACGTCTGTGGTGACAATTATAATGACCCCCAGGATGGTGTATCACAAAGGTCGTGATCACCCGATCACATCAGGAGCATTTGAAGCTGGTCTGGCTGTTGCAGCCAAACGTGGTGTTAATAACAACTGTAGCATCTTGTTAGTAGCCAGCACAAGACACCCTGAACAGTTGAGAAAGTTATGGAAACACGTCCTATGTCTGCTTTCTTATGTACTTTGCCTTCTTTCTGCAGTGGTATCTCATTGCAGTGTTTTAAGACTAGATGCTATCCTATTCATCCAAGAAGGGTTGTTATCTCTGGGGAATACCTCCCCCTTTACAGAGAACAATTCTCTAAGACAGTTATCTTGGGTTTGTATATTATTTCTTATGTTGGCTGAGATGTGTTTTGTTCACTTTATATTAAGTGTAGATATCTTAACAGGGCCGGCGCCACCAGTAAGGCGACCTAGGCATCTGCCTAGGGCGCATTTTGGCTGGGGGCGCCGGAACCTTGCTTCAAAAAAAAAAAAAAAAATCCTCCTCCTTACTTACCTAGTCGGCGTCGCTGCGTCTCCGGTGCTGGGCCGCATGTGGCTGTGAGGGAAGCGTTGTGCGCTCCCCTCCAGCCAATGCGCATTCAGTAAAGTTTTTTTTTTTTAAACAAACTTTATTGAATGCGCATTGGCTGGAGGGGAGCGCACAACGCTTCCTTCACAGCCACAGACGGACCTGCACCGGAGACAGAGCAGCAGCAGCGACCAGGTAAGTAAGGGAAGGAAGTCCTGGCTGGCATATTGGGGGAAAGTCCTGGCTGGCATATTGGGGGAAAGTCCTGGCATATTGGGTGGCTAAATCCTGGCATATTGTGGGGCATAATCGTGGGGTATTGAGGGGAATAATCCTGGCATATTGAGGTGCATAATCCTGGGATATTGAGGGACATAATCCTGGGATATTGAGGGACATAATCCTGGGACATTGAGGGGCATAATCCTGGGACATTGAGGGGCATAATCCTGGGGTATTGAGTGGAATAATCCTGGCATATTGAGGGGCATAATCTTGGCATATTGAGGGGCATAATCCTGGCATATTGAGGGGCATAATCCTGGGGTATTGAGGGGCATAATCCTGGCATATTGAGGGGCATAATCCTGGCATATTGAGGGTCATAATCCTGGGGTATTGAGGGGCATAATCCTGGCATATTGAGGGGCATAATCCTGGGACATTGAGGGGCATAATCCTGGGATATTGAGGGGCATAATCCTGGCATATTGAGGGGCATAATCCTGGCATATTGAGGGGCATAATCCTGGGATATTGAGGGGAATAATCCTGGCATATTGTGGGGCATAATCCTGGCATATTGAGGGGCATAATCCTGGGGTATTGAGGGGCATAATCCTGGGGTATTGAGGGGCATAATCCTGGGGTATTGAGGGGCATAATACTGGCATATTGAGGGGCATAATCCTGGGACATTGAGGGGCATAATCCTGGGGTATTGAGTGGAATAATCCTGGCATATTGAGGGGCATAATCTTGGCATATTGAGGGGCATAATCCTGGCATATTGAGGGGCATAATCCTGGGGTATTGAGGGGCATAATCCTGGCATATTGAGGGCATAATCCTGGCATATTGAGGGGCATAATCCTGGGGTATTGAGGGGCATAATCCTGGCATATTGAGGGGCATAATCCTGGGGTATTGAGGGGCATAATCCTGGCATATTGAGGGGCATAATCCTGGGACAATGAGGGGCATAATCCTGGGACATTGAGGGGCATAATCCTGGGATATTGAGGGGCATAATCCTGGGATATTGAGGGGAATAATCCTGGCATATTGTGGGGCATAATCCTGGCATATTGAGGGGCATAATCCTGGGGTATTGAGGGGCATAATCCTGGCATATTGAGGGGCATAATCCTGGGACATTGAGGGGCATAATTCTGGGATATTGAGGGGAATAATCCTGGCATATTGAGGGGCATAATCCTGGGATATTGAGGGGAATAATCCTGGCATATTGTGGGGCATAATACTGGGGTATTGAGGGGCATAATCCTGGCATATTGAGGGGCATAATCCTGGGACATTGAGGGGCATAATCCTGGGATATTGAGGGGCATAATCCTGGGGTATTGAGTGGAATAATCCTGGCATATTGAGGGGCATAATCTTGGCATATTGAGGGGCATAATCCTGGCATATTGAGGGGCATAATCCTGGGGTATTGAGGGGCATAATCCTGGCATATTGAGGGGCATAATCCTGGCATATTGAGGGGCATAATCCTGGGGTATTGAGCGGCATAATCCTGGCATATTGAGGGGCATAATCCTGTGACAATGAGGGGCATAATCCTGGGACATTGAGGGGCATAATCCTGGGATATTGAGGGGCATAATCCTGGCATATTGAGGGGCATAATCCTGGCATATTGAGGGGCATAATCCTGGGATATTGAGGGGAATAATCCTGGCATATTGTGGGGCATAATCCTGGCATATTGAGGGGCATAATCCTGGGGTATTGAGGGGCATAATCCTGGCATATTGAGGGGCATAATCCTGGGACATTGAGGGGCATAATTCTGGGATATTGAGGGGAATAATCCTGGCATATTGAGGGGCATAATCCTGGGATATTGAGGGGAATAATCCTGGCATATTGTGGGGCATAATACTGGGGTAGTGAGGGGAATAATCCTGGCATATTGAGGCTTAAATTATGGTACTTATTCTCCACCATTCTTAATAGGGGGCTTTATTGCAACATGTAACTCTGTTAACTCTCTTTTAATTTAAATGCTGAGAAAGGGGTGGAACATGTGATGTCATGATATGGGAAAATAATATGATAATGGGGGGGGGCGGCAAAAATCCTTGCACCGGCCCTGTATCTTAAATAGAAATGCCTTAATAAAAGTTTACAAATAAAGTACCTTACTGGTTCCTCTTTGGTTGTACAGCACAATCAGAGGCAGGCATGTTGTTTACACTCTTGAGTCAGATGAATGAAGAACTGACCCAAGATTCTACATAACATGTCTGCCCCTGACAGAGCTATATGGTGCAAAGAGAACTCAATACAGTATCTTATTTGTATTATCTGTACAATTATGTAAAAATTGAAATGCTTCATAAACAAATCAGTTAACAAGGGTTTAGCAAATGGTTAATCAATCTGGACATTAATTAATTACAACATTGTTGTGCACAGATATGTGTACATTTAGTATATATTTACTTAAGATGTGTCACACGGACAGGAAACAAAGTTGATTTTGCAAATATACCATACTGAAATTGATATCAATGGTTGGGATGTATTTCTATAAAGCAAACATAACTTTGGAAATATTTCAAGGGGAAGAAGATTCTCAGTTGATATTTGATATAAAAGAGCTGACAATAGGCTTGAATAGAAAGCAGGCTCGGGTAGAATGTAGATCATGAAGAGGCATAAAGGAAATTGTAAGTTTAAGGGAAAATAGAAGAATATATTTGTAGAATACAAATCTTCTAGAGCAAACACAGTTCAGAAAAAATGGTGAAAATGGGTTGTATTCATTTTAAGATAATTCATCAGATCAGTGAATGCCATAAACTGCCATAGAATATGAGTTAAAATTGATAACTCATGTCACTAAATAGAGCCCAGTGTGTGAATTGTCAGGCTCATCCATACATATTTATATAATGTTCAAAATAAGGAAGGGTGGAAAAATGCATAAATATTTTAAGCATTAAAGGGACTGCATCACCTTAACATTGTTTTTACTGTGAATGTGGAGAATAAAAAAATTATTGAAAATTATCTATACATTGTGTAAGCAAAATTGCAAGAAAATGTGTTTTAATTAGGTCTGTGGAGTCTCCGGTTTATGATGTCACCTATGGCCTATTATGCAAATGAACCGCTGTGCAATGGGCTATGTGTAATTTGCATAATTGGCATCATAAACGAATTTAGGCATTTGCTTGCAGTTTTGTTAACACAATGCATAGATCATTTTATATACTCCACTTTCACAGTAAAAACAATGTTTAGGTGATACAGTCCCGTAAAATTATTTAGACTTTTTGGTAAGATTATATAACACCAGTGTGGAATTATATAGCTTAGTGGAAAACATTACAATATAATGTCTTAACATAATGTTGCCGTGATAGCATAAAAACTGCATTAAAACGGTGTGAGAACACATAATATTCTTGCTGCAGTTGAAAAATAGAAAGGGATGGTGCAATAGACTTAAAAAAAAGATAATACAAATGAAATTTACTTGTAAAATTGTGTAGAAACAGTCAAACAGATTATTTTTTGAATGCTTTTTATGCAAAATTATAGCAGCAATGTTATCACAAACATACTCAAGTGATTTGTTTACCAACTGAGAAAATAAAACTATTACAGCAAAAGCAATACAAGTTACAGGAAAAAACTGACAATTGATATGCCTACATAGCATTCATTTTAGCCGAAAGAATACAAATGTGTACAATATAAAATATCAAAGCAAAAATATATTAACCAGTTAAAACTATGTAAATTAAATGTATAGGTCTCATGTCTCTAAAAGGGTTATTTGAACCATTATCAATTCTATTGTCTCTAACATTTGGAACACAAAGAAAGATTTAAACTTTTAAAAATTCTTGTTATGATATAATGCATACTTGTCAACTTGGAAATAAGATATACATATTATTACATTCTATACTACATTTGCAGGAATCTTGCTGCTCAGATAAGCAGAAATAGCTTAAGGTGTACTGAAATACCTAGACAGCATTCAGTCTTTGCTAATTGTTTCCTGAGTTTGTTACCTGAAGCTGAACTGCTGGAAAGGATATTGAACACATGCAAAAGCAGATCTGCTTATCCCGGATAAAACCCTGCTGTATATTCCTGACTTGGTGAAATATTTCCAATACTATTGTTCCCATCCTGCACAATAAGTACAAAGTACTTAACCTTCACTGCATAATACAAACGGTGCAAAGTATGTACCCTGCTTCTGTTTATTTGCCACTAAAGCTGCATATGTACTTACATCATTCATGTGTGTTTATTATTCCAACTGAAAACACCTTATGCTACAAGGAGTTTGGACCCTGTATACTCATATGAGTATTAAGCCAATTTTCTTCAATTATTTCTCCACACCTTCATCCTTTTCTTCATTCATCAATTTAGTTCATTAAAATAATCAGAAACAAAGACTTTAATCTTTAGACCCATTTGGGAAGTGTATGTACTCTATATAGGATATATTTAACATTGCCATGTTTTTTTCCAGATAAATAGTCTATATGTGAACAAAATTAAGATTTCTTAGCAAGTGCTAGTTTATTGGTGTTGTATACAGGCAAAACTCCAAAGTTTCAAGGTTGACAGCAAATTATAGTTATTGGCATCAATACTATAAAATGTGAGGTACTGTGAGTTTAATAACTTTCTGTGATTTCATTTCATGATTACTTATGGAAACTAGTGTAATTAACTCTAATTAGCATCTGTGAGCTAAATCATAACATGCATTTCAAAAATCTCATGGATATTTCTTATATATGTGTCACTGTGGAAGCTATACTAGTTATATATGAATACATCTTGCAATTAATAGAATACCAAACAAGTAAATATATTTCAGTATTTCCAGTGCAAGTTGGAGCAAATAGCTGATCCTGATTTTTTTTAAATGATGTAACCTTTTTGTGAGGGCAACTTAGCCAGCCTTGCATACATTGGATTTGCACAGATGTACTAACTTGCAAAACCACACATTACATTCATATTCTTCAATCTCCTTTCGATAAAGGGCCCTGGAGGATTAACTGCTAATTAGATTTATAAGGGGGCATGTGCCCTTGGACAATAGTGTACAATTATTATATATATGTATATATATTTATTTATTTTTAAACATATAATCATATAACTAATGCAACCCTGCCTGGAATCTTACAATCCACAATTTGTTTAAACTCAGTACTCAGCAAGGTGGCTGGTGAGCTTACTGGCTAAAGGGGATAATGGATGATTAGACAAAAGGCAACTGAAGGAAAGCTGAAGTTATTGGTTAGGGAAATTAAAGGGAATCCTAATAGACACTGTACATATTGTGAATAGTTAGAAGTTAATTCAACAATTAAAGGGACTTTGTCAACCTAAACACTGCTTATACGGTGGATGTATAGAATAAAAACAAAGACAAATTATCTATACATTGAATTAGAAAAATTGAAAGCAAATGCATACAGAAAAAAAATATGTTTTAAATGTGTTGGGGTCTCCTAATTATGACATCACCTGGTGTTTGATATGCATATCACACATATTGCATTGAAAGGCTCAAATGATGTTATCAACAGAAGACAGCACAGACACATTTAAAACATATTTTTCTCTAATTTTATGCATGTCCATGCAACACTGCTAACACAGTGTATAGTTCATTTTGCATCATTATTTATTCTTTACATTCATAGGATCCACATTATATCACTTGATAATGTCCCTTTAAGCAGCAATTAAAACATTGTAGGCACATGAGGAAATGTTCTTTATAAAGGAAATGTCAGCAGTGTAGTGTGTTAGAAGATTTTGGGAGTTGAAGTACTTATTTGAAACAGAATATTACAGTGCATGCCTAACATGCTTGTCTACAAATATATTTAATCAAAAAAGTGGTTCATTAAAAAAAGGATAGGTGAACAGAGGAGCAGTCCTCAAGTATTATTGAAGAGCTATGAGGATGTTGATATAATAATGTATGATGCCCTAGCGCCATATATTGAAAGGTAACATATCTTGTTCTGATTTTTTTATGTGAGAAGGTGAGTGAGAGGTTATTTTTTTAACAGTTTATACTTTCACATAGCTCAGACTTATGTATTCTATTGACCTGTGTCTACCTTATTATTTTAGCAATGTCCCATTCCTGTGATTTATCTGCTGTGATTATCATAAGTACATCAGGTTAGCGGTGGGCAGGATATTTCAAAGTCTTGTCCTGAAACAATAATCACAAATTATCCTTAATTCAAGTATATGCTGATGTATATAAAACACCTGGTGATACATAAAGGGGATGGAAACTATTTCCGATCCAAAAGCAACAAAGCCTGAATGAAGAGACAGAAATCTAAAATCACTACAGTTATCACTACATAATGTATGCTGTCATTTGAAACAGTGGAACTATAAAATGTGTCTATCTATTAATAACAAGGATGTCTTAACCACTTTGGTTTATAGTTCAAATTTGTGCTTAGAGCTAACTTTTGGTGTATTATAAAAAAAAATGCAAATGTTCAGTCGCTTGTTTCATATCTTCTGTAGAGTTATATTTTTGAGTTTTTTGGGTGTGCTTCACTAAGAAATGTGAAGCTCAGTAGGAAAGTAAGATAGTTATTGTACTAAAAAATGCATCTAAACACATATAAACTAAAACAAATAGTAAAAAAAACTAACTGTACACAATGCAACCTATTACTTTATATAAATACAGCTAGATAAGTCTGCTATGAAAACATAAACTTAGTACCAACCCTCAAAAACTTGGATCCAAACTAATGCATCCCTAGCATTTGGGATGCATGGATAACTATACAAATAGTGGAAACAATGATAATGCCTCTAAAGCCTGGATTAGAAGCAGAATAGTTTAAGATTGGTAAAGGTACCAGACAGGGCTGTCCCCTGGCCTCAATACTTTATATCCTGGCACTGGAGCCTTTGTCAATTAGAGTAATGGATAACGCATGGATTAAAGGCACAATAATGAATGGTACAGAACACAAGCTCTGCCTTTATGCAGATGACATTATTTTTGACATTAGCAGAACCACTTAGATCTCTTCAAAATGTAATCAGGGAAATTGATAGCTATG
Source organism: Pelodytes ibericus (assembly GCA_036172795.1). Lineage (NCBI taxonomy): Eukaryota > Metazoa > Chordata > Amphibia > Anura > Pelodytidae > Pelodytes > Pelodytes ibericus. The sequence continues at coordinate 107,234,506 of CM069858.1, read as the reverse complement.
TCAGAGTGTCTAATTATAAATTAAATCTGAATAAATCAAAAGCTATGATTCAGCAGCTGATTGAGAACTACCAGTTTGACTGGGCGCAGGAAAACTTTGTATATTTGAGAGTGTGGATTTTTCCGAACGTACAAAAAATGATGGAAATTAACTTTGATTGAACCTTGTCCGATACAAAAGAAAAACTGACCCCTCTTTTTCGTCCAATGTACCTATTTTCTAGGATCTCAGAATTGTAACTGTGTATTTGTGTATCACAGAGATTCAAAGCAATAAAACTCATCATTTAGTGTATTTAAAATGCAGTAAATGTGTTTATAAATTAGTGTTTTTAAATAAAATGCATTATTATGATACTACATGACCTACCAAATTATATAAGTAACTCTCAGCTGGTCATAGTTACCTAAAATGCCCTGCCCACAGACACCTTGTTGGGAGATATGCAGTGCTAACATATTATAGGGTAACCATATAAATTACATGTATGTGAACTTGTATAATGCATGCTTACAGTATGTGACTCTACAGTGTTAGCTACAGAAACATTTATGGTGTTTATTTTCTAATATATTATTTTTTCCCACATTGATGGTAAGATAAGATCAAGGTGTTCTTGTATATAACATCCATTTACTTATCTCAGGCTTTTTTTTATATTAATTTCCTAAGTTTATTCAGATGTCTAGGTACTAAATCAGACAGTAATTTAAATGAGTGCTTTACAAAGTCAGGGACAGTATTGATTCTGTACATCTTTGCAATGAATCTTGCAACCAAAATTTTTTTGAAGTGCATTGAAAAAAACCTCTTAAAGTTTTGTTGACATTTTTATGTTTAATGTGGTCATGAATCATAGTTTATGACATACAAAACTATGAACACCGTAATCTCTGTTCATTGAACTTACACACAGGAAATAAGCAATGAAGCATGAGGGGAATAGGAGAAGAAGTCCTTAATCATTCTTTCTAAACTAAAAGCAAACAAATGTTCCCTTGTCTTACACACTTTCATTTTGTTTTACATATTACACTTTAGGAAAAGACATATTATAATATACATATTGATGGTATTAGGTTGGTGTATTATTCTACGTATTTTAGTGGCTGAACACTGTATGAAAAAGAACAGTGTTTAGGAGATAGTGTCATATGAACAGACTTTGTAGGTACTTAGGAAAGCTTTGCATTTGAGAATGGAAAAATAGATCAACAAATGTATATTGCTTATGTATTTGTGGTATTTTAATGCTGCTGTACGTCTAAAAAAGAAATTTTTTTTGAGTAAATGTAGATCTCGGCAAAATTAAATTAATACAAATAAATGTGTGTAGGAGGAATTTGCCTAAACATGAAACATCACACACCAAAAAGTGTCAAAGCATGTAATAATCATCCCCAGATAAGCTTAGCCTTGTAGGCCAAGGATCTGAAAGACTGCACTCTGGCTAAGAATCTGAAATACTAAACTCTGGCCAAGGATCTGGAAGCAGTAGCTAAAGTTAAATAGGAGTTCATATTCTGGAGGATAATTAAAGTAATCTGAACATAAATGTATAACTTTAAGTTATAATCACATATTGCTAGTAAGACAGGGACAGAAGCAAGAAATTAGAGGCCCTACGTGTTTAAGCTGGATGGCTCTTACCTTATAGGTCTATTTATGTTACAAAATCTGAACTACAATTTTCTTACTTAGTTTGCTGCCTCTTGTAATTTGGATATGGATCTGATTGAGCTCAAATTTAATAAACTAGACACTCATGAGTTACTCAGAGTTTTGTAGGTTGGAGTATATAACATATGTCATTTTAAGAACTATCTTCTTGAGTCACTAATCAAAACTCACAGCCAATCCAGCCTGCCAACCCAACCGAACAGAGTGGCTAATCACATCAGATTCCCTTATGAGCTGATCCCTGGCAACTTTACTGGCAAATTTCAAACATTTTATCACTTGTAATGATTAAAGTGATTTTGCTACAGCCATAGCAGATCTGTAAACAGATTTTGTTTTATGTTTTAATACTGTTTGATGTTACACACGTTTAAAGCTGTAAATTCAGACCTATTAGTGCAAATCTGGTTAACTCTTTTCTGTTATTTAAGATTTTCCACTCAGGGTGAGATCTTATACAACTGTACAGTGTATGAAAAGTGTCATTGGTAACGAAAGAAAAAAAATCATTTAATAATGATTGGCATAATAATATATAACAATTTTAATAAAACTATACCTTTGATATACAATTAAGCACAACTAATACAAGTTCTAATAGTTGATGTCCTTTAATGCCTTCATTCCTATAGGAATCTTTAATTCTCTTGCAAATTTTTTTTTTCTCTTTATCTGTTTATCTGACCAGCAACTAATATACAATAAAAAGATAAAAAGTCCATCTATTTTCAAATGTGTTCCATCTCTACTAACCTTGTGTGAATATTTAGCATTGCCACAGCACTGTGAATCCAGTAACCTTAGTATATGTCTTTGATGAGCAGGTAAATTTCCTGAAATTTATACGGAGTGAGTTGATGTATATTGTTATACATTTCAATTAGAGGTAAAAATGAAACGACAAACTTGCTTTTAAAATGAATGTCAAAGCAATCCGTCAAACAAAGAGTCTGGAGGACAAAGATGACAGTTACATTTCCCTTTGAGCTATGAGAGAACAGTCTAAGAAGCTGATCACCGAGAATTTTTAGTACCCAGCTATTGCAAACTATGGCACATATAACAGTATGTTACTGTGCTGACAGTCTTCAGTGTGACTATATAATGAAATATTGCTGCATGCAGGGAAGAACTAACCAAAACTGAACAGCTGCTACTCTTAGAAAATGACAAAACAGTAAGCCTGACAAATGTACAAGTCTATAAAACCATTCTGTGTTGAAAAGTTATAACTGTGCTGAAACATGTTACCTTGAAACACTCTGGGAAGCAAGAAAGCTAAGCCGCTAGCTTTCTAAGTCGTGATGTGAAGATAAATTAATTTATTTGAATATAGACAGTTTGTTAAAATTCAGGATTTACTGTATATCATTTTAGAAACACTGGATTTGCACAAACCTTGAGTTTTATTGCAATGTGAAACTGTGAAGCAATGATCAATATTCAAATCCACTATGGAGAACACTATTAAAGGAACAAAACCTCCTTTAACTCTTATTTTATTTGTTTAAAATAATAAGAAATTCCCTTTGTAAATACATAAACATGCTTTTTGTTAATGGTAATGGTACTTATCTGGAGATTATCAGGAACATGAGGAAAACCCATGTTTTTTGGTGTAATTTAGAGTTAATTTACCCATTCATTTATTTGTTTCCTGTTTAACCCCTTAGTGACAAGACATTTTCACTTTGACTTTCCCTTGGTGACAATGGCTGTTTTGACATTTCTAGGGTGTTTGTGTTTAGCTGTAATTTTTTCTTTCTCACATACAGTACCCTAACAAATTATATGTTGTTTTTATCGTCATAAGAAGGGCTTTCATTAGATACCATTATGTTCATCATATCTTATAATTTACTACAAAAAAAATCATAACATATGATGAAAAATTAAAAAAAAAACACTTTTTCTAACTTTGACCTAAAATATAATTTACGCAAATAAAATCATTAAAAAAGACCCCATCTAAATAGTTTCTAAATGTTCTCCCGAGTTCAAAAATATGCATGTTTCCATATTTTTCGGTATTTTTTTGCGAGTTATGGGGCAAAAACCAAAAATAGTGTTTTTTGTTTTTTTCCTATATTGATCTTTTGACCCCAACCCGAACGCAAAATTTAACCCTTACACTAAATTTAACCCCAACTCTAATCCTTATTATATCCCTTAATATTTTTTAACTTTAATTTAATTTTAACCCTATCCCTTATGCTACAAAATATTAAATTTTAACCCTATAGGCTAATATAGCTAAATAACCTGTTTTTAATTAATTAAAAATGTATTTTAAATTTTTTCCATTGCAATGCTACTAAACTACCACTAGGGGTAGTCAAGTAGCATATTCAGAGCGACGGAAGTGAAGTTACTTTCACTTCCGAAGCTCAGACCGGCAGAGGGCTTAGCCATATTGACGGAGCAGCATGCTCCATCAATATGGCTCCCCACGATTGCTCCGTGGGGCGATCGTGGGGGTCCCAAAATAGAAATTTCGGTGCTGGCTATTACCTCGATGTCGAGGCAATAGACCAGCACTGTTAAAGCGGTTTTCGCGATCGTTGTCGTTAAGGGAGTTTCTCCCAGGACGTGCCTGGCACGTCCTTTGTCAGCAAGGGGTTAAACTCCTACTAACTGTGAGTTAGTGGACCCTTGTAACTAGTGTGTACTCTATAGAGAGAAGAGAAGAAAGCACTAATAATTACTATGCTACCAACCTCAAACAGTAATAACCCCATGTTTTACTGTAAAGTGGTTAAAGGGACAGTCTAGTAGCCAAACTCATGTTGGTGCAAGATTACTGGTTGTATAGTGTACAGGCTTTTTTTCCAGTGTGATTTGATGCAGACATTCTGCATAAACCACATTTTTTATATTTTATTCCAGTCCTCCCCCAATGATTACTCTGCATGTTTAAGGCAGGTGCAACAGCAGCAGGGTCATCTTTAATATTGATTGGACCCTGGGCAAGCATTTGCTTGGGCCCCGTGGACCCTGCCCCTCTCCCCTGCATGCAATCACACCCTCCATCGCAATGTTACCCCCCCCCCCCCCCCACACACACACACAAAAACCCCACAAAAATAAGAACACACACTATTGGACTTTTATTGCAGTGAGTATTTTTATTGCGTTATATAAAATGTGTATATTAAGTGTATCATTTCAGTGTATGAACTGTATTTATGGATCAAAATGTGTATATATGGCTGCAATATGTATACCTTCTTACTATGCAACACTGCAATACAACTACTCATTACCTAAATTAAAAAAAATTAAAAGTATACACGGATTTTAGAGAGCACTTACATATGTTCATATATATTTATAAATGTCTATACACATCTCGTACTCTCACACTAGTTGCATTTATAGTTATGTGAACTGCTTAATATTATATTCAACTATTTTAATATGTAATAAAAATGCTATTGAAGAGTTGCATTTCTTGTATTTATTCCCTTTTTCTGCACCCACATTGTACCTAAATGACTAAACACAGCCCCATAGAGTAGCCACAGAACTTGGCTTGCACTCATATTGCACCCACAGCACTTGTCATGCACCTATATTGCACCCACAGCATTTGTCATGCACCTATATTGCACCCACAGCACTTGGCTTGCACTCATATTGCACCCACACAATTTGGCATGCCATAGTTGCCAACATTTGAAAAAAAATTCCAGGGACACTTTGCAGCTTTTCTTCCAATTGACCACACCTCCTTTCAAAAGCTCCACCCACTCAATATAATTAGAATAATGTAACTCCACCTACTTGTCACAGTGTAGATTATATCATCAAGTTCCCACCAACATTACCAAGCATCCTTGGTATACAACAGATACATTCACAGCACAACATCTACATCAGGCCTTTTATCACTTTTACATGACCTGGTGCAGATGCAGTCCGAGAGCTGTGTATACACCATAAAACATACATTAATATGAACCTACCACTTTGCTGGAAGGCCATTCCATGTATCCACTACTTTCTCAGTAAAGTAATACTGCCTGGCCTTACTTATATCTAGGATAGCCTTATACCTATCGCATGCATGCTTAAACACCTTCACTGTTTTAACCTCTACCACCTCTACTGGAAGACTATTCCATGCATCCACTACCCTCTCAGTAAAGTAATACTTCCATTAGTCCCTGGCCTTATCTTATATCTAGGATATCCTTATACCTAACCCATGCATGTTTAAACTCCTTCACTTTATTACCATCTACCACTTCTACTGGAAGACCATTCCATGCATCCACTACCCTCTCAGTAAAGTAATACTTCCATTAGTCCCTGACCTTATCTTATATCTAGGATAGCCTTATACCTATCCCATGTATGCTTAAACTCCTCCTCTACCAATTATGCTGGAAGACTATTCCATGCACACACCACCCTCTCAGCAAAGTAATATTACGTTTCTGACCAAATGAAACATTAAAATATTAAATATTTCCAGCCTTTTGAAAAGCTTGAGGTGGACCCCAAATATATGTATATAACTAGTTGTATTTATACTTTTATGAACTTTTTAATATTGTATTCAACTATTTTTAAATGTAATAAAAATGTTATTTATCCCTTCCTCTGCACCCACATTGCACCTAAAGAACTTAACACCGCACCATACAGCACCCACAGCACTTTGCACCCACACGTTTTGGCATGCCACAGTGTCAATTTGCCCCCCAGAACATACCACAGTGTAACTTTGCCTCATAGAACATGTTATTTTGCCCCACAGAACATGCCACAGCATCACCATGGCCAGAGTCAATTTTCCCATAAATATGCCACTATTAGCCTGGCCATTAATATGCCACAGCCTGATTGCCTAGTAATGTGCCACAACCAGATTACACAGTAATATGCCCATCCTGTGTGCACAGTTACATGCCCAGCTTGATTGCCCAGTAACATACAACAGTCTGATTGCCCAGCAATATGCCACAGTCCAATTGCCCAGTGATATGCCCATCCTGATTGCCCAGTAATATGCCACAGTCCAATTGCCCAGTAATATGCCCATCCTGATTGCCCAGTAATATGCCACAGTCTAATTGCCCAGTAATATGCCACAGTCTAATTTCCCAGTAATATGCCACAGTTTAATTGCCCAGTAAGATGCCCAGCCTGATTCCCTAGTAATATGCCAGTCTAATTGCCCAGTAATATGCCCAGCCTGATCCCCCAGTAATATGCCAGTCTAATTGCCCAGTAATATGCCCAGCCTGATCCCCCAGTAATATGCCAGTCTCATTTCCCAGTAATATGCCCAGCCTGATCCCCCAGTAATATGCCTGTCTCATTGCGCAGTAATATACCCAGCCTGATCCCCCAGTAATATGCCCAGCCTGATGCCCCAGTTTAATTGCCCAGTAATATGCCAGTCTCATTTCCCAGTAATATGCCCAGCCTGATCCCCCAGTAATATGCCCAGCCTGATGCCCCAGTTTAATTGCCCAGTAATATGCCAGTCTCATTTCCCAGTAATATGCCCAGCCTGATCCCCCAGTAATATGCCTGTCTCATTGCGCAGTAATATGCCCAGCCTGATCCCCCAGTAAAATGCCAGTCTAATTTCTCAGTAATATGCCCAGCCTTATCCCCCAGTAATATGCCAGTCTAATTTCTCAGTAATATGCCCAGCCTGATCCCCCAGTAATATGCAAGTCTCATTGCCAAGCCTGATCCCCCAGTAATATGCCAGTCTCATTTCCCAGTAATATGCCAGTCTCATTGCCCACTAATATACCAGTCTCATTGCCCAGTAATTTGCCAGTCTCATTGCCCAGTAATTTGCCAGTCTCATTGCCCAGTAATTTGCCAGTCTCATTGCCCAGTAATATGCCAGTCTCATTGCCCAGTAATATTGGCCAGTAATTTGCCAGTCTCATTGCCCAGTAATATGCCACCACCACCCTCCTTCCCCCTTCCTCCCTGGCCCAGTACTCACCTGCTCTATGTCTCCTCCGTGCACCAGGTTTGTTCGTTTTGATAAAAAAAAAACTCCCCCGGTCCGTTCAGTCTGTGAGCTGAGCTCACAGCAGCCTGTTACCAGACCTGTCACACACGTCCTGCCTGCTTCCAGCAGACGCGTGTGGCAGGGATGGCTACAGCAGGCTGATGTGAGCTCAGCTCACAGATTGAACTGCGCGGGTCACGTGACGTCGTGCTATGACATCGCGCTATGACGTCACGTGACCCGCGATCGCGCTAAAACAGCGCAAATTGCCGGGATTGTCCCGGGGTGAGAATTCCCCCGGGACAATCTTGGTTTTCACGGGACTGTCCTGGCAAATCCGGGACAGTTGGCAAGCATGGCATGCCTAAGTGTCAATTTGCCCCACAGGACATACCATAGTGTCACTTTGTCCCACTGGACTGCCCATGCAGAACAAGCCACATTGTCACTTTCCCCCATAGTACATGTTATCTTGTCCCACAGAACATGCCACAGCATCACTTTGCCAATTAAAATAAGCCACTGTCAGGTACCAATTAACATTCCCACAGTCATGTTGTCAGTTTGCCTGTTAAAATATGCCACCATTTGTCCATTACATATGTCACAGTGTGCCCATTAATATGCCACAGCCAATTTGACCATCAAAATGCCAGCATTATTTTGCCATTAATATGCCACAGACAATTTGCCTAGTAATGTGCCAGTTTTACTGTGCCATTCAGATTCCAGTAATATTGTGCCGTTCAGATGCTAGTAATACTGTGCCGTTAAGATGTCAGTAATATTGTACCATTAAGATGCATAAATATTGTGCCATTAAGATGGCAGTAATATTGTGCCATTCAGATGCCAGTAATATTGTGCAATTAAGATGCCAGTAATACTGTGCCATTAAGATGCCAGTAATACTGTGCCATTTAGATGCCATAATTATTGTGCTATTAAGATGCCAGTAATATTGTGCCATTAAGATGCCCCAGCCAATTTGCCCATTAAGATGCCAGTATTATGTTTTCTATTAATATTTTAAAGTGATTATGCTCGTTATATTCCACCCTCCTCCCCCTTCCCCTGTACTTACCGCCTGACTGGTGCTCTGTGTCCTTGGAGTTCTCCTCCGTGCAATCTTCCCTCCTGCATGGAGGAGGGAAATACAGTCACTAGACATGTGCATTCGTTTGCGGACGAATGCATTTTCGTCCGAAAATAGCATTTTCGTCCATTCGTCCGAAAAACGAATAACGAAAATGCTAAGCTAACGAAAGCCGAATGAACGAAAGGTTAATAAACGAAAATCATTCGTTTATTCGTCCATTCGTAGTACTATTGCATTCTATAAGCCGAAATAGAGTCGGTTTATAGAATACAATAGCATTTCACTACACGGAGACAAAGTCTCTATTCATAAATTTATGAATGGAGACTCTGTCTCCGTGTAGTGAAATGCCGACAGCCTATAAACCGAACGTTCGGTTTATAGGCTGTCGGTTTATGTAATACATGTAATCCTATTGCTATTCTATAAACCGAACATTCGGTTTATAGAATAGCAATAGGATTACATGTATAACATACTTACCGCCTGACTGCTGCTCTGTGTCCTTGGAGTTCTCCTCCGTGCAATCTTCCCTCCTGCATGGAGGAGGGAAATACAGTCACTAGACATGTGCATTCGTTTTCGGACGAATTTATTTTCGTCCGAAAATAGAATTTTCGTCCATTCGTCCGAAAAACGAATAACGAAAATGCTAAGCTAACGAAAGCCGAATGAACGAATGGTTAATAAACGAAAATCATTCGTTCATTCGTCCATTTGTAGTACTATTGTATTCTATAAGCGGAAATAGGGTCGGTTTATACAATAGCATATACATATAGCATAGGGTCGGTTTATACAATAGCATTTCACTACACGGAGACTCTGTCTCCATGTAGCGAAATGCCGACAGCCTATAAACCTAACGTTCAGTTTATAGGCTGTCGGCTTATGTAATACATGTAATCCTATGGCTATTCTAAAAACCGAACGTTCGGTTTATGGAATAGCAATAGGATTACATGTATTCCATAAGCCGAAAGTCTATAAACCGAACGTTCGGTTTATAGACTTTCGGCTTATAGAAAACATGTAGTACTATTGCCTTTCTATGAACCGAACGAGAGCCCCATTCATAAGAATTTCTCTCGTTCGGTTTGTAGAAAGCCAATAGTATTACACGTATTCCATAAAACGAACGAATAAAACGTAACGAAACGAGAATAATGAACGAATTTCGTCTTAAACGAATGCAGTAATGAACGAAATTCATTTTAGATGAAATAAATAACAACGAAAACGAAACGAAAATTTTAGTTTTGCACATGTCGAACAGTCACCGGATATGATGTGATGTCCCATCCGGTGTCAATGTTGTTTTGGGGGGTTTTTGGCCACCGCATCCAGATGAAATGCTTTGATTAAATCACTGACATTATGAAGGGAACTATCTTATAATGCTCTTGTAAACACTAGGATCTCTAGGCGTGCAACAAATTGTATGATGACACCAGTAGGTTGCGGCTGAAAAAAAAACACCTAAGAAGCCTGAAAGCAGAGTAAATGAAAGCGGGCCATCCTGAACTTAGGAATAAAAGTCCTACATAAAAAAAAATTGTTTTTATTATTATGCTTTTCTGTACGTCCTTTTATTACAAGGTGGTAAAAATACAGTGAGGTTCACATATTGCAAAGTCTGTAGGAGGAATGAAAAGCCATGGCGTCAATGTGCTAATAACTAATTTTGGCACTTATCCTATAACATGCTGTGCGTGGGTAGTGTCCCCACAAACCTAGCATCAATATTTCAGTATTCCACAAAAAGAAAGCAATATTTCCAGGTGAGCAAAACAGCAAGGACCCCCTAGAATTATTTTTAACATTGTCTCTTAATACTGTCACATATGAGGGGGAGTGGAAAAGAGAGACAGACATAAGGGGGAGAGGAAAAGAAAGAGAGAGAGACAGACATGCTGGAGGAGATGCTGAGTGCAAACCTGGTTGCTGGCACAAGTCCTGAGTGCAAATCTGGTTGCTGCAGCAAGTTCTGATAATGCTAATATGGGTTTTGGGGTAAAGTCCTGAGTGCAATGTGGGTCTGGAGAAAGGAAATAAAAACAATAAATGGATTATTTCCGTAACCTTTATATTACATATGTAAAAAGTTGAATTATAATAGTTTTGGCTTCCATTCCATTTGGAATGCTGGAGGGTTTCCACTTATATCGTTACTCACATTCTGGATCATCCAACAAGAAAAAGTATGACAGAAAAGACTAAAGGGTCTAGACCAGTGTTTCGCAACTGGTAGGTCCTGACCCAAAAGTGGGTCACGAGCTGGTGTGGATCGCAGTCATGTGCTTCATCAAAAAGTCAAACTTTTGATTGGGGGAGTTACCATGTCAAAAGCTGAGAAGCGTGCCAAGAAACAGATGGTGTTCTGTCTTCCAATAACCCCTCTAATATTAGGAAACAGTTGAGGCTTTATGATTTACTTTCCAGATACAATTTTAAAATTCACCTGAAATCGGTCATGTAAAGTTTGGTCTTGATACAGCAGATACATGGCTGTGAGTATTTGCTGTATCTATCTTTGTGAGAGTGGCTTCTCAGCTCTGGTCCAGCAGAAGACAAAATATAACAACAGAATGGACACACATCCTCAGATTTGCTTCGTCTACCATCACCCCCCCAGAACTATGGACGGGAGGCTGAAATCCTTCCGAAAATGAAAACGAAACGTCCATAGTTAATAGGCACAGGCTCATGAAATCAATACAACTAGTAGGTGCAATCAACTCTCCCCCAATTATGCTCAAGGAATGTTTGCATATAATGAGCACATGGCCACACCAGCAGTACACCAATAATAGTTTGTAAAACAAAAACAAACAAAAACATCATGGCAAGCCAGTGATCAGGGCAGGGAGGGAACCAGGGCAGTGGTAGAAGGAGAGAAAGGAAGGGAAGGCCTAAAAGATACAAGCAGAGGAGAACTCCATGTTGGTATATAAACTGTGCATACATTACAACCAGCTGATAGGGGCAGCAGCTAAGAGACCAAGACAGAGGAGGAAGAATGAACAGCAGATTTTGGATGCTATTAATGCAGTTTGTGGGAGTAACAGGTCCAAGGAGGTGGCGCAGATAAGGTAAGTGCATTTAAAATACTGATACACCATAGGCAGCATGTTATATTACAGTGAAATCACACCTGTGGTTCATGTAGCACATGTATTAACTTCAACTGTCAAGGAGACCTAGGGATGTACACTCACGGGGAATGGTGCATGTGGCTGCATATCTTAAAATACTACACATGGAGAAGTTGCAAAGTTGTGTGTACAGAACTGTAGCTGGGTAGAGAATGTTAGCTTGGCTGATGGCTGAGGGAGGTCAAGTAGCACATTGCAGCATTAACATAATTGAATGCTGCAAGTAGCTAAGGTCAATTGGAGTTGCACTACAAAGTTGCAGTGCATAACACTTTCTGTTTAGCAGTACATCTATGCTAACATGTACATAAGTGTTTCTATACATGTATACATATATCAATATGTGCATACATACATGTATATGTGTAAATGGGATAACGTGTACATATGATTAAGGATAGTGTACCAATAGCAATGTTCCACTGTAATATTTCAGGTTTTCTGACATCAAACGACAGGTGAAGAGGAACCTTTCCAAGGCAGCCTCTGCTGCCAGAGCCACAGATAGCAGTCCTCCTGAGCCAGGAGACCTGATGGATTTTGAGGAGGAGCTACTGAGCTGCTGCAGGCCATGAGGCCTGAGACAGTGATAGGGTTTAGGGGGTCACATGACAGAGATTTGCCTGATCATAAGTAGAGAACATCCAGTGACAGCTAATGTATGTGAACTGATCTGTAATAACACTGTTCTTTCACTTTACTGATAGCATCTGGCGCGGTGCCCCATCAATCCGCAACTTGTTAGTAGCCATGGAACCCCTTCCTTGCTTACTTAGAATTCTTGTCTCCCCGTTGTACTCCTCCTCTGACAAATGCTGCACCCCCCCTCTTCCACTGCCCCCTCCCTGCCCTGGGCTTGTTTACTTTTTACAAAAAAAACACAAAAACAAAACAGGATATCTTGACGTCGTACAATGAAAACTGGATATAGGCAGGATACCTCCTCAGATACCGATATGGACCAATGGGTAAACAGGAACAGGGGAAGAAAAATATATACAATAGTGTAGTACTGCAAGTATCTAGTGATTAAAATCGAATTTATTACATACAAACTCACAAAATTAGATGCACGTAGAGAACCAGCTCTAAGTGCTAAGTAGGCACAACTGCAAGATTGGTTACCCTTTGCTGGAACAGTTCCCGATGAAAAGAATATCGCTGTCGGGCTGAGCTTTAAGCTTCTAAATGTTCCTTGGAGATGAATTCAGTCGGGGTCTCAAAATTGCAGTCTACAATTATCAGTAAGATAAGAAAATTTCCAAAGTTCTCTACGTGCATCTAATTTTGTGAGTTTGTATGTAATAAATTCTATTTTAATCACTAGATACTTGCAGTACTACACTATTGTATATATTTTTCTTCCCCTGTTCCTGTTTACCCATTGGTCCATATCGGTCTCTGAGGAGGTATCCTGCCTATATCCAGTTTTCATTGTACGACGTCAAGATATCCTGTTTTGTTTTTGTGGTTCTTTTGGGAATTGAGGACATCCCTGCAGAGATATACTGAAGAAGAGTATTGTTGTTACTCAATCTTTCTTGTATTACGTACTACGTATACGTATATACTTTTTTTTTTTGTTTCCAATAGCTGTGTCCTCCTATATTACAGCAATATACATTTTAGTAGATTGGGGTACACAAGCCCACTCCCTTCTACAGTATAAGGCTTTGGATTTAATTCATGTTTTAAAAACTAATATATTTTGACATTCATCAGATATTATATGATAATCACATTCTTGGTGTAATATGGCAAAAGGTGGTAATACATATGCAGAAATTGTGAAAAGGAGAATGGCGAAATTTGAATCTTTTTTTATGACTAAAGATCAAGTAACTCAACCGGATATGCGGAGTTATTTGTATAATATAGAAAAATGAAAAGAGAAGGAAACTAGAAAATGGTGGGAGATCTCTTTCTTAGAAAGATATTTAAAAGAAGAACTTATCCCTAGAGGTTTAAGAGTAGAAAAGTTGCCAGCTTTTGGTTTAGAGAATAGTAAGTTTATGGAAGAATGGGATAACATCCTTGACAGATGTGCAAGGGATCTAATGAAATTAATTGTAGCATTTGAGAAAGAAAATCTAGAAATGATAATTAAGGATATTGATAAATTAGAGCAAACGAAACCTGGAAGAGAAATATGTAGAGAGAGGAGTATAAAGGAGGATCTAATAAATGAAAGGATTATTAAATTAGATGAAAAAATTCCTAATACAAAAGCAGAAAAATATAATAGGGATCGAAAGGATAAGATGACATGCTTCTTCTCAACAAAGAATCGTTCTTTGAGAAAGAAAGGGAATCCCTATAACTCAAGAAATATGAACCTAGACTCCCAGAGACTGTCAAATCAATACACAAGAAAATAAAAATTTGATTAGAGAAATCAGCTCTCCTCCCCTAATAGAATAAGGATGGGAGAAAGAAAGAGAATAGAAATTAAGCAAAAAACATTGCTCCCAAAAGGCAATGAAAGTAGAAGCCTAGCTATTAATCAGAATAAGGAAGGATGGGGGGAGAATCCTTCAGATATCTCACATCTAAGAGGGAGAAGAGATTCCCTAAATTCAGATGAAGGAAACTCCAATAGAAATAGAATTTCTCCTAAATCTTTATCTCCAAATATGGCTCATAATAGATCACAAAACACAAATATACAGTTTAATCAGCAAGAGGAGAATGAGAGTGGAACATATCATCAACAAAGAGTAGAAAGTAGGATTTTACCCAATACTAGTTCTTCACAGCAGTCTTTTTTAGAGGAGGAGCCAGACCAAAAGAAAGACGGGAGAATCACACAGTATTTTATCCCGAGAACCAGAGGATGGGAGCAACCGAACAGGTTTACCCCCCTTAGAGAAATAGACTCTCCGGGGAAAAGGAAAAGATGGGAAGATCTAGAAAATTATGAATGTTGAATAAGCAAGAATTAAGACAAAGTGGAATTCTTAATTTATCCTCTAGAATGATTTCTCTAACAGAAGCATCTGTTTTGAAATAGGGTTTGAAATTCGCTCCGCAAAGACCATGTAATAATTTAGAACTTTTTGTAGATGCACAAAAATTTCTGAGGAAATTAACTCTAAAAAGATTCTTTAATAAAAAAGAAGGGGCCAGGATAGATGACACAAAAAGAGACAATAGTCCTAATGGTAAAAAAGAGTTCAAACTACCATCAACTTTTTTTCCCTCTTGGGAAAAGGGCAATTTTGTAGAAACATTTATTCATCTAGTAGAAAAAGATTTTAAAAATGTAACTACCAAAAAAAAGCTTAATATGACTAAAGATGAATCGAGAGCTCTTAGAGAACTAGAGTTAGACACTTCTATTGTCATCAAAGGAGCTGATAAAGGGCCCCCCCTAAAGGGTATTGTCATTCTAGATAGAGTAAATTATCTTCAGGAAGCTAATCGCATTCTAGGAGACAGTATCACTTATGAAAAATTAAGAACAGATCCCACGAGAAAATGTAATCTACGGTTAGAAATATTGGTAAAGAACGCTTTAGATAACCCGATTATAACCAAAAAGAATAAATAATTTTTAGTAAAAAAAATACCCCACCATTCCAATCTTTTATTATCTCCCCAAAGTACATAAAAATTCAGAAAAACCACCAGGGAGACCTATTATCAGTGGTATTGGCTCTCTTACCGCAGGTCTCTCAGAATTTGTAGATTATCACCTACAGCCATATGTCAAAACAACTTTATCTTATTTGAAAGACACTAAGGCTGTTTTACAAGAACTGGAGAATAAAGAATGGAAGGATACTTTTAGGTGGGCCACTTATGACGTGACCTCGCTATATACAGTAATAGATCATGGGTTAGGTATTCAAGCTATTTCCAAAGTTTTACTGAAGGATAATTCGATCGATCCTTTATTCAGTCAATTTATGTTGGACGCAATTCATTTTATCTTACACCACAATTATTTCATGTTTTTAGATGATTTCTTTTTACAATTAAAGGGGACCGCCATGGGTACCAAATTCGCGCCAAGCTACGCCAACGTATATATGAATGATTGGGAAGAAAACCAAGTTTGGACTAACAATTCGTTTGGCGTGAGTTTGGTCCTATGGCGTAGATATATAGATGATATTCTGGTGATTTGGGATGGTGATCAGAATTCCTTAGATCATTTCTCAAACTTCATAAACCTAAATCATTACAATTTGTCATTTACCCCAGAAAGCAGTATAGACTTAATACATTTTTTAGACTTGACCCTATTCCATAAAAATGGACATATAGAAACAAAAACCTTCTTCAAGCCTACAGATGGCAATGGCTTTATAGATAAAGCCAGCTGCCACCATCCTCCATGGCTCAAATGAATACCTAGAGGAGAATTCCTAAGGATGAAACGAAATTGTACTAGGGAAGAAGATTTTAAAACCCAGTCAATAAAGATTAAGAATAAGCTAATGGAAAAGAATTACAATAGGTCAGAATTAGAGAAAGTTCAACAAGAAATAATTAAATTGGACAGGAACAAATTAGTAGGAAATATATCCAAACCAAATTCTGGAAAGAAACAGGAATTAGCTTTTCTGACACAATATAATTCTCAATCATTTCAGGTCAAGAGAATTTTAGAAAAACACTGGCCCATTTAACTACAAGATAATATTTTAAAAGAACTAATTCTAAACAAACCCCAAATAATCTATAAAAGAGCTAGAAATCTGAAAAGCATTTTAGCCCCTAGTTTGTTAAAGGGAAATATAAATAAAACACAAACAGACCGTGGGTTTTTTAAATGTTTTAATTGTAATAACTGTACATATAATCCAAGAAAGATAGAAACTTTCAGTAATTTAACTACAGGAGAGGAATTCAAAATCAAGACAAGAATTTCATGCAACACAAAAAATGTTGTTTATATGTTACAATGCAGATGCAAAAAGCAATATATAGGGAGAACATGCAGGAAGCTATCCAAGAGGATTGGAGAACATATGTATGGTATCAGAACCAAATCCTCCAAACATCCGGTTCCGGTACACTGCAATAGTTGTCCTGAATTTAGCTGGTATACATTTAAATTTTGTGGATTAGAGCAAGTGCATACTGGAGTTAGAGGAGGAGACCATGTCAGAAAATTATCACAAAGGGAAGGTTTTTGGATATTTAAACTAGATACACTATCACCGTTAGGTATGAACCAGGACTTTGACATGGTCTGCTTCCTCTAAACCCATGTTCTCTTTCAACTATTGTAATTGAAATAAATAATTTCCTGAAGACAACTGAGCAGGAATAATTAACATCAGGACTTTAGCAGTGTAGCTATAGAATAAGGGTTTTGATACATACATTGTATACTTCATAAGACAGTATTTATAAAATAATATACTCCCTTATGTTTGTCTGTTTGACACTTTATTGCACTTTGTATAAAAAGATACTGCAGAATGTAATGTACATATGTCATGTTTTTGATACTGCGTTTATTTATTTCTTTTTTAGTCCATGTATGGTTTTTATATAAACTGAAACTAAGAGCTTTTTACTAAATATAAGACCATAAAATGTTCTTGAAACCACATTGTTGCGCTGGAGAACAGACGATATTGAAGAGACGAGACCTGATCAAATCAATGCACAAATCGGATGAGAACAAGTCTCTCGAAAAGACGAGACCGTCTCGGATTAACATAAAAAAACGAAAGGGAGCAGACTTTGGATTGAATGAATTGACCTGTACTGACACGTAAGTTGTTTCAATTCACAGAGAGCCTAATGCGAATCTGCTCGTTGTATATAAACCGACACGGGATCACTTTGGAAATTTTCTTATCTTACTGATAATTGTAGACTGCAATTTTGAGACCCCGACTGAATTCATCTCCAAGGAACATTTAGAAGCTTAAATCTCAGCCCGACAGCGATATTCTTTTCATCGGGAACTGTTCCAGCAAAGGGTAACCAATCTTGAAGTTGTGCCTACTTAGCACTTAGAGCTGGTTCTCTACGTGCATCTAATTTTGTGAGTTTGTATGTAATAAATTCGATTTTAATCACTAGATACTTGCAGTACTACACTATTGTATATATTTTTCTTCCCCTGTTCCTGTTTACCCATTGGTCCATATCGGTCTCTGAGGAGGTATCCTGCCTATATCCAGTTTTCATTGTACGACGTCAAGATATCCTGTTTTGTTTTTGTGGTTCTTTTGGGAATTGAGGACATCCCTGCAGAGATATACTGAAGGAGAGTATTGTTGTTACTCAATCTTTCTTGTATTACGTACTACGTATACATATATACTTTTTTTGTTTGTTTACTTTTTATTATTTCAAATAATAAAACATATTATTTCTAAAGAATTATTATTTTTTTTTTTATATTTTTATTGGAAAATTAGAAAATACAAGACATACATAAAACATGTCACACTACATACACAAACATAACATTGATAAAAAAGATTTGGCCTCAAATGACCAGTATAATGGGGTTTCATTTTCTATATAGGGGGCAGAGGAGTTTACATTAAAGTGCATCTTGTTGGATATGATTGTGTCCCCTTATCCAACTTTACATAGAGAGGATATTAATGATAATATCAACATATTCAAAAGGGTCAAAGCTGGACAGACACACTTATACAAACAGACACGTAGACTTATAAACCAATATCTAAAACATTCTTTGAGGTCTCCTCGAGGGTATCTTTCCGATGACATATCATCAGGGACGGATCTTTGTTCCCTGATATTTCTGTAAAGGTTATATTATAACGTCCTTTAGGGTTTTTTTCTTGTTAGGTAAGCTTATTAGATCTTCCTATCTTATATCTTAGTGTAGTTATTACAGCTCTCTGCTGTTTTATATCTCCTCTGTACTGTAATTTTGAGTCCACATTTGCCAAGCCTCGTCTGATATGTGTGCCCTTTTGTGCCTCTTTCCATTTGTAGTTGAAATTTTATTTGGGTTTTGACCTGTTCCCATACTGGGACCTTTGTTTGTTTCCATAGTCTTGCCAGTAAGATTTTAACTGCTATGAGGATATGTATGGCTAGATATTCTTTTGTAGGAGTAATCTTGGGCCATTTTAAATGCAGTATATAGTTCTCAAATTTTGGGGTGTCTATGTCTATTTCCAGATTTAACATTATATCTGTGACTAGTCTCCATAGATCTTTAAGGGCATCGCAGCTCCACCATATATGTATGTGTGTGCCAGTCTCCCTTAGGCACCTCCAGCAGGCGTCCGAGGGTGACTGGTACATCCTTTTGAGTTTTTCTGGGACTAGATGCAATCTATTATTTATCTTGTATTGAAGTTCTACAAGATTTGCACAATAGCATACCTTGGTTATATGAGGCATGATTGAGGTCCATTCTTTAATTGTAATCTCTATAGCTATATCCCTTTCCCAGTTATTTTTTGCTAAGAAGTTATTGTTTTGCTCCCTTTTCTTTAGCAGATCTGAGTTATTAATCTTTGATAAATTTGGGTTGGATGTTAGTAGAATTTGTAGTTCTGGTTGTATTAATATCTGACTGCTTTTGTTATTTTTTAATACTGGTTGTATATATCCCTTTATCCTGAGATATTTAAAGATATCTTTATTTGACAGCCCGAAGTCTGTTACCATTTGGGCAAAGGGTTTTAGCTTATTTTCTACTATCAGTTGGTCAAATGTAAAGTGGCCCTTTTCTTGCCAGTCCCCTACTTTCATGTCCTTTATATTCTGTTCCAGGATACTAATCGGGGTATCTGCTAAGGCTATTCCTTGCATCTCGTCTTTTTTTTTAAACTTCCGCTAAAAATCTAGTTGTCCTAATGTCAGTCTATTTGTGATTCTGTTTCTATACCAATTTCCCTTATTCTCTATCCACATCACGCTCACGAGGCTTTCTATTTGTATATCTTCTTTCTCCAACTGGTACCATGCCTCTTTATCCGCTGAGGTTGTGTACCATTTGGACAGATGCATTAACATGGCGGAGTCATGAAATTTGTAAATATTCGGGAATCCCATTCCTCCTTCTTTAAATTTTTTTTGTAAAATATTAAATCCAATTCTTGGTTTTTTGTCTAGCCATACATATCTTGTGAATGATTGATGGATCTTTTTTAGCCAGCATTTTTTGAAAGGATGTGGGATCAATCTCCAAACGTAAATCCATTTAGGTAGGATGTATGATTTAATGACGTTAAGACGCCCCCACCATGATATCTCTAATCTGCTCCAGGTTTTCAAATAGTTCACTCTGTGTTGAAGAATAGATTTGTAATTTGCTTCTAGCGTCTTTTCAGGGTTGGTTGTGATAGTTATACCTAGGTATTCTACCTGTTTGTTAGACCAATTAAATTTGTATTCTATGTTCAATTTTTTTCTCATTATTTTTGAGATGTTCTTAACTATTGCTGTTGTTTTGCTTATATTCAGCTTATAATTAGAGACTCTGCTATATTTTTCGATTTCTTGCATAAGATATGGAAGGGAATTTATTGGATCCTCAATCGTGATTGCGATGTCATCCGCATACATGCCTATTTTGATCTTTTTTTTTCTTCCTGCAGCAGACCAGAGATATCCCTGTTGTTCCTGATCCGTTGGATCCAAAATCATATTAAAATCACCTGCTATAATCAATTGGCCTTGTTGTATCTCAGAAAGTCTCTGGATCACAGAGATGAGTGTAGAGAGCGGATTGTGATTAGATGCATATATGTTCACTAATGTATATTTTACTCCATTCAGGTGACAGACTTATATCATGTATCTAGCCTCTCTGTCTGTTTGACACATGTTCATATTTAAGTTTGTCAGATATCAGAATTGCCACTTTTTTCCTGTCTGTTAGTGAAGCTTCCAATATAGTAGAATAACCTACAAAGGAGGTCTTCTTAGCTGAATCCCTTTTCCAGTGGGTCTCTTGTAGCATGCCAATGTCAATCTGTTCTTTTAACAGGACATTGTTTAGCAGGGATCTTTTATATACCGTATTTAACCCTTGGACGTTTAATGTCATCCATTTAACCATTTAAGTTCATATGAGGGGGGAAAACCCCTCTCTTTCCCCTTTTTGCCCTCGAGGAGACCTCATGTTTACATTTAGTACATAAAAACCAACAACATTTAACAAAAATTTCTCTGAGTTTTGGGAACCCATTCCCTCGGCACTGAGATCGTGTCATTCTATCCCTATTGGACACGATTGTATTGGATCTCTGCATCTAGATCCAAAGTCCCGGCTCACCACTCTATCTGATAATATAAACTTCCAGTCTTTTTCCTATCAAAGAAAAATATATATATGTACATTTTTTTCCCCCTTTATGCATATATCCCTTTTTACTTACTTACAGAATAAGGGGTGCTTGTCTGTTTTAAGTGGGGGAGAGAGGGGATATATAGGTCCTTTTAGTGGGTATTCCATTTCAACTTAGTTGCTCCCCTTGTTTTATAATTCTTTTAATAACTTTTTTTTTTCTTTTTTTTTCCCTTCCTCCTTTTCTTTCCCTTTTTAAACACTCAGATTCCATGCGTATTGATTCATTAATATTTATGCTTTTCGTCATTGTGTCCTATTCTTTTATTTTCCTGTTTGTACAACTTATCTCTCTCAATTGTATAAAGATATAATAGCGGTATATCAACATACACAAACATTCACTATATGTCCTGGGGGCCCCTCAGCCACTTTAGGGCTACCTCACCCAGACATATCCCCTAAAACAACATTAACACAACATTAACATTAACACAAAGTGAACACAACGCTAAAGGGCTTCCATCTAGAGTAGATTCCTTAATAGGGGGGGCGCCTAGCGGGGCTTGTATGTCTCTACCCTGGATGCTATTTATCTCAATTGGGCAAATTTATCCAGCCAAGGTTTCCAGATTTTATAGTAGCTACTTAGTTTCTTTTTGGCCAGAAAATACCCTTTCTCCATCTCCCCAAAATGGTTCATTAGGTTCTTTACCTCATTCCATCCTATAGCCCCTGACTGCCTCCACTTCCGTGCTATGCTCAATTTCATTGCGAGGAATAGTTGTATAGACAGATTTTTCTTTCCTCCCTGTAGTCCATCCAAGTCCCTGTGCAAAAGGGCTCTTTCTGGTGCAGTATCTAGGGGGCTTTGGAGTATTTCTGTCAGAACCTCAAAGATTGTCTCCCAAGTATGCTTTATGTCTGGGCAGTCCCACCAAATATGGGCAAAGCTGCCCTCTCCACTATGGCATCTCCAGCATATGGGGTCTGCCCCAGAGTCAAACTTGGCCATTGATGCCGGAACTAGGTACCATCTAAACATAAGCTTGAACTGTAATTCCTGGAGGTTCAGACAATGCGTAGCCCTTTTTGTCTCCCTCCAATCCCTCTCCCATATTTCTGGTTCCCTAGATATTTTTAATTCCCCGCTCCACTTAGACCATGCTTTAGGGATAGTGTATGATTGCATGGTCTCTAAGATTGCGTGCCACTTCCTCGTGAGCCCTCCCCTGCAATCTACCTCAAACAATTTCTCCAGTTGTCCCTGGAGACTCTTATTGTTTGAGTTAAATTTGTGACATTTTAGGCAGTGGAGGGTTCTCATTACCGAGAATGAATCTCTAAAGTGTAACCCAAACTCCTCCATAACCTGCGGTAAAGTTTTAACCCTCTCCCCCTGCATTAGATCATAGAATTTTAAATTCTGGTCGATAAGGCCCTTGCTGAACTTTAGATCCTCAGTGAATAGTCCCCCCACGGTAAATGGTAGAGATTTCAGAATTTGATTCGACAGGCCGGACTTTTTTTTGAAAGTTAGCCAGTTGCCCATAATGCCTTTCAAAATATTATTATCTGAGAGCCTAATTAGGTCTAGTGTCATCTTCCTATTTAACCATAGTATGTTTCCTAAATCGGTCACCCCGGTCATAGCTTGCTCCACTTTGTACCAGTCCGTCGTTCTTGATTCGTGACAATGTAGTTTATATACGTGGGATAACATGCATGCCTTTAAAATTTGCCCAAGATTCGGTAGCCCTAACCCTCCTTTATTCCCTGGTTTTTGTAGCCATTTCCTAGCGATTCTAGGCCTTTTTTCTTTCCAGACAAACTTCTCAATTTCTTTTTGGAGAATAACATTATATGAAGAGGGGGAGGAATAGGGATCATTCTCATCAAGTAGGTCCATTTAGGGATCATGTATGCTTTTATTGCATTCATTCTCCTCATCCATGTTAAATTCAGTCCCCTCCACTGACCTATCATTTGCTGAAACTCCTTAAGTATTGGTGGGTAATTCTCCTGAAGTATGTGTCTATTATCATTAGTTATATTTGCTCCAAGGTACCTTATTATCTTGCTCTCCCATTTAAATGGGTATTGTTTTTCCAGAATCTAGGTGGTCTCCACCCCCAGGTTAAAGTGAAGGGCCTGAGTTTTCGCAATATTGACCTTGTAGTTCGAGAGTTGCCCAAAAATTCCGATCTCTTCCAGAACGTTCCTAATTGACCTCTCTGGCCGTTTCAAGGTGAGAAGAACATCGTCAGCGAACAAATTCATTTTGCACGCTGCTCCTTCGACCTGGATCCCCTCTATGTCCCCGGAGCTACGGATCCTGACTGCGAGCGGTTCCAGTGACATGATGTATAATAACGGGGCTAGGGGACATCCCTGTCTTGTCCCATTCTTAACCCCGAACCACTCAGAGTCAAGGCCCGGGCCCGTGATCTTTGCAGTAGGGGTAGTATATAAGGCCATGACCGAGTCAATCAGCCCTCCCCCAAAGCCGAAGCCCCCCATCACTTCTTCAAGGAAGGACCAATCGACCCGGTCAAATGCCTTCTCAGCGTCCAGGGCAAGGAAGACTGACGGGATATTATGTTTATTTATATAGTCTATAAGGTCTATAATCTTCCTTGTATTTCCCTCTGCTTGTCGCCCTTTAACAAATCCAGTTTGGTCTTTTTGAATAATAAGGGGGATACTGGACTTGATACGTTCGGCTATAATAGATGAATAGATCTTAGTATCCAAATTAATCAGGGAAATAGGTCTATAATTACTAATCAACGTACAGTCCTTGCCTTGTTTGTGGATCGGTATAATTGCTGCTTGTAACATTTCTTTTGGGAAAGAGCGTTTCTCCTTAATTTCGTTAAAGACTTCCACCAGGTGTGGGCCTATAGTATCTATGGTTGTTTTATAAAAAAGGTCCGTGAACCCATCTGGGCCCGGGGCTTTATTGTTCTTAAGTCTTAATATACTATCTACAACCTCTTTAAGGGAGAAAAGAGCCTCTAGTCTATCCTTATGCTGTTGAGGAATTTTTGGGAGATCTGACTGTGCAATATATTCTTTAATCCTTTGGATGTCCTTTTCTCCCGAGAGATTATAAAGTTTGGAGTAAACATTTTTGAAGGCATTACTTATACTGTGGGGGCTTAAGCATTTCTTATTTACATCCAGGATCTTAAAGATCCTAGACCTCAAGTTGTTTGTCTTAAGTTGGTTGGTCATCAGCTTGTCTGCTCTGTTCCCCAGATAGAACCATTTTTGTTTAGATCTTTTAATTATATTTGTTGCCCGTAAGTAGATTATTTCCCTTATCTCTGCCTGTAACTGTTGGATCTTTCTAGTTCTGAAATCATTAATCGTTGTTTTATTTAGCATAATTAACTCAGCCAATTGTATATTTTTATTAGCTAAAGTATCCCCTCTCTTTTGATTTTCCTGATCGTTACTCTTAATAAAATGCCCTCGTGCTACGCTTTTAAAAGCACACCAGACCGTGGGGGTATTCACTTCACCGTTCATATTCTCCAAAAAGAAATTTCTTGCCATAGATTGTGCTTTTTCTCTGTTACTTTCGCTGGCAAGGAGTAGGTCATTCAACTTCCATGGGCCCCTAACTCGTGGGTTGCTGGTTTTAATGCCAATAATAACCGAGTCGTGATCTGTCCATGCCACTGACTTAATTTTTGTATCTACGCATAGACCAATGGTATTCCTATTTAAAAGAATCATGTCAATTCTAGAATATGAACCATGTCTACTGGAGAAGAACGTATAGTACCTCTCCAGTGGAGACATAGTTCTCCAGGCATCAAATAAATGGAATCGGCCCATCGTCGTGTTTAAAGCCCTAGCTAGGCCCCTCTCTTCTGGAGTTATTCTCCTGGGCCCTGGTCCCAGTCTATCCACCTCAGGGTCAGCTACGCAATTAAAGTCCCCCAAGATGACCAGAGAACCTTGTGTGTATTGATCTATCTGATTAATTATTTTATTTATAAAATGCATAGGTCTCTTGTTGGGGGCATAGATGCACAACAGGGAGAATAATTTATCATTAAGTCTACAGACCAGGAACAAGAATCGTCCTTCTATATCCGTTTCCCTATAGATAAGTTTGTATTTAACGTCTTTTGCTATTAAGATTGCTACCCCGTTTTGTTTCTTCTCCTTTGATGAAGAGTACTCCCGATAAGGGTAGCTTCTAGAACTCAACCTGCCATTGTCGGTTTCCCTAAGGTGTGTATCCTGTATCCCTGCCACATCTATCCTCTCCCGTTGTAACATATCTATGAGACCTAATCTCTTTTGGGGGATGTTCAACCCTTGTACATTAAGGGTCAGAAATCTTAGTACTTCCATCATTGGGTCCCTTCCTCCCCTATAGGCCCCCAAGCCCCACCTGGCGCTGCCCGTCTAACCTCTGCCCTGTTGTGTTCAAAAAAAGACAAAAACAAAGACTCAAACAAACTATACAAGAAACTAACTGCATACCCCCCTAACTCTACAGATTGGAAACCTATACCTGTCCCAATCCCTCCCCCCTCCGCGATGCACCAAGGTTGCATCAAACTTCGTCGGGTCCCTATCCTAGGGGTCGCCCGGGTGGGTTCTATAAATTGTGAGTTCAAAATCCCGGGAAAAAAAAAAAACCAAGGAGACCCTCCTCCATTCATCTCATTCTCACACTTAAACCTGTTGGGTATCCAGTGGATGTCTTTTTGTGTTTAATTATTTTACTTATTCCCTTCTAGAGTGCCGTGCATATTCGTACCTTCTATTCCAGGGGCCCAAAAATATATGTGAGCTTTATATAATCATCGTCACCTGTATTTGACTTTTTAAGTCAGGCCCCTCCTTTATTACTTTCTTATGACTATCTTCACCGTGATTGATCAGTCGCCTGCCCCAACTGTTTGTGACTTCCTATATTCCTCTCCATCTCTTTCAAGGACCTACTAAATAAATTATCTTAATGTTACAGTGCTGTGTCTGCTCTTCATAAAAAAGGAAAACTTCTGTTTCAATCTCCCGAGGGTATAAGTACATATCTGTCCATACCATATATAATCAGGCACCTTCCCCACATGTATACCTTTCTACATTCCTTTCAGTCTCTTTAATAAACCTATTGGTTATCCTCTTTAGTGTTAATCTAAAGTGCAGTGCGTATCAAAAAAAATAAAAAAAGGGTGGCCCACTACTCCCCGCTTACGAGAGTGTGTGTGCATATTCTATATTCCTCGTCTTGAGTATTTTGGTTTTTTACCTTATGTAGTGCCAAAGATAAATATTTTTTACTTATTTCTTTCGTGTCTTCCTGTGCCATCTATAATCAGGCACTCTCCCCCAATGTGTATATCTTCCTATATTCCTCTCAATCTCGTTCCTAGGCTTGATAGGTATCGTCTTTTAGTGTTCAATCTAAAGTGCCATGCATGTACAAAAAATAAAAGATAAAGTCAATCTACTATTCACGAACACAGGGAGTGAGTGGGTAAAAAAAAAAAAATAACAAAAAAAAGGAAAAGGGGGGCTAATGCCTCGTGACTCTCCTACAGGTGGAACCATTCTATCCTTTAATCTTAATACGGACGAGGAAAAATTCCTTAAATCCTTAACCCAATTTGCTGATATGTTTCTGGAGCCATTCTTTATCCTCTTTTGTATTATTGATAGTATAAGAGGAGTTATCATGCCTGATAAACAATTTTGGTGGGAACCCCCAAGAATATCTGATGTTTGCTCCCCTCAGTGCCTGGGTGCAAAAGCCAAACTCTCGTCTTTTGCTTATTGTTGCTGCAGAAAGATCTTGATAGATAGAGATATTTTCAAATTTAACATCTTTAGGCAGATAATTCCTCCCTGCCGAGAATATTTTCTATTTTATTACGTAGGAGGAAAATCGCAAGATGATATCTCTCGGGAGATTGTCTGCTACATATGTAGGCTTAAACGTGCGATGCACCCTTTCAATTGCTAATTCCTCCCCTGCCTCAGGTACCCCCATGCCAGTAAATAAGTCACTAAGAAAGGGCCTTAAGTTAGCTTGATTCACCTCTTCCGAGATTCCTCTAATCCGAATGTTTTTACGGCGAGCTCTGTCTTCCGCATCATTTATTTTTGTTTCCAGTTTATCCACTGTCACCTTTAATTCTGTTATTTGTTCGTCCAGGGCTCCCTTCTCGTATTCCAAGTTATCAATCCTGGTTTCAAAAACTAGAATCTTTTCGCCAAGTCTGGATAACTTCTCATTTGTGTCTCTGAAATGCTTTTCCAGCTCTTCTTTGAAGGATTGCAGTTGTCTATCCAAACATGCCTGTAGACATTCTTGTGTCAGGATTGGGGCGAATGTAGGGGAGACATTAGCCGAAGCAGGGGAACTATCGAATTCAATTTGCCCGGTACCCGCCTGTGTGCTATCAACTTGAGTCATGTTTAAATCTTGCGGGTTATTATTCTGGGGGGAGAACATTGCCGGTATCTTAATCTCCTGACCTATTCCAGATATCCGTTTCTTTTTTTCCTTGTCCTTGTCTCTGTCTCTTTCCTTCCTAGCAGTCAGTTTACTTTCCTGTCCCCGTTTTGAGGCCATCGTTAAAATTACTGGACCTAAAGCCCTTAAGTGTCGCCTGCCCTTTCTCAGAGGGTCAAAACTGTTCTGGATCTGTACCTGTCGATGTATTAATCCTTTTATCTTATAATCCCCCAGCTATATAGTTTGGCAACAGTCAGGCAAGTGTATTATCCACCTAGCAGAGTGTGTCGATGCAAGCAGTAATCTAACCTCTTGTGGGTACTCACCCAATCATGAGGTGATCACCCAATCCTGAGGTGATCAGGGTTAGGGGACTGTAAGGCCCGATGGGGCACAAGAAGTTTTTGTGTTTGTCTTTTGAATCAAGGCTCTGTAAGGCTTGAGGTTCGCACCTTTTACTGTGTTGCCCCCATAGGTATGGGGATCCGTGCAATTTGGGGTTGCTCTCTTGTCATATAAACCCTCAATTTAATACCAGTATTGGCATGACTGATGTTAGTATATTTTACAACTATCTGTGACCCGGTATAAAAATCCTGTCCAGAGCCCTTAATGAGTAGTTTTCAGGTTACTGCTCAGATTATCAATCGGATCCAATTTATGTAAATTGTAAATTATGCACCCCAAACACTTGAAAGGGAGAGATTTGCTAATAAAAAAGATCAATTTGTATATTCAGAATGGCCCCAATATTCCTGCCTCTTTAGTCACATTTGCATGTCCAAGCCAGCCTTTAACCAATGTTAAATATATTGGTAGACTTAACAATGCTGCGTGATAATTCTCCCACTTAGCAACTTGGAAAACAACTAACAGGAAAACCTAGAAAAAGCCTTGCTCATAAGCACAAAGTTAGCAGTGAAAGCAGTATTAGCCTCGCTTCTACAGACACCCCGCTCACGTGTCTTCAGCAATATGCCAGGTCCTCCCGTCGGCTGTTATCTGCGGTTTGGGGTTGCCTGCTTCATTCCGAAAACGATAGCGGGTCCGTTGTTTTCTTGGAGCAGCTCCATTCCCTGTCGGCACAGTCACACTCTTCCCTCACCCGTCGACTCCAAGACGCTCCGCCCCCCTCAGCGTCCTACGTCATCTCCGTGCATAATTTATTATTCTTTTAATAACTTGAGATAAACAATTTTTTTTTTCCCTCTGTTCTTTACTTTTTTTTTTTTTGCCTTATCTTTATCCTACCATAGAAAGAAGTTTTTTTTTCTTATTAGAACTTTTCAGGGGCTGGGGAAGAGGTACATATCTATAAGTGTTGTGTGTCTGTTTCTTACTTAATATTTTTATCTCTGATGGAACTTTTACCATTCCTATTTATATTCTTCTAACCGTTACTAGCTATCTTTTTGTGAATCTTTACCTGTGAGTTTCGTGCAACTTTTAATTTAGTATCCTCTTCTAACTTTTTATGTGTAAGGTTGTTATTTATTTTATATGAGTGCATAAACTTTCTGTGGATTTTTGTTTCATTTCATCCTTAACCCTTAGTCTATTCCCCCTACCTTTTATATATGTGTTTTTTCCCTATTTAACTCCGTGCTTTTATTTTCAATTTCACGTCTTTAATTACTGTGTCTTCCGTGTTTATATATTTTTTTGTGTATCTCACTTCTAATAACATTATCTTGCTCTTTTAAACCTCTCCTAACCGCCCCTTGTGTGTGGGAGTTTGTTGATTTCCATTATTTGTTCTCTTTTTAACTGTATCCCTCTATCCCACCTTTCTCTCCCTCTTATATGTTATTTTTGGACAACCACTCTTTTGCTGCTAGTGGGGTTTTCAAAACCACTCTTTTTCCTTCTTGAACTATTATGATGCTGGTTGGGAACCCCCATCTATACATCAAGTTTCTGTCTCTCATACATTTGGTTACATCCCCAAAAGTTCTTCGGATTTGTCTAGTTTGAAAAGAAAGGTCCTGAAAGACTTTTATTTCACTAAATCTTCCCATATCCTTTGGTGGACTTCTGGCGGCTTGGGTTACGCTTTCTTTAATTCTAAAGGATTGGAAGAAAATGATTACATCTTGTAACTGTATTAGGTTTGTGTATTCTGTGGTATCTTTCCATTGCCTTTATCGTGGTCTGAGAGTCCAATCCAAGGGAAGCGAAGTATTCGGATAAATATTGTTCTAACATTTCTATTTTTATTTCTTCTGGGATGTTTCTTATACAAGGATTTTGTCTTCTGGATCTGTCCTCCATCTCACAGATCTTTTGTTCTAACGTGGCGACCTTGGTCTCCAGGATATTAGCCTGGTCTTGTGCTTTTTCTGTGTTCTCTCCTAGATGCCCGATTCTCTCTTCAATTAGGCTGATTTTATCTTTGATAGCTAAGATTTCTTGTTTTAGGTCTCTAGTTCCCTGTTGGATTTCTATTTTAATCTGTTCCAGCATATTTTGCATCCCACTATTGAAATCCTGTATTGAAATGCCTGGAGATTTCTCCTCTTCAATATGCTGTATTGCTGCCTCCTCTGGGTTAGAATATTTTTTGAATATTTTTTGTGTTATTTGATATGTCCAATTTTTCAGTAATATTTAAAGATGATTCTGCTTGACTGCGTTGGCTAATTGGGGAGAAGAAGGAAGATGGATTTTTTTTGCCTTTTTTCTGGTCTCCCTCTTTCTCCATTTTTTTATCCTTTTTTATGAAGTTTTTTGTATCTGAGGCTTTTCTGTTGGCCATCCCAAGATTTTTGATTTCCTATATCAGTTTGTTTTTCTTAGCCTGAGGCGGCCCAAATCTTCTATATCTTTTATTTTGCCAGTGCCCCTTTATAAAATTAATTCTTTATATGTTTTTTCTTTCCACTATTTTTTTCTTTAGCGGATCTGATCCTTTGCTCTGGGGTATCAGATAGGCAGTACCTTCAACTTTTGTTTGTCTTGTAGAATTATATATATAAATGACAGCAGTTACTGAATGCGGCTTACAAGCCTTCTGATATGAATAAAAAGATTACCACTTTAAGTAATCTAGATGTTCTATTCCAGCTTTGTTCTGTCTTGTCTTGCTTCTAGCTTTGCTGAGGTATAAAGAATTTTATGCTGTTTAACGTAACTCTGTAGTATCAACGTATACCAGTTTTGCTTTTACTTTCCACATATTTCCTTTCCGTGAACAGTGTTAACGGGTTTACCAAGTTGCAGTATGTTTTAGAACACTGTTACCTAAAATGGTAGGTAGTCTTATATAGCTTTTTGGATATACATACAGCTTAGGTTTTTTTTCTTTTTTTCTTTTTGTTTTACAGAGACAAATTTTAGTTGCGTAGGCAACAACAATAGCTTCAAGTCTTTTCTTCAAACAGTCTTGTCAAATTTATCAGGGTGTAGAATATTTTACAGCACAGTTACATAGACAAACAGCAGTCCTATATACGGCTTTTTTGGATATCCGTGCAGTTTTTGCTTTTTTTGTTTTACAGAAACATTTTATGGACAAATAGACAGCAGTAACAACTTCTAGCCTTTTCTGTAAACACGTTGTCAAATTTACCAGGCTTTATGTTTTTTCCTCTCTTTTTTTTTTAACCACCGTTACTTGGACGAGCAATAATCTTATATGGATTTTTGAATATACGAGAAGCTCTTGTTTTTGGTTATCCCGGCAACAGTAACAGTTTCAAGCCTTTTCTAGAAGCAGTGTTATCAGATTTGCCAGGCTGTTTAATGTTCTAAAGCACGGTTATTTAGACAAGCAGTAGTCTTATGTAGCTTATCGAGTATACGTGCAGCTCTTTTATTTTTTTTTACTGGGACATATATTTGTACAGGATCAGTCTTGTGCCTTGCGGCCCCCACTCCAGCACCCTTAGTGGCTGCGTAATGACAAGTATTCACATGCAGTTGTTTCTCTTATTCTTTAATAAAGAAGAATAAGGGGGTTGTAGTACTCATATGCAGAGAATATAGCTTAGGTGACAGTCTATATAACAGTTTCCCGACTTTTCTGTGGGCTGGCCGATGTAGATATGCGCGGATGAATAGTGCTTCTATTGTTCTGCTGCTTAAAACTGTAAGCTATAACTCTGTAAGCAGACAGAAATGTTTAGTTATATCTGTCCTTAAGTATTTTATCATTAGGGCTTAGTGCAGTCTTCAAATAAAGTCTGATATAGAACCAATAAAAAAAGTCTCTGTACACTTATCTGTCTCCGTTTGTCCGGGGCTGTGTGCTGGCAGTTTGTTTGCGTCATCTGTTTCCCGCCATCTCGGGTCAGTCTTTCTCTCTCGGTTTGTCCTCTCCTCTCTCCTTTCGAATGAGGCTGACGCTGTCGGATCACAGAAGATCTCTCCCTCCGCTTTCTGCTGCAAATGTCTCTGCTGGAAGCTGGAAAGTATTATCGCGCTGGAAACATTTTCATTCCCGGTGCGATGGAAGTGCGGTGCAGGTGAGCCTTCGACTATCGGAGCGACCTGGCATACACTTCACGTCACGTCATCCCTCCACCCCCCTCTCTGGAAGCTGCCATTTAACTCTAAAGAATTATTATTATAATATAATTAATAATATTATTATTATTTCAACTTACCTCATTGTGTATATGTTGTTATTCAGGTGAATCCACATCTCCCTTTTATTTGCAGAGTGTTCTATCATTCTACATGTATCTGCCTTCCCTTTTTTGGGGTTGTCCATTGTTGCGTGTTGTCAGTGCTGTATTCACCGCGAGGCATCCTAGGCGGATGCCTAGGGCGGCAAATTTTGGGGGGCGGCAGCGCCTCCCAGCACTGAAAAGAAAAAAAATGTAAAAAAAAAAAAAACGCAGCCCTTTAAAAAAAAAAAAAATAGACCGCGCTTGCAGGCAGAGACGGAGGTGAGAAGGGATCGGAAGATCCCCCCTCACCATCACTCTGCCTGCCAGGCTGCACGGGGAGCCGAACAGGCAGCACAGAGAAACCTCCGTGCTGCCTGTTCGGCTCCCCGTGCAGTGTGCCGACACAATCGCCGGGAAGCCGAACAGGCAGCATGGAGGGACCATGCTGCCTGCCTGCCAGGGAAAGGTAAGTGCTGATGGGAGACTGTGTGTGTGTGTGTGTGTGTGTGTGTGTGTGAGAGAGAGACTGAGTGTGATGGGAGTCTGAGTGTGTGTGATGGGAGACAGTGTGTGTGGCTGAGTGTGATGGGAGTCAGAGTGTGTGTGATGGGTGACAGTGTGTGTGGCTGAGTGTGATGGGAGTCAGAGTGTGTGTGATGGGAGACAGTGTGTGTGGCTGAGTGTGATGGGAGACAGTGTGTGTGTGATGGGAGACAGTGTGTGTGACTGAGTGTGATGGGAGTCAGAGTGTGTGCGATGGGAGACAGTGTGTGTGACTGAGTGTGATGGGAGTCAGAGTGTGTGTGAAGGGAGACAGTGTGGGTGACTGAGTGTGATGGGAGTAGGAGTGTGTGACTGAGTGTGATGGAAGTAGGAGTGTGTGTGTGATGGGAGACAGTGTGTGTGAGTCTGTGTGATGGGAGACAGTGTGTGTGACTGAGTGTGATGGGAGTCAGCGTGTGTGTGATGGGAGACA